>PYHW01009964.1:2208793-2226296 GCA_013186435.1 Turdus rufiventris
GCCCGCCCAATGCCCGCGCGGGGGGGGCGGTGCCGCTGCAACGGCCGTGCCGGCTGCGGACACCCGCGGCTGCTGCCGAGCGCGCCGGACGGAGCCCGGCCAGCCCCGCCAGACCCGCCACCCTCCACAGCCGGCGGTGAGTGCGCGGCCGCCGCCCCCGGGCCCGACCGGGCCGGGCCGGGCGAGCGCCGCTCCGCCGGGGGTGGGTGGGGTGCGTGTCGGGTGCCGTGCCCGCTCCCTCCTTGCCATCGCGCCCCTAATCGATCGCCGCTCGGCCGCCGAGGGCGCGAGGGGAGGGGGCGCAGGCGGCGCTGCCGGGGGTCTGGCGGCTCCGGTGCCCCCTCCCGGTGCCAGCAGCCCCCACCGGAGGGGCGGCCGTGCCCAGCCTGGCGCGGCCGCCGCCGCCCTCCGTTATGTAACGCCCGCGGGGGGCTGCGGGCGGCGGCCCCGCGTCCCTCCTCGGGGGTCACCTCCTCGGTGGTCACCTCCCCGCGATGTTCTGCGCTCCCCTCCGGGAGCCGGGGACAAGGGGCGGGCGGGGAGCGGGGCTCGGCGAGGAGCTGCGCGCCTTTGCCCGCCTGCGGGTGGGCTCCGCAGCAGCATCCCCCGATCGCCATCGGGGAGGGACGCGCGGCCGCAGCCGGTGCGGGTCCGGGCGGCTTCCTGGCTCCTGTCGGTGGCAGCCCCGTGCCTGGGCGATGCTGGAGGCAGCTGCGGGCTGCCGGCGAGCCCCGCGCTGCTCCCGCGGGCGAGCCGGGAAGGAACCACCTTGCGCGCACACAACAAATGCTCCGCAGTCAACAACAAAGCTGCTCCTCAGCTGCTTCGTGCGCTCGTGTAGAGCCAGCGGTCCCCTTTTATGGAGACCGATGCGGAGAGGCTATTTATTTTCTTTCTTTTTGTTTTTTTTTTTTTTTTTTTTTTAAGTCTCCAAGCGGCAGCTGGAGGGTCTTCGTCTTGGAGAGCTGCTGCTGTATAGCGTCCTCCGCAAAAGCAGCATCAGGTGTGGGAGACTATTTAGCGCCTGCGGGGTAATACCCGTAGGTATACAGCCATGTATGTCCTCCGGGGAGGAAAACAAGGATGAGACAAAATCTGTGAATTCATCTGTAACCCCGGCTAGCTCGTTTGAAAATAAATACAACCCCTCCCCTGCCAGATCACCAGCGGTTGCAAATATTTCTCTAGTCCTGGGTAAAACCTCTTGGTGTGAAGCTCCTGGGTAAAAGCTGTTGTACATTGGTGAAGTCATTCTAAGGGGAAGTTGGGTGCACGCTACAAGATGCTGAACGCACATGTGAATAGCATCTTAAACGCTGACAGCTTTGAATTGGGTAGGAGATGCTGCTGACGGCCAGTTTCCCTGTTCATGTTTTGCAGGCTCTGCATGGGTAGGTTTGGGAGGGGACAGGTTTTTTTCGGATTTTACGGAGGGTTGCATAACTCCTCATGTTTATTTGAAAAGAAGAGGAGGAGCAAACCCAAGCCCCAGCCTGAAATGAAACACATGATGTGAGACTGTCTTTTACTGAGCCGTCCCACTGTTTTCTCAGCTAGCATCATTAAATAGCATGCTTTAGAGGGATTGGAAAGGATTAGCATGATAGTAAAACATCAAGGTTTGGGGTTTTTTTTCCTCTAGTGCTGTGAAAACTTTGGGGAAAGCCAAAGAAATACCTATACACTTTTTATAATCTTGGGCTTAAAATAGCATCACCGTTTATCAAACATATGCAACATAAACTTATTTTTTAAATGGGAATGGCCATTTTTTTAATCCTTTAGTGATGAGCCATTTCGTTGTGTTTTTAGAGACCCTATCCCAACTCAACCTTTCATCTCCCCAGTCCATAATAAAATGCTGTTTTGAATGCCTTTGTACATTTCTGGGTCACAGTTACATACTTTTAAATAGTCCATCATTTGTAACTGCTGAAGTGTACGTCCAGTATTAAATTATAGTACAGTGTAATGCTTAGACAGCATGCCATGCAAGGATCAAATTGCAGATAAAGTTCACAGGAATCTCCTGCAGTGCTTGCACTTGACCCTTGTAAATCTAAGAAAAGATATTTATAAATGGAAATATACATCCAGCAAGTAGTTGTTTCTGTGTCATATTTAAGCTGTGGCTTGACTGTGGTGAAAAATAATGCCTTTTAATTTAAATTTTATAGTAGATACATTCATTCCAGTTATTTTCTGGAGGCAGCTGTGTGATAGAAGCTATTTTAACTTCTTGTATCTTGAGCTTAGTTTGAAAAAGTAGAATAATAAAAATAAGGCTTTTTCAAGGAGTGAGGAAGTCAGTTATGTCAATTTATGTTAAGCATGTTCTCATAGGTAGAAGCAATTAATTGTACTCAGTATGTCTTATAGTGCTTAAGAGAATAAGACATGCGATGTTTAACCTTGATAACTTGCTCTCAGGTGATAAGCTAAAAAATAAATTAAAATAATATCAGATGTTTTTCTTACTTTACACAGTTTAATTTTGTAAGTCTCTGGTGTGAGGTTGTGACCATACTCGCAGGTATCTATGTTTATATATTATTATTATATCTATTTCATATATTACAACAAGAACAGTCATTCTGTGGCATAGTCAGTCAGTCACTCAGTGATGTCATGTCCTTTTTATTTGTACGTGCATACTGCTTGTAGGCTTGCATAAATGGAATGGATTCTCTTCAGCAAGCAACGAAATTTCTATTTGTCTCCTCCCTGAAACCCATTTTTATGCTGTGCCTAACTGAAATTAAATGCAGGTGTGTAATTTCTACACCTACCGTTTCTCTGCCATACTGGCATGACTGCTGTGGGCATAAGTGCTTCTAGAAGTCTCTGCCAGTTATTTGAAAGGAAATATTTTGCTTACTGTTTGTATTGCCATAGTGTCTGGAAGCTGTAGTCAGGGACCTTTACTAATCTGTTATGTTCACTATAATGGAACAAAAACTTGTGCATAGCCCCCTAAACATTATAATCCAGAATAAAGATCAAGGAACTGAGTGGTGCAAAAGAGATATCAAGCTGATGTTAAGAAGGTTACATTGGTTTGTGTGTGCATTATCCAGCTGTGTACTTTCTTGTGCAAGAGCAAAGAGAATTGTAGAACTTAGTGTAAGACCCACACTTTTCTCTGAGGGTTATCTTTGGGACGTGTATGGCTTGGGTTTGGGGGATTTTGAAATTTATCTAATTTGATTATATGCTGAAAATAAGGGTAAAAAAATCTGTATCAATCCAATATGAGTTTTTTTTTTTCTTCAGTCTACCTAATTTTTACAGTATTTTTCAATTTAAGGTAGTATTTTAAAATTTTGAAATGGAGTTTTCTTTTCAAATTCCAGTTGTGCAGGAAAAATATGTTTTTCCTGCATTTCATGTTGTTTTTCTATTTCCTCAGTGTTTTCTATAAGCTGTTCTAGCTCTTTCTTCATCTCATCCCCCTCATGTGCCTAACCCCACACCCCCCCAGAAATGCATGATAGGAAGTACACCTTCAGCTAGAAGACATTTCTGAGTGAATGCATCACTCTGCCCATCCCAAATTGCCCGTACATAGAAATACTGCACAAGAATTTCCCATTTCAGTGTAGACTGGTTATTGGAATACTTTGGAATAGTGATGAAAAGAACTATGCAATGCTATGTTACTGGTGGAGTACCCCTATGTAAATATGGTCTTTAAGTACCCAGGAACTGTACATGTGTTACAGGACAAGTATGTGTATCCTGCTCAGGTTTCAGGACACTCTTCCTGAGTGGGTGTTTATCTCAAGTGCTGACAGAGCAGAACAGACTGATTCTGTGCTGCTCAGTTTTCTTGGCTCACAGTGGTATGTCCATCAAAACAGATGGGAAGTTTTTCTTTATTGTTAGTTGTTACATATGGTGGGTGGGCCATTCACTTTGCTGCTGCTAAGAGGGATTCTTAACTCTGGCAGGACTAAGAGATAGCTGTGGAGAAGCTTAGGCTCTTACTCTTGCTAGTTGTCTTAAGGTTCCCTCTTTCTTTCCTTCTCACCCTTCTGCCTTGTAGAGTCCCGAGTTTGTGGTATGAGTTTACCTTGTCTTTGAACGGAATCCCAAGAGGTGGCGACCAAGAGTTTACAGATCAAAGGTTCAATGCATTCATTATGTGGTTGATGAAAAGATAAAAATGAATCTGTAGTGTTACTGTTTCAGTGTCAGTGTTCATATATTGGAAGCATTTGACAATATGAGCTCAGAGAAACTTGAAATTAAAAAAATCAATGAACTAACAATTTTTGCTTGAATCTCTGAGATTTGCAGTCCTGGTTCAAATTCTTAAATGGTGTTTTATTGGATCAATGCTAAGAAAATTCTTGCAGTAGTAGTGAAAATTATGAGGTCTTGCTCACAAAATTCTTTTTTTCATTGTTGATGACACTGTTTATTTTTAACTTAAAAACAAACCCGTTTTGGCCTGTCTCTTCTGATTCGAGTATTGGAAGAAGTAGTACCCAAATGTTTCATCTTAGAAGTACTTGTAGATGTGAAAGAGCTTACTGATTTAGCGAAGGAAGTATTTCGCTTCTTATTTTGGACCAGGCTGTGGGTGGCTGCAAAAAATCTGTACTTTAATGGTTAGCTTATTTTTGTGGATTCAGACGAAAGTGAAGTAGCAGATTTTAAGAGCATAAGGGATCTTTAAACAGTCTAACCCAATTAATGTATTAGTTACATTGAGTTAGTTATCCAAGAGCAATAACCAACATTTGGTAAAAGTCTGTGTTTTAGAGGTACTTGACTAACTATATCTTCTTAAAGGCAGTCTAATGTGTGGACATGAGGATGTGAAGTATTTACAACTATTCTTGGAAGTTACCTTTTGTACCTGGCATGTCTGATTGTTTCTTCATAGGGAAGTCATATTTCTAATTTGCACTGGCATAGCCTGAATTTTCAACTGTTGAGTTTTATGATACCTTTGGCAGTAAAGAGCCATTTAGTAGGTGATCCAGTTTCTCTACAGAGGTATTTGGATCTCTCAAGAATTCCACCAATGTAATTTGTAAAGTGTCTTATGGTTAAACATCTTGTCTCATGATTTTGCATCTCTTATATCATCTTCCTTTCTTTGATCAGAGGTGATGTTTGTGACTACTAAATCTCAGTGCTTTCAAGTCTCTGTTAGCTCTGTTTTTCTTAGATTTAATTCTGTCCCTGTCAATAGTTGGTTCTCTAGGTACTTTTACTTATGGGTGGTACTAAAAGTCCCCCCATCTTACTGGAGTTTGAAGTGATCTTTCTGTAGAATCTTTGATCTGCTTTCATGGAGTGGATCTTCATTACTCATGGCATTTCCAGAAATATTTTGAAAGAGTTCTGTGGAAGTTCCAGGTAAAGTCTGGTCTGGGTGGGGGTGGTGGGAGGATACAATGTACAGTGTGTGAAGAAGTGAGGCTGAGCAAGCTGTACAATTGTAGTGGAACCTGTACTTAACTAATCCTAAAGTGATGACAGGCATAGTATGTTATTTGGAGCTGTAAATTAATTGTATGACTAACTACTGCGGAGAGCAGCTGTTGTCTTCCACTCTTTTCAAATCTGTGATTCCAAGTCTTTTTTTGATACATCATGAAAAAATACCTCATCTAAACACTTGAGTCTCCTCTTTTGTTGTGCTTTAATTGGTGGCATATTCACTTTCTCCTGGGAAGGCGTTTCTAGACACTGGCTTGTATCCTTGCCTCTGTATGAAATTGCCGAATATTTGTGTCCAGATTGTTCATCTACCAATGGCAGCAGCCTGGCAGAGCTCAGGAGGAGTACTTAGAAAGTGGAACTCTCAAATGCAGTAGTGGCATAATTTAAAAAAAGCATAATAAGGGTTCACCAATGCACGTATATATTGTGGATGCCTTTATTATGCTTTTACCTTCATAGTTAAAACCTTGTGTAAATGACACGGTGGTATTACAGGATATTATGTTAAGAGTTAGCTAGATAGAGAATTTTTGTGTGCTTTAAAGTGCTGTCAGGTGAACGTGTTTTTTAAAATAAGTAAGTTGTAGTAGATCTCTTACTGATAAAGGCTTGTGTGTCTGTGTACAAGTGCTTTGTTTGTATAGAGAGGTGATATTTATGAAGTGGTTCTTTGAAATGGAGGAGTGTAATTTACTGAACTAAACTTAGTTTTGTATCTCAAATGACATTGTAGAAGTAACTAGCTGAATAGCAATTGATTTTAGAACTACAGCAGTAAAAATAATTTGTTAGCAGTCAAAGTAATCTCTGTGCTTGATAATGTGTTTTCTAAGTTAGATCCTCTAATGGCATGTGTGATGGCTTATGTTCTCAGTCTGAAATATAGTTTTGATGAGAAGGAACACTGGACAGATTAAGTAGGTACCTTTTCTGTTACTCTGTGTATGTTCTGCTGAAGGTCTAAATGTATATCCATGATCTAGCCAGCCTTGCCCTTGTCCATAGTGCTAAATTCACATATATTGTTAAGAGAACTTGAGGTTCAGCCTAGCAGTTCCTCATAAAGCCTGCAAAAGGATTTAATTTTCTTTAGGTATAGATGGGTTTAACTGTAGATAAAGCTGTTAGCTTTGCTTGTTTTGCAGTGGTCTCTGCTCATTTGCCTTCTGTGTTGTATGCTAGGGAAAATGGATGCCTGTCATTCACTTCAGCATCGCTTTTGGAGAAATAAAACCAGAGCACATCTCTGAAGAAAAATGCCTAAACTCTTGTTCATACAGGTAGCTGTGAAGGAAGCTTAAGGGAAGCTTTAAGAGTGGTCTAAAGCATTGCTTTTTATTAGGAGAGTGTTGCATTTCTCCATCTGTTTATCCTTCCCTAAGCTTGAATGTTTATGCAAAAATGTGGGGAAAAGGTTCCATCTGCTGTACTTTGTCTTTGCTGGTTTTATTTGGCATAAGTAATTACAGAGAGGAAAAAAAATGAGAATTCCCTTTCATTGCAATTTTATGAAGTTTTTATAACAAGGGGAAGATGCATCAATCATCTAAAATAAACTAGATGCAGTCAGACAAATTCAAACACCTTTCACAGTTTCATAATTCATTATTCAATTAACTCATAAAAATAGTACCTCCTGTGTCATTTGAAAGTTGATTTTTTTTTTAACTTGGATTGCCAGAAGGTCTTAAGACATTTTGGATCGCACCTATTTGTGGTGCATTGGATCAGTTTTACCAAGAGTGCAGTTACAGTTTCTGACAAAAATTGTGTCCTAAGCACCTGCAATGCTTGGTAGGCAAGAAAAATGAGCATGAGAATGGAAGGTAAAAACAGGTAACACTGACCATATAAAACTAGTTGTCTGGGGCATATGGTAGAAAGGGTTAAGAAATTAGGGAGGTGTCAGGGCTAAGACTGGGACCCAAGAGTTAGTGCATTTTAGGTTGTAGGAGCCTGAGGAATTTACACTGCAGACTTTGGTTGTTAGCTAGATGATGGCCTTGATGCTAAACACAACTGTGCGTAAACACAACTTTGGGGTCTTGGGTTGTGGTGTTGCAGGTTGTACTGGAGGTGGGTATTACACCTGGGAAATAAGGCCAGCCTGTGCAAAGGGGAGTGTTACAGGGAGGAGGAGACACCAGTAGTACCGTTACTGCATTGCAGCTGTGGCCACTGTGCTGTTGAATTCTGTAAGTTCATCAGTCTTAGCAATCTTAGAGGTCTGTTTGACTCTTGAATGATTCTGCTGTTAAAAACTGTATTGAAAGTTTTCTTTAGTTCACAACTAGACTTTTGACCTCATTTTATCAGATTCTTGGTTGATAAGTATTCTGAGGAAAGGACAGTTTTAAAATACACTGCCTTTCCATTAACATGAATGTAATTGAGGCTGTAATAAGGCTGTAGTGTTCTGGTCTGTTGTTCTGTCTTAGTTACACTCATATTCATTTTCATGGCAGTTATGTTGTGAGATGACTTCCATTAAAACTGTTTTTTAACACTGTT
This sequence comes from Turdus rufiventris, assembly GCA_013186435.1. Classification (NCBI taxonomy): domain Eukaryota; kingdom Metazoa; phylum Chordata; class Aves; order Passeriformes; family Turdidae; genus Turdus; species Turdus rufiventris. The sequence continues at coordinate 2,216,762 of PYHW01009964.1, forward strand.
TAAAATTTGCTGCAAATGAAATCTATTAGAGGTGAGCTAGACAAATCAGAATAAAAAGTACATGGTATAGCCCAAAAAACAGGGATTCAGGTTTTTGAATCCTGCTGATATGTATATCAGCCTTAAGCTGTGCCAAGGGTAATATAGATTGGATATTAGGAAAAAGTTTTTTTATAAAAGAGTGATAAAATAATGGAATGGTCTGCCTGGGGAGGTGGTCTGCCTGGGGAGGTGGTGGAGTCACCATCCCTGGATGTGTTTAAAAATAGACTAGATGTGGCACTTGGTACCATGGTCTAGTTAAGGTGCTAGGGCATGGGTTGGACTCGATGATCTTGGAGGTCTCTTCCAACCTAGTCATTCTGTGATATATGTGTGTGTATTTTTTTTTTTTTTTTTTTTTTTTAGAAAACAGTTTTTTGATGTGGCGATCCTAAACGAGTTTAATAGATTTTCAGCTAGTGAGAATGTATTTTTATTTCCTTTATCAGGTCAAAGGATGTCAGTTCTTAGAGTACTCATTACACTCATGTATCTGCTTCATGGGACCTTAAAAATTAAAGTACAGTAATTTCACGACTATAAGGCGCACCCTTTTGACTAAAGTTTTCCCTCGAACCCAGAAGTGCGCCTTATAGTCCAGTGCGCCTTATCTGAGCTACATAGTGGCAAAAATTGCCAGCCCGGAAGTGCGAGCCACGAGGGGGAGTGGCCCCGCGGGGCTGTGCCGGGCTGTGAGGAGGAGTGGCCCCGTGGGGCTGCGTCTGGCTGTGGGGAGGGAGAGGGGTCCTGCGGGGCTCTGCCTGGCTGGGAGGAGGGGTGGCCCCGCGGGGCTGTGGCTGACTGGGAGGAAGAATGGCCCCGTGGGGCTGTGTCTGGCTGTGGGGAGGGAGAGGGGTCCTGCGGGGCTGTGGCTGGCTGGGAGGAGGAGTGGCCCCACGGGGCTGTGGCTGGCTGGGAGGAAGAGTGGCCCTGCGGGGCTGTGGCTGGCTGGGAAGAGGGAGAGAGATCCTTCGGGGCTCTGCCTGGCTGGGAGGACAGGTGGCCCCGCGGGGCTTCGCCGGACTGGGAGGAGGAGTGGCCCTGCGGGGCTGTGCCTGGTTGTGGGGAGGGAGAGGGGTTCTGCGGGGCTGTGGCTGGCTGGGAGGAGGAGTGGCCCTGCGGGGCTTTGCCGGGCTGCGAGGGGGAGTGGCCCCGCAGCAACATCAGGATGTGAGGGGAGAGGGGCTCCGCGGGGCGGGCCTGCCGGCATCGGGGTCGTCCCCTGAGCGGGGGGTGGAAAGCCGCCGGAATAGGGGCTGCCGCCGCTTGGGGGGGAGCGGGGGAGAGCCATCGGCTTCAGGGCAGCGGTGGCACGGGGCGAGCCAGGGGGCTCCTGGAGCAGCGGGGCCCCGGGGACGCCCCACAGGGCAGCGGTGACCATACCCCGGCCCCGGGGACACCCCACAGAGCGGCAGCAGCCATGCCTCTGCCCCGGGGATGTCCCACGGAGCGGCGGCGGCCATGCCTCGGCCCTGGGGACGCCCCACGGAGCAGCGGCGGCCATGCCCCGGCCCCGGGGGCGCCCCACGGAGCGGCGGCGGCCATGCCCCGACCCCGCCGGCTACAGGCCAGCCCGGGGGCCAATGGCTGCCGTGTGGGGGCGGGGCCTCGGCCAGCAACCGCGCAAGGGGAGCTGGGGGCGGAGCCTCACTTTTTAAAAAAAAAGTGTGCCTTATAGTCCGGTGCGCCTTATCTGATCTACATGTTGTGAATTTTGCTGGCTGCTGGCAGGTGCGCCTTATAGTCCTGTGCGCCTTATGGTCGTGAAATTACTGTAGTGTAGAATATGGGTCCCAGGGTCCTCATGATGTTATGAATACTGACATCAGAACAGACATGTTTCTTCATCCCTCTCCTTTGGTTTCCTTATCTGTGGCATGGCAGCAATGATAGCTTGTGTTACTAATACTAAGCTTTCTGCTGAGCAGACAAACCATGAATTAGTTGTCAGGGACAGGGTGGGGAAGGTGCTGTGGCGAATTCTGACCTAAAATATGTGCATATTCAGTGAGCTGCATAAGCTTCTGAAATTGTTGGAAAAAGTACTCTGGAATTTAGTAAGTCTTCCTTGGTCTGGGAGATGAATTACTTCTTAGAGCAATTCTCACAAGTCTAAATCATACTATACCAGAATTCCTGCAATTTTTTGACACCTGGAGTGCGTGTGGTAAGTGAAAGAGTGTAATGAATATAAATCCTTCAGTAGAGTTGGCAGTTGGTCAGTACTGAGGCTTTGGGTATTCACACAGCTCTAGAAATTGTCACCTGAAATTCACAGAATCAATTACAGTACTTCATGATTATAAGCTGCACCTCTGGGTGTCGGCAATGTTTTGTTCTTTGTCCATATATAAGTCGCACTGGATTATAAGCCACACTTTGGTTCGCAATGAGGATCCGCGTGCAACTTTCACAAAGTTGCCAATTAGTAACGGGATCACGGGGTTTACTGGCTCGGCTTGGGGCCGTGTGGGCTTGGCTTGGCACTGCCCCCCCACCGGGGCCGGGTGGGCTCTGGCTCGGCTCGGGACTGCTGTGGGCTTGCGCTTCCGGGCTGGCAAATTTCTGAACTTTGTCCATGTATTGGCTGCTCCAGAGTATACGCTGCACTTCTGGGTTTGGACCAAAATTTTAGTCAAAATGGTGCGGCTTATAATTGTGAAATTACTATACTTCTTGCTCCATCTTTTATGGAAGAATCCAGGTTAATAAGTGACTTTATGTAGTGGAGGTCTCCCAGCTGTCTGTCTGCAGATGAGTATATATTCTAGTCTCTAGCTAGAAGGAAGTTTGATGATATTAGAAAACTTTTTCTAATGGCTAAGGCACGTGCTGACAACACAGCACTTTCAGTCTATTCAGCATAAGATAGTCATTAAGTCTGTGGCTGACATCAGTTAACATGAGTTAGTTTGATCCCTGGCTTAATCTCTGTATAATGTGCTGTATTATTTACCTATTGCACAGTGAGGGGAGGGACAAGAACTGTTTCTTCATGTCCCACCTTCCTTCTTTCGGCTAGCTCTGGAAATTGGTATTGTGTAATTTTGTACATATTAGACTTCTTGGATGATGATGAAAAGCATTTCTTTGGTTAGCTGTAATGGTTGTAGTCAGTATCTACAAAGCTCATACTGTGGAACAATGGCTTAATTTTATTTTACTGAATTTTAGATTTGGTATTCTAGAGTAATCACTTTCTTTCCTCTTGCCATTGTCCTGCCCCAAATTACTTCTGATCTTTACTCTAGCAGAATCTACCAAGCACCTTCTGATTCCTTTGTCCAGGGAAAAAGGGTGAGGAAGAATCGAAACAGCATTTGCTCTTGAATTTTTGTCAGATTATTCTTGATTTCTGTTTGAGGGATCATTTCTTCAACATGACATGATCTCCTTTCTTAGCTGTAATCACTAAGAAAGGGTGAAAGAGCTGGCGCCATTCAAAGTCTAATTTCATATCCTGTGTTTTGCAGTTCTTTACCTTCTAATTATAGTTTGTTAATAAATATAGTTTCTTCACACTGTGTTGTTTGTAGTGCTAAGCAAGAGAAGCTTAAATTGAGACTATAAAACTTTTTCATAAATCCAGGTAGCTCCTTTTAATGTATTTCATGCTATTACATAGGATTTTAACAAGTAAACTGTAATTATGAATCAACAAAGTGTGTCCATGATAATATTTGGCAACCACTGCAGAGCCCTGGTTTTAATCTCTACTTGGCTCTCCACTTTAGATGGTGACAATTTATTTGAAATGAGTCTGTTTTGCATGCCAGATTTCACTGTTCAAAACTAAAGCCTTTTCTGTAGTATGTCTGCTCTGCCTGATCAAGAACTACTCAAAACACCCCAATACAAAGTACATCCATTAATGAGTGAGAGAAATAAGTCTAGAGCTATCTTTCTGAAGGCCAAATATGTTCTTTTGAGCATTTTTCCTATAACAAGTTTATGAAGTTTAAATTTATTAGCTATTGAAAGTAAGTAAAAAATCCTTTCACATGACACAGCTATCGTGTTAAAGACTGTGTAAGATAGTAAAACATGATTCTGCTGTTCTGTGCAAAGTTGAGTTATGATTATAGGCAACAAAGCATTAAGTAAAATTGGCCAGCAAGGCACTGATACTGGCTAAGGAAAGATATTAATCAGGACATACTTAAAAATGTAGGTACGTGATTATATTTTCCAATTTCAGATGAGACAGAGGGGCGCAGATGTTTTCTTGTTTATATCTTGTAAACTGTGTTGTTGCTGTATCTTTCAAAAATACTCTGAGTATAGCTTCTTAAGAGAATTACAGTAATTTCATGACCATAAGGCGCACAGGACTGTAAGGTGCACCCCCCAGGAGTCGGCAAATTTCGCAACTGTACCTTATATAAGGCGCACCAGACTATAGGGCGCACTTATTTTTTTGCTGCGAAGATCCGTGCCGCGCGCAACAAAGTAACTAATTAGTAACTGAATCCTGCGATCCTGGAGTTTACTGGCATGTGCTCAAATTGGAAATATTTTAACAGATTGGTGTAGGTTTTAAACACAGCCCCAAGCGCCCTCCCCATGTGCAGGGCCTGGCACTCCCACCCGCCCCCGGCTGGTGGGACTCAGGGCGGCTGCAGCTTGTGGCTGCTGCGGTTTGGGGCGACCACGGCTCACATCTTGGGGGTGCTGCAGTTCAGGGCAGCTCGGGGCCGCCCGCGGCTCGGGAGCATCCACGGCTCAGGGTAGCGTGGTACTGCCCGCTCCCTCTCCTGTATGCGACTTCTGCTGGCCAGGGGCTGCCCGCTCTCTCTCTCCCCGCTTGGCTCCTGCTGGCCGTGTCTGCCCCCTCCTGCCCCCACTTCACGACTCGGTGCTCCCATGGCACTGCCCCCCCATTGCAGCTTGCACTTCCAGTTTGGCAAATTTCACAACTTTGTCCATTATATAAGGTGCACTGGACTATAAGGCGCACTTCCGGGTTCAGGGGGAAATTTTAGTCCAATGGGTGCACCTTGTAGTCGTGAAATTACTGTACTAAGAGCAACAAGGAGCTGTCTCTGAACATTTCTTGGAAAGTTTATTTGCCACAAGATAAAATTATAAATTGATGCAAACCATACATACATTACCATGGCAAATTTCTACCTTCTTCTGTCCTGTTTTTTGCATTAAAAGGTAACCTGGGTTTTTAATATCCTACATAGACTTTTTTTTTTGCTGAGCAGTGCTCTCCTTCTCTAGCCAGGTAGTATTAGCTTGGAAAATGTCTGGCTCTCTATTCCAGCTCCAGTTGATTTGAAATGGTACAAGCTTGGAAGAGACTTCTACTTTTGGAAGTCAAGCTTCCCTGACTACAGAGGTACATAATAGGTCTTCATGATCTGATTTTTAATGAAATACTCTTTTGTATATGTTGTGTCAACAGTATTTTTTTTCCCTTATGTTCTTTTACTATTGTTTTGGTAGCAAAAGGATGTAGCCTGATGAAACAGGATTTTATCTAGATACATTTTGGTAAAAATATGTGCATCTGTAATGCTTGTAGTAGTTTGCAATTTGCTGTGCATGCTTTTTATTTTGGAGTTTCAGTGTTGGGATGCTTTCAGATAAGTTTTTTGAGGTAAAACTCCTCTTTGGAGAGTAGGCAGTAAGCAAAGAAAATAGCAATGGGAATTGGTTACTGTTTAAACTCTTTAATGAACTTGACGTTTTCAAACTCTTTTTTCCCCTTTGTGTTTCTCTTTTTATGTCATAGGTACACATACAATTCTCAGGCTACAGTTATTAAATTTCTGTCATATTAATTTTATTTTAACATTTTAGTTTGTTGGCCAAAACTTGTGCTGACTGTGTAAACAAAACAGGAGGATCCCCAGGCTTAAGATATAACAAGAAATTTAAGCATTTGCATGAGTGTTTTCAAAAGAGGCAGTAGTGCTTTGGCCATGCTATGTTTGCTCAAGTGTGAAAGACAAAGGTCTTTTTAGTATGTTTTTAATTAAAAGATCCTTTCTAATCAAAAAGCTTAACAATAACTGCTGCATAGCAAGTAGCTATGGTTAGTTCTGTTACAGTGTGCAGGAAAGGGTATGTGATGGTTGTTTGAGTGACAGAGTTTAAACAATATAGGAAGAGGTAGGATTTTAGAACCCTCTCCCTTGCTGAGACATTTGTCCTGATCTACAGTATAGAAACCAAAAGAATTTCCTACTGATGAAGAAATAAAACATAAACTAGAAATACCTACCAATTTCTGCATGTGCTAATCACATCCCACATATAGCTGGGACTTAGAAGAAAGGCCAGGTAAGTATGATGGGCCTTCCAGCCCTTACCTAGCATTTGCCATATTTCTGATACTCGAACCATCTCTTTATGGGTTAAAAAATGTTAGCAGCACCACCAATGTGACTGTGGCAACAGTCTGTGTGCTGCTGTGTGGGCAGGCACACAGTGTACCATGTGCCTAGGCTTTTTGGTGCCTCTTACTTCTGCCATGCATGGGTAGAAGGTAAAGGTTTCTGTGACATGCTTCTGACACTTCAGGTGTTTTTGGTTTTTTTTATGGAGACACCTGAAACCAGTAATCTGTTGCTCAGTTTAAGGTTTCATTTGGAAGGCAAACTTATACTATATGTACTTGGAGTAATCTGGAAGTTCTTGTCTGCAGTAATGACATCTCTTTTCAGTATGTCTCCATCATGAATGTGTTCATTCCAAATGTTCTTTGGGCATAAACTTGAGAAATAAATGGTCCGGATAACAACAGAGACCTGTATTGTACTTGTTAGCCCTTTCATAATGTAACGTAAGAGTTCCAACATTAATATTTTTTCTGCATTTCAAAAATACTTAATTTTTCAGTAAAAAAAAATTAAAAGCTAAAATCCAGAAAATAAAGGGATGTTTATTTTTACTTCAGAAATACAAGTGCTTAGCAAAACCTACAGTGGAAAGGACATACTTCTGTTCAAATCAACAGAGTGACTATGATGATTGCCATTAAAGAAAAAAGAAAAAGAAGAGCAAATATTAAGTGTTATTTTGATGGCTGATGTACTAGTTTTGTGTCCCTAGTTTCTTGCCCTACCTTTTTTTTTTAATGTACTAGAATTTTTTTCCCAGATGGGCAGAGAGTTGCATAGTTCCCTGTTTAGACTGATGTTTGATGGTAGAGGGTAGTGAGTTCTTGCTAACTTCATACACCATTTATTCTTCATATGGACTTCATATGTTGTGACATGGACTCTAGCATGTAGATTGACAGAAAATAATCTAGTGCAAATTAATGTAATAAGTTTACCCTCCTTTTCTTTGTAGCACAATGGCTGACAAACCAGCAAAACCAACAAACTCACCGGAGGGTGCTGCGGCAGGAGAACTAAGTGCTCTGGAAGAAGCCTTTAGAAAATTTGCTGTGCATGGTGATACAAGAGCCACGGGAAAAGAAATGCATGGGAAGAACTGGTCAAAGCTATGTAAGGACTGCCAGATCATAGATGGGAAGAACGTGACAACCACTGATGTTGATATTGTCTTCAGCAAAATCAAGTGAGTTTATTTCAGTCATAATTTCATTGTCTGCCTCCCCTACCATTCTCTGATGTTTTGTAGATACCATCTAAATTTACCTTCTGTTACTTTTGATGTTGTGAGACACTGACAAAGTGAATCTCTTTCTTGTTCCTTTACAAAATTTTCTTGCTTGGTCTGAAGATACAGCTTTCAGCTTCTGACCTGCTATCTTAAATTGACTTCAGTTTCACAGGTGTTATACTGTACAAAGAGTATGATGTGATCAGGATTAATGCAGGCTATTCCAATAAACTGGACTGCAGTAAGTGCTGTCAATATTTCCTGAAAGATATCTGAAAGAAGTCAGGATGTCAGGATGATCTTACCGAAGCTTGGCCTCAGAGGACTGAGGCTAAGGTAGGATGTGTACTAGAAGTCAATATTCTCATAAAAGTCATGATGTTCAGCAGCACCAGCTCAGCTTTGAAGTGTAGGGCCATGCCAGACTGATGGTGACCCTTGGCTGTGATGAATTAGGATTGTCTTGGCCGTCTGATCTTACTTTTGTGACAGGAGCTTTAGTGAAACTTTCTCCCCAATTGAAAACCTAGGCAGACTTAGTAAGAAACTTGTCAAATCTAAGAGAAGATATTAAAGGAAGTATGTTAATGAGGAATTAAGCTGTTGTGGCATATTCTGTATGAAGCCTCAAATAATTTTTTTTTGTTTTGCTTTATGTGTAGAATTGGATTATTTTTACCTTACATATTTCCCTGGCATCTGATATGATAATCTTGTATTTGTATTTGTATTTTTAATCCCACAGTAATTGTTTAAATTGTCTCACCCATCATTGTGTTGAGGGCCATGATTTTTTTTAAAGGGGTTTCTTAATTGTACTTGGAGCTTCTAGGAACACTTATTTGGCTCGTGCACTCAACTGTTATGGTGTAATGCTGAGAAAACATGTGAACTGCATTGCTTACAAGGTAGTTGGTAGTTGGAAAATCTTGCTACAAGCACTGACAGTTTAGACTGTATCAAAGTGGAGAAGGGCAGAGAAGAAAAGATCTTTAATCTTGGAAGTTGTCCAGTGTAACATACATAGTTAGAATGACCTTACTTACTTGATTGATTTCTTTCTTTGTTTCTTTTCTCCTTTGGGATCCTATCTAGATAACTGTAAACACTACATGTGCACACTCCCACCTTCTTGGCCTTATATCAGTCCCTACTTGTATTTTCTTGAAAGTTGTGTTAGTGGAGTTAGATATGCCATCAGAGAACTGGCTTATTTGAAATGCATGTTGAGGCTGTAGATTTTTGTTTCTTTCTTGATCTATGATATTTTCGAATTTTCTTTTAATTTCATCAGCTTAGAAATTAGTTTTATTATTTCCTGTTGATAAATATAATCTTAGTGCTACTTTCTCATACCAGTTCTGGGCTCTTGAGTGACAGCATGACCCCATGATATGGCATAAACAATGTGCAGCATTAGCAGATATAAAGAAGTATCAGGTTTTGTGGCTATTGGGGAGAAGGAATCCAGTCCTGTTGCGCAGGAGTGAATTGTAAGGTGGCAGGTACCTGAGGCTCCAGGGGAATGTCAGCAAATCCCCTTGGTGATGTGGAATGCTCCCAGCTCAGCTTGGGAGTTCTTGTCTTTGTCTCTTGAGGAGGAGGGCAAGCTCAGCACTTTCTCTGACCTCACTCCTGTGGCTGCTGTTCAGTGTTGTCATTTCTCTTGAAAGAGGCATGCCATCTTTTCCTCTCTCCAGTTGTCCTGGCTTAACCCCAGCCAGCAACCAAGCCCCACGCAGCAGCTCGCTCACTCCCTCACCAGCAGCACTGGGGAGAGAATTTAGAGTAAAAATTGGAAAACTCATGGGTTGAAATAAAGACAGCTTAATAGGAAGAGCAAAAGCCCTGCACACAAGGAAAGCAAAGCAAGGAATTGATTCACTGCTTCCCATGGGCAGACAGGTGTTCT
>PYHW01009964.1:2236220-2256586 GCA_013186435.1 Turdus rufiventris
TGTCAGTGGATATATTTTTCTTCAGCAAACTGCTATGTACTTCTGTGACCTGATTTTCATGATTGTGGCACTAGGATGCTCAGAACAGCAAAAAGTTTTCTAGAGTGCTCTTTTTCTCGGAGAAATGTAGAAGACTGAAGAAAAGGATAAGCCACCACCATCATCTGGTGAGCAGGAGCTAGTACATCTGTTTGTCTCTGCTGATACAGGAGAGCATTGTACCACTTGGTGCCATTTGTGATCATGGGCATCAGCAGCTGCAGAACACTGGTGATCTTTGGCACCAGGCTGTGACTCTCATGACACATTACAGCACTTGCTTCATTGCCCAGATGTCTTGGGTCCTTATTATATGCCTTTCAGTTGCAAATATTGTTTAAAAATGAAAATAAGCTAACAAATATTTATTATACTGTCAATATGATTTTTAATGCTATGTAAAAGATGCAACTGATAGCTTTTATATCATTATAATTGTGTACAATAGATGGTGTTTTTCTTGCAGTTAACAACGGATAATAAATACAGTGATACTGTAACACGATAGTATTTAATTACAGCAGAACTGAAAAATTTGTGTGAGAAAACAAAATGGGGCTGTGCTTTTTGTCTGGAATCTATCTCAGTTATACAGGATCTCCAGATACCCTCATTACAATTCCCAGTGCAGTACCAATTAACTCTGGATCTAGCTGCTTTGTGCTATTCGAGTTGTTTATTTTTCTTTGTGGAGTGGTGTTTGTTAAACTTCTGAATGGAACCGATGGTGCTGAGAGTGGAGGGTTTAGCTGACCCAGACCAGTGTGAGAGCAATACAAGAAGCTACTGATGAGAGGATCATAGAGTAGAGGGTGGGCAGTTCTTACTTGTCATCATAAGCACTCTGTATTTCACAAAAAGGTGTTACGTGTATGCTTCTGCTAGAACAAGCCTCTGTAGTATGGGCTGCCTTAGAAGTGATGACTGCAGTTTATGCCATCAGCTCTCCCATCACTTCCTCTGCCCAGCAGCTGCTGCTGCTGCACACTAAGATAGTTCATGTCACTAGGGGAATACAAGGAGCCCTATTTTGCTACTCCTGTATGGGCTGTCTTCCTATGTTGCAATTTGAAACAGATAGTAAGTAACCTTTCTTCCAAATTTAGGCTGTTTACGTTTTCTTCTTGTCATGGATGCTGTATGGAAATAAGTGCCTGGGGCATTTGTAATCAAAGTGGAGATCAGCATGTGTCAAACTGTTTGCATTTCACATAGTGCCAACAGAAGGCTTCGTAGGTTTCTAAGCAGTATGCATTGATTAGAGTGTTTTCAGCTCTACAAGATGGTTTCCAGGGAGAATGTTTTATGTGATTGTTTTGGCACCTTTTTAATTTTCAGCAAAAAAATTTAACAGGTGAGCTGGTATTCTTAAAAGAGCCTATGAATAGGAAAAATAAGAAAAATGGAGTAATTTGACATTTATAGATTCTGTCTTTTTTTAGTCTAAAGAGCTTTGTAGGTTGAGAGATAAGTTTCAAGTCTAAAAGAACAATATGAGAAGGTACAGAAAGGTAGTGGTAGTGAAAGAAAATGCATACCTCATACAGTAGCTGATAGCCAATCTGTTAGGTAATTGTCCTGTGTTTGTCCAGAAATAAAGAATTTTAATTGCAGATGGCTGATGAAAATGGTGGTGAACTAACTGTCTATGAGAGTTCAGGACATTTTTAATGTCAATTATTAGAGATAATGAGTGGTGTGAATGCAAATCTAAAATTGATGACTATAATCTGATTAAACTTTTTTTTGTTCCCAGTAAGCCCTGGTACTAATTTTAAAAGAACAATGAAGAATATTCAATTTAGTAGATCCTTTAGAGAGCCAGTGCTTTTGCCATGTGTTTCAGCAGTTCTTCCTTTATTTAAAAAAACATAAATAGCATTATTTTTTCCCCCAAGACTTTGTAGTAAAATCAAATAGAAATTATTTCCTTATCTCTCCAGAAAAACTGGAGTTATGCTTTCTTCTTCCAGACAAGTTGCTTTTCTTTCATCACTTCATCTCAGCTGAGAGTAATGGGAGAGCTGTACGTTATGCTGGAGTGGTGGAAAATCTGTTGGACTAAAATGCACACTAGCTTGATTTTTTACTTTTTTTTTCCAAGATAGCAGATTGTGGCCTGTTGGGACTCCTTTAACCAAATGCAGAAAGCTATAAGAGAGGGTACTAGGCAGTTAAATAAGCTGCTTGGTTTTCCTGCTTCTCTACTGAATAGGTTCAACTCTGTGTGCTTTAACAGTCTGGTTTTGAGTCTGATTTGCAAATCCAGCTGGCTGCAGCTTCAGTCAACATTGGCCATTTTGAACAAGTTAGGTAATTCCTTTCCTGATGTGGTTTTGTGTTCTTTGCTCAGTGACACAGTGTCTCATGGATGCTTGGAAGATTGTTCCTTTTATTTCCCTTTCAGATGCTACACGTGTCACCCAGTCATTGGATTGTTCCTTTTATTTCCCTTTCAGATGCTACACTCTGTCACCCAGTCATTGGCTCCCCTGTCTTTGAGTTCTAATCTGTGAAAGCCATAGTCCAGGTGGACAATGAAGTTATGGTAACCTGAGGTAAACACCAGAGGTATATAAGAACAATCAGACTTAAGAATTGCCTGTGGAGAGCTGGACTTCTTTAATGTTAGGGGCATTGACTTGATGTTATCTAACATGACGTTTGCTCTTTTTGGAAGTTTTTCAACTCCATTTGTTAAAGCTTTAAGACAAAGAAGATGACAAGATGTACTTTCTGGAGACAGTTACCCAAATAACTTAGGCCAAGTGTTGATTAGGTTACTGTATGCGCTTGCCCCAGGTGTGATCTCTTAATCTTGAAAGAAGTCCTTTGCTGAAGAGGATAGCTTCTGCAACATACATAGTGATTTTTAAAGGAGTTATAATATTGACTGACCTCTCAACAGCATTGGTAATTGTCATGTGCTGCTATTTTAAGAAACTGAAGCATATAGAGTGTACATGAGTTGCATCTACTTGGAAGATTTCTGGCCAGAATTTCTGCTTGTCATCTTTGTTGAGCTCCAATTGAAAATTTTGAGGTTTTTTGAGCTTTGAAGTGTCAGAGGATTTGGCTTCTAATGTTTCTAATGGGTGGATACTTTATAAGTGCTGCAAGTTAGAAAGACATAAAGACTTAATTTTTGTAGCTATGATCTCAGAGCCTTGTTGATCTGTAGGTATAGGATACTCTGTAGGTGTAGGATGAGGTGTTCAGGAGTGCATAAAACTTGCTTTGATTATCTTCTACCCCATCAAGCTTTGTTGAGTAATTGAAGGAAAGCATTAACCTGAAAATTTGCTGTCTTTACTATGAGACATTAAATAACCATAAATACATTCATCAAGAACTTGAGCTAGTTTAAATTGACTACTTGTATAAGCATTCCTAATGTAGAGGTTCTGTGATAAAAAAGACTGACATGTACACCTGCAAAGATGTTTGTCAGTTGTGTTGTTTTGGGAGGTTTCAGAGTAGATTTGCACAGGCTGGTACATGCAACAGGAGACATAGGGCTGAACTGTGTGTATATACATGGTGTTGTGTTAATCTATTGGTTTTGTACTATCTTTTCTTGCAAGAGCCAGTTTGCTTTGTACTTTATAGGATGTAAGGATATACTTGACTTGCTTATGAATGGCATCTACCCTGTTAGCAGTGCTGATGGAGGGTGAGACCCTATATGTTGAGTTAGATCCCATGGAAATTCATCAGTATGAATTCAGAAGATTTTGACTCATTCAGAAGATTTTGTACCACAAGTAAGTTAGTATATACCTGGAAAGTAAGACAGTTTTCTGACATGCATTAGAATTAGAGCACAAAAGTCTAATACTAATATTACCATTAACTATCCACTATTTAGAAAACTTGCCCTTCTATACAAAACATTATGGGAATAGATACATTTAATATTCTTGCACCAACATGGATGACAGTTTGGAGGAATACTTTGTTGCTTCTGCTGGTGAAATCAGAGGCTTTGAAGAAAACAGTTTCAGAATTGAGATAGTAATCCTGGAAAAATGGACCTGAAGCTTCATTTTCTGAATGTAAGTAACTGAGAGCTGCTGGAGATTGCTAGTGTTAGAATGTACTAATTTGTGTTTGTAGATGAAAGTACCCTTTTTTACAAAGCAAAAATCAAGAGGACAGGAAATCTTACCCAGCATTGGCTCGATACCTTCCTTCTGTAGGTGTTGGTCTAAATAAGTCACAGATTTCCAAAAGAGTATATGCTTGCTCTTTTATAGTCTCCTCTCTGCTTTCACAATTCATTCCAGCATCTTGGAGTCCTCCCACTTGTTCCTTATCATTTTGGTTTGTGATTATGATGTCTGCAAGTATGTGGGTAAACCTCCATTTATTGTGAACTTTTGCATGTTTTGAATAGAGAAGTGCCATGTAAATGAGAAAATATCTGTATTGCTATCAACTCATAATTTTCTGCCTTTCTTTTGGATTGGTTTCAGATGCACGTGAGTCAGCACTGTAAAGACTGATACACAGATCTTTAATCCAGGGGAGGTGATATATCCCCATACAGAATTTGGTCACTCTCTGTTTATAGCTTTCACAAAGTGCCAAGACATTACTGGCACGGACTGTTCTGCAGATTCTGCGGCACAACTGAGAGTTCCATTTGGAAAATGTGTTCCCCGCTCTGGATACAGAGAGAGAGGATCAGTCTCACCCAAGGAGTCAAAATGGCTTCTTTCTGAAGCTGGATGTAGCTTTATTGTAACTACTTGTTTGTCAGGCTTTTTCTTTCTCTCGAGTTGGGGTCTTTTTGTCAGGAGATGGATAAAACTCTCTGCTTTGCCTTTGTTAAATTGTTGTGGTCTCTGAGTTCACAGGCATGCCCTAATTACTTGTAAGGTGTATTGGGGCTTCCTACAGCTGTTCTTGGTTATGATCGGTAGGGGGATCTTCATTCAGGTTGAGAGTTGCATTGCCAGTTGCAGCAACCTTGTGCTGAGACAGTGCCTGGAGATTGCTCTTGAGGTGTACCAAGTAAGTGGTCAGATGCATTAGCTATTTTTTCCCTAAGTTGTGCAAAGATAGATATCATCTCCATAAGATAAGGTAAGGAGAAATTGTAAAGGCATAGCAGAAGAACTTATTAAAGAATATTCTCTGAATTGGCAATAGCAGACATGGAATTGGCTTGTGGATCTGTAGTGGAAATGAGGTGCTCTCTTGTGTGTTACAGGGGTTTTGCTGCTCCATAATTTAGCCTTAGCATTTCTCATCTCCACTTTGTAAAAATCTCTTCAAGTGGATACCTCTTCAAATACTCTCCTACTCTCATTTGTAAACTGTTTGAGAGACTGTTTTGACCACAGGCTGCCTATTCTTCCGTCTTGCTTTTTGTTTTGTAAAATGAGAATGCTGCCAATGCAGACAATTGCATCTCTAATTGCTGTTTCAGAAGACATGAACATAAAGAGGACATGGGGAGCAGGACATCATTGTGAATGTTATCATTTTAACATAGAGTGAAATCTCCTTTGCAAGAAACAGACATAGAATGGGAAATTCTTCAAGACTGGGGACTCCATACTTTGAGCTTTGCAGTGACCATCCAATTTTCCCTTTCATATGGGAAGGCAATCTTCCAGTAGGGGAGAAATGTGCAGTTTCTTCATTATTTCTATTATAGTTCTTGTTTTCTTTGAAAGAGAAGATGTCTGGTTTCTGCTCTGTGCGTAACTGCAGTTTGGATTCTCCTTTCTTGAAGGTCATGATTTGGTCCTTGGCTGTCAGTTACGGCAAACAGTTTTGTGGTTTTCTCTGCGTGCGACCCATGGACATGGACTAATACTGTAGTTAGTTTCTCTTTTTTCACTTGGTGTGTCATTCTTGATTTCACACCTTTCTATCTCCAACCATGGCCAATGACTCTTACACACTGAGATCGTGCTGGCGTCAGTTAACGCCAGCTGTCTATTTTTAATGCTACCACCTTCTCATATTGCCAGTAAAAAAATTTAGCATATATACATACATCTGTGTTTTCTCTCTGTCATCAGTATCACTGAGATAACCTCTCCCACAAATATGTACTTTTTTACTTAGAAAGTTCACTATCACTGAGCTGTCACTGGGTTCAGAAATTGCTTTTGTGGTTAAATGTGAATTTTCATGGAAAACAATCCAACTCTGTGAAATCCTTTGAAAAACTGGAATGGTGCTGTTGTAAAACCATATGACAATGATACTTTCTTAGTGAGACAATCTGATAAAACTCTTGGTTTTAAATTCTAATTTAACTCTAAAGGAGAATTCCACCTTGGATTAGAGGACTGCTGCTCTGGCTTCCATAGTTGCATTTTAGTAAGCAATGAGTTGCTTACTGTTGAGCTTATCTGCTGAACTGGCTGCGGTTCCCAAATACATGAAGCTGTGTTGCTTTGTTTAAATTATGTTTCAGAAATAACTATGAAAAACTATTTTTCAAAAATATGTATAATATTTCTTATTTATAGTATTAAATGGTATTGTACCTTTCTCACAAAAAATTCACTGAAAACCAGTCTGCAACTGGAAATATTTACTTGGAGGGTAGGGAGGAATGTTGTGGAGCTGGTTATTTCAGCAATCAGATGGTGCTTTCTGAATTTCTTGTCCAAGAAATAAAAGTAAACTTGCTGTATTGTGGTGTGGTATGGTGATTAACAAACAGCTGCGATCCCTGAACAGTACAGTGAATATGCTCTATATGAATTCAGGATTGTGTTATTTATCCCTTTTCCTTCATTTGTCTTGTCATCAGCTGGGGACTTCTTTTCTTTATATGGACCAGTGTAATTTCTGAATTAGGGTGGAGGCCTTACTGAAACAATGATCCAGATGTCTTTCTCAATAGGATCAAGGAATAAAATGTTTAGGTTGTGCTGGTGGTTTTGCTTGAGCTTCATAGTGATTTAAAAACATATCCTCACAATACTGACCCTTTGCCTTGCCACTATTTTGCATTGTACTTTGCATGCTGCTCTGATCTGGATTGGCTCAGTGTTGGAAAAACGGCTAAAAATTTTGTTAGTTATAAAATTCCTGTCTGGGAATTAAAAATCCCTCATAATATTAGACATTGTAAGTATACACAGCTAGAGATTTTGCTGAAACATCACAATATCTGAGGAGGAAAACAAGAGAAAGAAATTTCCTGGAAAGTCAAGAGCACATTAAAGTACGGTTTTTGTTTTAATGTAATTTTAAGGAAAAACTGAGAGGAGAAGAATTTTTAAGTAATATGTTGCTAGACAGAAGCTTGGATGCTCACTGTTGTTCCATAATAAAGAGTTGGATTCAGTTATTATTCTGTCCCTTGTGCAATGGTTTACTTTCAAAGTCCAATTCAATTCTTAATAAAAGCATAATTTAAGCTCTAATATCTTGAGACTTAAGGAGTTAAGATTTTACCATGTCCAGTCCTATTTAATAATGCCATTGTTCTTTGTCCTGAATTTAAATTTTCTCTAAATTGAGTAGGATGTCATACCATGTAACCATTCAATATCTAGTTATTAGATATGAAGCTTTTCTATTCTGGGTCTCATTAATAAAAACAGCGCTGTCTTATGTAACTCTGTTTTCTGTTGTAAAAATTCTGCTTTTTGTTCCCTTATCAAATGTCATGTCCTGTTCTTGGTTAACTGGTCTCATCAAAAAAGGTAACGTCTTCCCTGAATGTTGACTCAGGCAAAACACTGGTACTGTATGTAGAGGGAAAGCAGTAAGGAAGGCTATTGGTTACCAAAAGCCCTGAGGGTGCTAACATGAAAGTTCATTAGGTTGTGTCTCCTTTCCTATCTCTGAGAGCCATGTATTTATATAAATTTGGGTTAGTAATATAAAGGAAGTCCTGAAAAATAGCTAGTAATCTGAAAGCTGTCCTTGAGAATATTTTTCTAGTCATACTTATGAACAATTTTGTATAGTTTCTATGGATTAACTGCTTGGGATCAAATGCATTCACTTCTGCTTAGAGGATGTTTGGCCATACAACATTGACCTTCCTCGTGGTCACGGCTTGTCACAATGTTCTAAAACAGTGTTTGTGTTAGATGTGGTTTCATTATACTTTAATTGGTCAAATTTGATTTAATCAAATATTTTCATACTAGGTGTGAAATCCAGAGAGAGAATCAAAATAAACCCAAATTATGGTTTGTTTTTTTTGTTCTGGGACATGAGTGAGACATTTCAGCTCTCATGGGATTGTTGGTGAGCTGTAGAAGGCTGCCTTATCTGTGTATCCTACTTTTCTTTCCGTGGGTTATCAGGCAGTGTGTTCGTGTGCACTGGTTTAACTGGTGGAGAAAGTGCAGGTGATGTTGGTTCTTTGCCCTGTCCTATCAACTGTAAAGCCTTTGCCCTAAGCCCCTGCACTTCAAAAGCAGAAAGAGCTTTTGAAACTGCAGTGGTTGTATCAGCTTTTTCAGCCCTCTGAAGATAAAATGGCAAGTATTAGTATATGAAAATAGCTTTTTACCTCTAGCTTCTGTGGTAAGCTCGGCCTGGGGAAGACTGACAGATGAAGTGATTAGCTATTAAGAATGCTTAGTAAATCTTCAACTATTCTTAATTGCTTTACTTTATTTATTTGAGGCTGATTTAATGTGCACTGTGACATCATCCTTGTGGATTTTTGTATTTTGGATGTGCGCGGCAGTGTCTCTGGCAGCTGTGCGCTGTATTGGGTTATTACACTGTGGTTAGTTTCTGCTGCCTTCCCCCATGGTCTGTGTGTATGCCTAGCCTAGCACATATCCTTAATATGACAGGAACTAGAGAATAGCAAATAAATTGAGTCTGCTAGAGAAGAAACCAGCATATATGCCAGAAGCCTGATTTTGAGGCATTGTCTTTCTGCTTCAGCACTAGTTTGTCCCCTACCATTTGTCTAAGACCTGTCTGCACCCTCTTTTTTGAATTTCTCCTCATTTCCTACATCTTTCTGTACTTTGGCTAATACTCCTGCTAGTTTCACTCACCCCTGCCATGTCCTTTAATGTCTTTACTTCCACCTAAATTGTGCTGTCAAACAGTATCAATCCTTCATACACCCAAGGAATGGATTTCTATGTTACTGAACAACATTGTCTGCAAGTTGTATGTCATTTATTGGATTCTTTCACAGGAGTAGACAGCATTCTAAGGAGCGATAAAATTATTGTCTTCTATCTGTTACGTGTAGTTTTTGCATTCTTTGGGTAGAGTTCACAGTGTTGACAATCAGAAGATGGATATCTCTCTTCTGTAACAAGAAAAAACTGGAGTACTCTCAGAATACTTGGTATTACATGTTTCTGTCTCTTTCCAAACTCTGGTCCATGCCTGTCATGCCAAATACATTTGCAGACTCCCTTAATGTAAGTTGAGCCATATTCTTTCTTCAGGCTTCACAGAGTTTTCCTAGTACTTCTTTTTACCAGTAACTAACAGTTACATGAATCTTCATTTTTAAGTATTCAAATCTAACATTATTTTTGTTCTCTTAAACTGAAGAAAACCCCAAACAAATGTGAAATAATTTAATTCTGCTACTCTGTTTAGCTAATTTAATCTTTTCCTCTAAGCCATATATAGCTATCAGACCTACTATCTGCTTGGACTTTCTCTTATCCTCTGTAAATCCCATTAAATCTCTTTAACCCCTTAAACTCATTCTGGGATTTGCTTTCTTTTGGAAGCTTTAACTTAGTAATGCTTTTGCCAAATCATATTCTTTCTCCATCCCCTTTCAATCCCTTTCCAACACTATTTTATCTGATAGGCTCATAACTGTTGGGTTTGTCTTTTTTTGAATTTCAGATTTTATTTTAAAGGAAACAAAGTTTCACCATGAGTGAAGCACATAGGAAGCACATAGGAAGCACATAGGATTTTAAAAAAAGTCAAGAGGAGAGACATGTTAAGTATCAGAAAAGAGAGTTTTCATAAGAGAAGCCTAAAATATTTAAGTTGCAATGAAGTCTAATCAACTGCTGGTTTAGTGAGCTGTTGATGTCCTCTTGCTTCAGATTTTCACAGTTTCAGACACTTAGAATAAACTGGGCATACTCTGCTTTACCCTTGCTCATTGATGAGACAAAAAGCACCAGGATGGAAAACTGACCATTCCAGGTTTAGTTCCTCAGTGAATGATCTGAGGTGTTCTGCCCCTGTGGCCCACTCCCAAAGAAGTTTCTGCAAGTCATGACTGTTTGCAGTGATATAGTGAGAGAATTTTGTACTGCATTTTGCATTGTGGTTGTCTTGTTTTTCTTTCTTAGAAAACTGATAATGGCATTCCCTTGTGGTCATGGAATATATGAAGCCATCTAGTCCAACTGCTATAGTGTGACTTGGCCAAGATGCTATCTATCTTAGAGAGATTAATTGTGAAGGTCATCTGGATATCTTCGTTGTCAGTCATACTCTTCCCGTCAAAAGAATCCACTTGTGGTAAATAGCATTCAAAGCTGCCTGTGTTCCAGAAGTGACCAGTACTTTAGCTGAAGAACTCTGTTGTAGCTTCTTCCTAGATAATTTTTTTTTTAAATACCTTCTGTGCCTCTTTCCTCACAATTTGCCAAATTACTCCTGCTTGCATCAATATATGGATGTCTAATTTCAGTATCCCAGTTTTACCCATTAATTGGGCAGAAGTCTGATGCAAGGTGATATCTGAAGTTTGGTTACCTTAATTTTGTTTTTTTAACTGTGTCTCTTTAGAGCTGTTAGTTAGTGCAATGAAAATACCGTGATAGTATTAAAGTAGCTTTCTTTACTTGCTCATCTGTCTTCAGCTGTATTTTTAAATTTGTACACAAGCATGTTCTTTGGATTAATCATACATTGTTCTGTTTTATCCAAGAAAATGGTTTCTTTTTAATTTTTAAGGGTTTTTTTGGACTATATATCTAAGGGGTTTTTTATCCTGTTCTTCACTGATACATAGCAAAAAGCAAACCTTCACAGGATATCTTCAATACTCCATTAGATTGCAAGGTTCTACCAGCCTGGTTAGCTACCTAGGGACCTACCTTTAGTTTGGGGTTTCTTGGCTATGAATTGTCATGCTGATAGTCCACAGAAATTCTGAGCTGTGAGAGAGAGGAGAAAGGGAAAATAGTAAACCACAAAAGGAAAAAGATAAACCACTAGCCCTGCAACATAATCTGCTTCTTGGCTAAACAGCCTTGCACTTTGTGTTGATAATGTTACAGCAGACATTCTTGGAAAAAGATACATCTGTTAGATGAGTGTTGTGTTTGCAGAGACCAGTAGAAACCTATTTTGCTTTAAGGAATTTGGATTTGTCTGTGGTACCTTATGATTATCAAGGTGTGCAGTACAAATACCACTAGCAATAGTTATCTACATACAGTATACTTATAGATCACATCATGAAGACTTGGTGTTTTTACAAGTGGCAAGGAAGACAAAGTGTCCATTCTACTAAACAGAGGTGTGAATGCTCTGGGCCGTAACAGTAATAACAATAATGAAGTTGCTGCTATAAAGTGGTAAATTAAGAAAAACCTTAGCATGAAAATCAGTGAGTTTCAGCTGTAGTGAGTTTTCAGTATGACTTTTTAAGATAAAAGAGAAACAACTGAAGTTTGAAGTCAGGGCTGAATGTCACTAGGAGATATGACTTTGGTTAGCCCGTAGGATAAAATGCTTGACTAATGGTCTTGTTCTCAGTGATTATGTCTTTATATGATTAATTTGAATAATTTTCAGTGTTTACTTTTGCTAATTTAGAAATGGTTTTTGTATTAGTTAACTGTTGCCTACATAGATGTGGGAGCGAAAAGTGGCAAATCAGAACTAGCCTGATCAGGCTTATTGTGCCAGAAAGTCAGAAACTGTGACAAATAAGCTGCACATGTGTTCTCTTGGAAGCGTGGTCCTTCATTCTGTTCTCTGAATGAATGAGACTGCCTTGAGAAGGGAATAAATATAAAAAGTACCCAAAGTCCTGTTCTAATTTACAAGAAAAGATGATGTTGAATTTTGCTTGACTGCTCAGTTGATCAGACACCCCAAGTCCCTGGTGAATTTAGAATTGCAAACAAAACTCCTTCTGTTAGAGTTTATGCAAAAACATTTGTTGGCCTCCCACTTCTAGTTATGTTGTTTTTAGAGCCTTGTCAGACCTGCTATACTCCTTAGAACCATTGTAGATGACAATTTCCACAGCAGAACAGTCCTGGTTATTGTATCCTGCTGCAATCCTCTCTGACATGCTAACAAAAATAGAAGCTTCTCTCAGTAATTCTACATCTTCTTTCCTATCTTCAATGTAAGAAAATAGAAAAGTGTCTTATTGCGATGGGAATTTGGGATGACTTTTGGTAGCTTGGAGATTTTTGATAGCAGGGCCTATTAAGTTGCAGACCTTGTTGTATTAACACTGAACTGTTTTAGTGCTGTGGGGATAAAGATCTCTGATGCACATCAAGGATTTTGTGTGTTGGGTATTTGGAGTAATTGTGTAGTTTTTCGGCTGAAATTATGGACAACTGTTAATCCAAATAGTATCCAGGTCCACAGTATCCATTTGCATCAGTACACTTTCACATTTAAGAACTTGGAGCACTGTTAGTAGTAATATTTGCAAAGAAAACTGCATCATTTGCTGTTCCAGTCTACTTTGGGCCAATGTTTGGTACTTTGCACTTTGTTTACTGCGCTGATGTCCAGACACAGAACTGATGCTTTTATATAGGTGAACTTGGGCTCCCAAGAGCAAACTGAGGATTTCATACTTCAGTTCAGAATCTCCCAATATGTAGTGGCCACATGTGGAGAGACGTGTCAAGGAAGGGGAAGTGATGGGGAGCTTCCTAAAATTCTTGTGAGTATGTTCATTCTGTTCCCAAATGTAGACATAGATACAGGAGGCTGTCATTATTGTACCATGAACATGGTTTCTGCCACTGAAGGATGATGCGTTAGAGTAATTCTGTTTGTTGTAAAAAGCAAAGCTTAAAATAGAATGGTATGCAAAAATGTATCCTTTCTAAACATAAACGTTTCTTTCTGTCATAATGAAGTATGGGGCTTTAAAATTTTTTATTATTAATGTCCCTCATATATTTTGTTCTTTTCATTGAAGTGGCCAATCTCACAGCACCTAGTTTTGTAAAAATCTTTTTTCCCTCTTACTTTCCCTTGTTTTTGCTATTTTCTGTTTTGTCTTATTCTCTGGTCAGTTTTAATTTTCATTCTGATGCCTTGGTTTTTAATTTTTTTTTTTAACTTACAGTATTTTATCTTCTTTCTATACTAACTCTCTGGAATGCTAAACCTAAGAGATGGTTCTTAAGAGCTGAGTGATCACCCTTGGCATACTTAATTGTAGACAAGTTGTTTGAACTTGTAACACTTGGAAAATGGAAGTGAATATATTTGTTTTGTTATTCCCGTGGAAACGAGATATTTATAATGAGCTTCTAAAAACAAGTTACAAATATACACAAAGAAGCTGATTCTTTGTAGCAGTTGCTTAATAGAAAGGAATTAGTTTATTTAGGGGGTTATGAGTTGGATTTCTTTTCCTAAATTAATGAGATCTGAAAAGCTGGTAGAAGGAAGGGATTTCCTGAATGTGAACAGGACATTAAAAATTGTGAAAATAAACTGGGGGTAGGACAGCCTTGTGTGTTATGCTGTGTTCATAGTATTATAATTTTTCATACAGTTGGAGTCGGAGGGAACATGTTGTCTAGGTAAACACCACCACCTTGCCCTTCGCCCAGTGAGCAGGGACATATTGCATGAGATCAGGTTGCTCATAGCCCCATCCAGCCTGACCAGGTTTCTCTGGACAACCTCTTGCAATCTTTCACCACCCTCCTAAAAATGTTTTCTTTGTATCTGGTCTGAACCTACTGTATTTTGCTTTATAGTCATTACCTTATCCTATCACAAGAGATCTGCTAAAAAGCCTGCACCCATCCTTCCTTGTAAACTCCCTAAAAGCTGCAGTAAGGTCTCTGGAGCCGTGTCTCCACCAGACTAAACCCCAACTCTGCCAACTTTTCTTCACGGCAGAGGTGTTCCTTTTCTCTGATCAGCTCCGTGGCCTTCCTCTGGACTTGTTCCAACAGCTTGAGGTCTTTCCTGTACAGGGGACCCCAGAGCTGGATGCAGTGTTCCAAGAGGGCTCTCACCAAGAGCAGAGCAGAGTGGCAGAGTCCCCTCCTTCACCCTGCTCCTGCACTGCTTTTGGTGCAGCCCAGGATACAGCTGTTGGTTTTTTGGGCTGGGAGCGGATGTTGCTGGCTCATGTCCAATTTTCCATCCAATAGTACTCACAAGTCATTATCCCTAAGGTGTTTTTGTGGGCCTGGATTGGAGAGAATGTAAATCAAGGTTCGTTGAAAGACTTTTTCTCTGTCATTTCTACCTACTCCATCAGTGGTCTCCTATGCATTCAACTCATGACTGTACAGACAGAGGAGAGGGCAGCATGCTGTTCTTGTTAGTAATCATGATGACAGCAGCTGCTCAGAGCTCTTCGAGATCTGCCTCTAGAGACAGGAGGGGGTGTAGGACTGCTGCTCGTTAATTTAGGTGCATGGTATACATGTACCATACCTCACATACCAGAAGTGCAAGAACATGTTGTGTTCCTAGGGTTTTCCACAAGACTTGACTCATGTTGCTGCTGTAGAGTTTTGGAGTTGATGGTGATGTTTTCCAAGTGGATTTGGTAATATTGTAATAGATGGTGGAGTGAGAGGGGATATTTTTGGAGTGTAGAAAAAGATGATAAATTTAAAAATTAAAGCTGTTTTATTTAGGAAACTTGGTATATAGTTGCAAAAATTCCTTCTCTCTCTATCCTATTTTTAACATTACTCCAATTAATGCTGTTTGCTAGTAAAGAATATAATCTACAATGTGCATTTGTTTCTCTTTTGGGGTCCAGCTGCAGTACTACATTGGTAATATATGTGTCCAGTTTGTGGTTATACCTTAAGCTGAAGGGGAAAAATCCACTCATTTCCTTGCCCCGTGTAAGTGACAGGGAAAAGACCAAATGTGAGAGGTAGGTTTACCTGTGTCTTAGACCAAATGTTCTTTGTTCCTCTTGGCAGCCATATTTACATCTTTTTTCTTTAAATTCACACAAAAAAAAGTTATGCTCGTCTATTTAATAAGTGTGCAACCAAAAGTTCTCTATGTGTTGCTAAATCCCTGAGATCAGTTAATTTTTTAGAGTGTGGTGCTAATAGCAACATGGGTTTGATCACTTTAGAGTTGAACATGATCATCCTTGTGGGTCCCTTCCAGCTCAGAATATTTAGTGAAAAATAAGCAAGTCAACATGAATTTCTGCTGGTTTTGCTGAAAGTGATCATTCTCTTTCCCATTGCGATGATCCTGAGAGATGAGCTAAGCTAAACCTATGTGCTACAGAAAACTGCATTTTACAAGGCCTGTATGCTAGACTTGGCTGTGAGTCTGTAGAGAATTTAGGGCCTTAGGGTGTTGTTATGCTGAAGCCTTGTAGTGATTGCCAGTGCTTTCTTTTTCTAAATGAGAGGCAAAGTAAAATGAAGCCTTGACCTCTTGTGCTACTTAAAAGTTCTTGGACGTGTTTCATCAGAAGAGGGATGTTAATCCTATTAATGAGAATCTTGGAGAAATTCCAGGTAGTTAATTGCAGTTTATTCCACCTGTCTTTCTGATTAATGAAATACTGGATTATATTCTTTATTTCTACTGTCATGATGTTCTTTTACCAGCTAATTCTGTGAGATACTCCAGCACATGCTTTACCTAAAGCAGACAAGTAGTTGCAAACAGCAATGTTTGGTCAAAAAACACACAAAATTTATTTTGTGGGGGTTGCTGACATTTGCTACATATGTTGGGCTGCATTGAAAATAAACAATGCTAGTAATGAGCAATTATGTAAAGGGTTCCTTCCCTTAGTGTTGAATTTTGTTGTGAATAACCAATTTCTCTTTGTTTTAAAAGCCTGGGATAAAATTTCATTTTGTTTAGTTGATTAAAGTAGAAGTCATTTCTAACTGTTGGTTGCTAAACCAGGAATCTCATTTCCCCTTTTCGTTAGTCGAGGCATCCCCCAGCTGACAGGGATTTGACCTCTGAAGGTGTCTAAGAGAAGATCAAAGATAAATCCATGGCATATAGCTGAATTGCTCTTTACAATGATATTTTTGACACTTGAATTAAAATTAGATTTCTCTGTACTACTTTTTTAGCCCAAGATTTCTGTTGCCGGTGCACACTTTGTCTATCCTAGCATCTATTGTTTATTCCTATATAAACAACTGTCTCTGTTGAAAGGACTGGTCTGGGCTGTGTGGTGGTGCTTGGTTATTTTTTTCCCCTGATTTGCTTGAAATGTTCTGTAAATTGGCATAAAAAGAAATGCTCAAGCAGCAAACAAAACTTGTGTAGTAGCATGTTTCCCAGCAACATGAACTCTCAAATATTACTTTAACTTTGAGAGTTTTGTAATGTTGTAAATGTTTTCTGATTTTGAAGATGGTACTAATTAAGGTTATTTCAGCGTAAGTATCAAAACATCTTGAAAATGGTTCTATTTGATCTGCTAAATTTTAGTTTTAGTTGGCTAAATTTTGGGATATAAAATCTTATTCAAAAGATCAGAGAATCTGCAGTTTACTGATGCAGGAAAAGATGTGGTTTGTGTCTGCTGTAATTCATAACTACTAAAAATATTTGGGTTTTGTTTAATGGTGAGTAAGCTCACTAATGCTGTTGCTTCGTACCTGAATTTTAAAATGAGGAACACTAACACTAGGTTAATATTAGAAGATTGAGTGGAACAGTGCATACTCTGCAATGTTATCTCCTGCCTAGACTGAATATTTTAAAATGCTAGAAAAAGGAATATTTAAAATGCATTAACCTCCTTTTGGTTAAACACACCACTGCAGTGAATACTTTGTAAGAGTTCTATCAACTGAAACCCTTGGTGTGATGGACCAGAAAAGATCTGCAGGATCTTGTTTGTAAAGTGTGAATTTCCCATTCATCAGAATTTGCACCACTCACTTGTACAGCAAAATCCTCTCAATTAAAAATAAATATAGGGAATTTACTAATGTGAAAATATGGTCTTCCTATTACTGAAAACTACAGCAAGGATTCAGCTTCAAATTTCTGGAAAGTTTATGAGTTTACCAGACTACTATATTGTGTTTTCTGTTACTTTTCTGTTACCTTTAAAAGTTTTTTGAAGATGATGGTCTACAAAGGAAAGCAGGTATTGAATTTAAATGTGTCATTTAAAAACTTGTCAGTCTTCAGCTGAGGAGGAATTTCTAGTTTTTGAATGCTTTTCAATAGTTTACTATATGCAGTAGCAGAATAATTCTTTATTTATTTGTGAATACATTAGTAGTGACTTGTAAATAATATGATAACCAGCTATTCAAAGAGGAATGAAAAATAGTAAATAAAAAGACTCACCTAAGATGCTTCAGTTCTTGTCTTATACATGCAGGCTTTATAAATGATGAACCAAATGAGATGTTATGTAATTTGATGAGCTGCAGGCATTTTGACAGTAGACCCAGTCCCTTTATTTCCTCTTTGTTATTGAGCATTCATCAAGGGAAGTCTATGAAGTGCTATCCTACTGATGTACATATAAAAATAAAGTGATACTCCTGGGATGTGTTTTATTTGACACCATAAATGGGCTGCATGGGCTTTCCTGTTGTGTTGCAGTTTTCTGTTGTTGGCTGTGGTAAACTGAAACCATTCTGCTATTCTTGAAATGCTTTTTGTGCTCTCTTGTAATTTCTTTCAATTGCTGTGTGTTTCAACAGGGGAAAGGCTGTAAGAACTATTAATTTTGAGCAGTTTAAGGAAGCTCTTCAAGAACTCTCCAAGAAGCGGTTTAAAGGCAAAAGTGATGAGGAAGCACTTCAAGAAATATATAAACTAATTGAAGGAAAAGGCCCAGGTTTAACTGGAGTAACGGTATGTTACTGATCTGATGGACAGATTGTTTCTACCTGTCCTTTGTTCTACTGCAGTGTTGTTATGTTCACCGCTTCCCTGTACAATCCACAAATCCAATTTCTCTGTGAGCTCAAAGGCAGCAGTTGCTCAGCAGAATGGGAGCAAAGACTTTGCAGCAACTGAGAATTGTGCTACTGTGTGTCCTTGTGTGGCACTGCCATTGCTCCTTCTAGGAATTGTGCTACCACCTCATAGCAGCTCAGGAATATCCTGAGCTCTTGTGTATGCTTAGAACAATGAAATGTTCATGAAGAGTGGTGTATCCAAATCAAAAAGAGTAGAATGACATCAGAGCCTCAATAAAAAGTTGTAAGGTTTTTTTGAAGTACCAAAAAGCAAAGGCATCTTAAAATACATTTAATTACACCATGTGAATCCCAGAACACCGGAAATCTGGGAATAATTATCATGTGGTCCAGTCTTTTTTCTTGTTTGTTCCAAGTCTGTCAGAGTTATAATGTTCTTTCTTTTTAATTTTATAATACTGGTATTAAGCTTTGTATGTGAAAAGTAAGCTATAAAGCATACTGTACATAAGCTTGGTTGTCCTTTTAGATGCCCAGGCTAGGCAAGATTTTATCTAGTATTTTAGGGAATACTGGAGTGTTTACCATCAGCTTGAATAGTTCTGTCAGTTTAGTTCATCTGCTTAAAATTTGTCTATAAAGCTGTGAATGAAAATATAATCTTTTCAGAAACTGGTTCTGTACAAATGATCGGTGTAAATATCAAGTGGCAAGATCTCTTTTGAGTTGTAAAATAATTTAGTTTTTTACAAGATTTTTTTTTAGTACTCTTCTACTCTCATTTAAAACAAGTGGTAATTTTGATACAGACTTAAAATATGGAACCTTCCTTTTTGTTCTTCACTTATCTTAATAAATTTGCATAACTTCTTCATCTGTTCAGGGATTCTTACTTCAAATTGTGTACATTCTTCTAGACCTCACTCCTGATTCTATTTTTGGTGTTTCAGCAGGCAGACATTGAAATGATCAGTGTCTGCTAATAAGAGAACAGTCTCTTTCTGTGTGGGGGCTGTGGATGAGAGAGCTTTGCAGATGCAAAGTAGTATCATCCAAGTTCTGCAGAGGTATATGACTGTGCCAGCAGCAGGAGGAGAAGAGTGGAGGGGGAATATGAGGCAGCAATGCAAGGCTTGACTGTTCAATACATGCAGTTCTAGGGAAAGTTGATGAACTGAAGAAAAGGGGATTAGACTATCTTCTTCTGCCACCTGGAAATATAAGGGTCAGGAGGCAAAGATTAAAATGAGGGAGATTGCAGGCTGGGAGCATGTATGTGTGTATGTAAAACTGAATTTCATGTTTGTTTTCTCATGCTAATTTAGTTCCTGGTTAGTAAAAAAGACCCACAGACTTGGCAATTAAAGACATTGAAATAAATTAATGAGTACATGGCCACTCTCTTCCTGCAAACCAGGAGAGCAGATATGAAATGTCTATACAAGCTTTTAATGTTTGGTTTACTTTGGGAAGTCAATATTGTGGAAATTTCAAGTTGTGCTGCTTCTTGTATGGTTAGATAAAGTTGCACTAAGCTTTTCTTAAAAGTTCTAGGGTAAGTCAGTCATGCCATGTAGTGTGTGCCCTGCTCTGTCAAACTCTGCTATAGGTCATGTAGATTTGGTTCAGATTTCAGACAGAAAACTTTGTGTGGCTACTGACACATTACTCTAAATTATTAGGGAAAGAGTTGGAAGCATGATTAAGTGAAGCTTGTGGATAAGAATACTTCAGCAGCACATGGGAAATTTTGTGCCTTAGCTTCTTGTGTTCTGTACTGCTTATTTTGGGGAGATAGGTAGCAGGGGCAGTATGTCTGGACTACAGTAATTTCACGACCATAAGGCGCACCGGACTATAAGGTGCACCCGCCGACAGACAGCAAAATTCGCAACATGTAGATCAGATAAGACACACTGAACTATAAGGCGCACTTTTTTTTTTTCAGTGAGGCTCCACCCCCATCCCCCCCTGCGCGTTTGCTGGCTGAGGCCCCACCTCAACCCAGCAGCCATTGGCCCCCAGGCCGGCCTGTACCTGACGGGGCCAGGGCATGGCCGCCACCGCTCCATGGAGCGTCCCCGGGGATGGGGCATGGCCGCCGCTGCTCCGTGGAGCGTCCCTGGGGCCCTGCTTCTCCAGGAGTCCCCTGGCGCTCTGGGTGACCCGATGCCAGCAGGCCCCGTGCAACCACTGCCCCGATTTTGGCGGCTCTCCCCCTGCCCACGCGGCGGCTGCCCCAATTTCAGCGGCTCTCCCCTTCCCCGT
>PYHW01009964.1:2261792-2289051 GCA_013186435.1 Turdus rufiventris
GCCTCAACTTTGTTCTGGAAGGGAAAGTCCTGGAAGTTGAGAAGTCTTCCAGTCTCACACTGTTAGCTTGTTTGTATGATTGTGGTACTAGGTTCACATGATGCTTCTAGCCTTTTGGCACAGAAGTTGATTTTATGGGGTCTTTTGAGTCCATAAAATTCATACGGTTTTCCTGCTGCAAAGAAGCCAAGGCAGTGCAGGTGCAGAGCTGTCAGTGGATATATTTTTCTTCAGCAAACTGCTATGTACTTCTCTTCTACAGTAGACAAAGTACGTGTTGTTGATTTCTGTTCTCTCACTTCCTTTATACTGTAGCTCATTTTAGTTTCCTAAGGGCTGATAATACATTTCTGGAACTAATTCAAATTCTCAAAAATAATTAAATGGATTGTGTTGCTTCCTCTCTAAGCTGCTGCTTGATTTATTAGTTGTCTTGAGGCAGCAGGCAAAATCTGTGTAGGTTTGCCGAGTTATCTTTCTCGAGAAAGGGCAGTGGAGGAATGTGGCATTTGTTAAGGTTTCCGGAGTTTAAAGACTACTGCTTTCGCTTCCTGTCTTTGGTATGAGGGCTGTTTCAGACAGACAGAAGTTGGCCTATTAGTATAAGGGAATTTGGATGAGATGTTGGATTGTTTTGTTTTATTTACTTACCTGCACTGTGGTCAAACACTGGAATAAGTTGCCCATGGAGGCTGTGGAACTTTGGAGGTGTTCAGGACTTGACTGGAGAAGTTTCTGTGTAAGCCTCTTTGAGCCTTGCTGTGAGTAGGGCTTTATGCTAGATAAAGACTAATATTCAAATGTTCTTTCCAACTTAAATTATTCTGTGATTTAGTAATTTTAAGTTTTGGTAATCCTCAGGGACAGAGAATCTCCCACTCTTTCAGGCTTGACCAATCACAGTGGTGAAAAATTCTCATGTGTCTAGTTGGAATTTCATGTTTTCCAAATCATGCCCATTATTGTTTACTTCTGAACTGTCTCTGTTTCTAATATAACCACTGTTAAGGACAGGAATAAGATTTGTTACTCCCTTTTTTATTCTGAGTCTTGATAAACACATTCCCATCATCTTTTCCATGTATGTCACATGCTCAAGCCCCTTGCTGTCTTAGCAGCACTTCTTTGTAGACACTAACACAAAGCAAGGAAAAATACTGAATTGCTAAGAAAAAATACACAAAAAAATGAATAAACTCAATTTGGAACACTGAATGATTATGTTTGATTCTGTTGTGCTAAGTAAAACTTTCTTCCTAAGAGAAAGTTTTTTTAAAATAAAAAATAAAAAATTGAAGTTGATAGGCAATGATATGCAAACTTTGTGGCTAACTGTATGTGCAGATAAGAGATGTAAAATGAAGGGCTCTAAGGTCCCACAGAAGAAAAAAGGGAGGAGGTTGGCCTTTAGAATAATGTAACAAGACAGATTATAAAACTTACTCTAGATAGTAACCAGTTCAAGCAGAATTACTATATGACAAGGAAGAATCATTTGTATGTGATTCATAAAGAAGACTAGTAACTTGCTAATGTGCAAACTGTTCTCATCCAGCCCTTTGTGTTCTTCACTATATTTCTTCCTCTATTTTTGTTCTCTTAAGAAGGATGATCACCTTTCTTCCTCCACCCCTCACTTTTTATTTGGCCCCCCATACCCTTGTATAATTAATAATGAGCAGATGGGTTGTAGAGAATTGGTTTTGCCTTTTGCTCAAAAGAAAGTCATCAGGAGTGATCAGCATGGCTTGACCAACCTGTGAAGTTCGACAATTAAATGACTGCCCGAGTAGATAGGGGAAGAACAGAGCAGTACAGCATCTACCTGGGCTTCAGTAAGGCCTTTGATGTGGTCTCTTACAAGAGTCTCACAACCCCTCAAGCTATTGCTGTAAAAGCTGGATGGGCAGACACTGAAGTGGATTGAAAACAGGCTGAATGGTTGGGCCCTGAGGGTGGTGATGAACAGTGCAATGTCTAGTTGGAGGCTGGAAAAACAGTGATTTTCTCTATGGAAGGGGGTCCATACTGAGTTGAGTCCTGTTTAACATCTTCATTAATCATCTTTATGATAGGGTGTGGTATACTCTCAGTGAGTTTGCTGATGACACAGAGCTGGGAGGAGTGGCTGATAGATGGGATGGTTGCCATCCAGAGGGACCTGACAGGCTGGAGATCTGGGCTGACAGGAACTTCAGCAAGCACTGCCAAGTCCTGCAACTGGTGAGGAAGGGCCCCACACACCAGTGCATTCAGGGGGCCATGCAGACAGAAAGGAGATTGGTTGAAATGGACCTGGAAGCACTCACAGACACCAAGCTGAACAGAAACCAGAGAGGTGTTCTTGCTGTATGGAATGTCACTGGTGTCTCAGCTGCATCAGAAATATTGCCCAGCAAACAGGGTGTTCCTTCCCCTCTGGTCAGCACTGGTGAAGTCTCATCTGATATCCTGCATTCAGCTAGGCTCCCCAGGAGAAGACTGATAAACTACTGGAGAGAGTTCAGAAAAGGACCTTAAAGATGATGGAGGGACTGGAGCATCTCTCCTATGAGGAAAGGCTGAGGGAGCTGGCACTGTGTAATCTGGAGAAGAGAAGGCTCAAGGGTGAATCCCATCCATGCATATAAATATGTGAAGGGAGAGTGCAAAGATGATGGAGCAAGGCTTTTTTCAGCAGTACTCAGTCACAGGATTTTTTCTATGATTCTGTGATATATAGTACTGCTAGCTGCTTCTGGTTGAGGAGCCCAGAATGGATATAAAGTTGTTGTATATTCTACTCTGTATTTACAAAGACTTTTTTGAATGAAAGCATTTTTGCACAACCTTAAAAATGTTAACACAACCTTAAAAAGAAAGAAGTATTTTCTTTTTAATGTATACATGTTCATCATAAGAATGATGGAAAAGAAGAAGAAAATGGAGAAATGAGGTGTGCTGCATAGCCTTGTAGTGGCATCTCATAGCTGATCTTTCATACAGATGGTTCAGGGAGTGAGAGTTTAACATACAAGGAATTAACATTGCTTGGTTTTTGTATTGCTGGAAACAAGGTGGAAACAAAATTTCCCATTTCACAGAAATTTTGCCAACAGCAAATCAAGAGAATTGCAGTTGTAGTAGTTTGTTACATGTGGGAAGGGGTACATCAGTGACTTGACATGCAACTGAGAAAAAGGCTGGAGTTCTTAGTAAAAAACAATTTGGAGGAAAAAAATGTTTGCCTTACAGCTACTGTCTTTAATGATCATTTCACATGAGCATTAAATGTGATGCAGGACGCCTTCTGATCCATCTTGGGCTGAAAAACCACCGGATGTGGGATCATCATTATTCTTGCTCTGGATTTGTGCTGTTCCTTGTGCTGGGGTTTTAGCTCTTGATTGTTTCAAAGCAAATATGATCAAAAAAATCATTTTTTTTAACCTGCCAAGCTGTTGCCTATCATCAGTTTTCTTTGTTGGTTTGAAACGTTGCTGTTTTCCCTACAGATTAGTAGGAAAAAGAAGGGCTTGTGTGGGACGCTGCTATCATCTTGTTGCATAGATACACCTTCTAAGTCGTGTGTGTTGTGGTCTTATCAGAATGCAGGTGTCTTGATATAAATACCACATTTCTCAAGTTTACCACTGGGAATAGTTTCCTGGGAATATCATTCTTTACATAAGCCATTCTATTAATCCTCCTTTTACTTTTCCTTCTCACATGTTAACATGTGTGCATTTCCATCCACTCACACAAGTTTTAGTATGTATGTTACTAAATGTGTTACTGTACAAAAATTCTTGTGTTTTTATTGTAGTTTGTGTACTGAGGGAAATTTCATACATTTCATGCCACACCTTTGAAACAGAGGAGCAGAAGTCGTAGTCTTTTCTTTTTCAAATAGTGATTAAGTTTACTATTACAAGTTCTCAGAATAGCAGTCTGTCCTGAGAATTAATTTGGTAAAGGAAAAGGCAGTCAACTGGAGTTTCTGAGACTCTTCGGTGGATGTGACGGTAGAGAGTGTATGCACATGTAGATAAACTGATTTTCTGTAAAGTAGTGGTTTTTAAGTACAAGGAAAGCAAATATGTTTTAAGTTTCATTAACTCCATATTGAATATATTGCCCTTGTCTTACATTTGGAGTTTTCCTGGTTATAAGGTGCTACCAGGTCAATGTGAACCAATAAACTGTATATATTAGACCAATACTTCTTCCTTAGCATTGTCGTGATACCTACTTTTTCAGTGTAGCAAAATAACTGCTTCTGCAAATAGTACTCTTAAGACTGCAAGACAGAAGTCCCTAAAGGTCATTTATCAATGTTCCAGTGGACATTTTCTTTCAGATAGTGACAAGTGGTGCACATAAAAAAGATACACAGATTTTAGCACTCTTTGTTCATTTTAGCTCAAAAGTCTTGTGTGTTTTTTCTTGCCCTGATTTTAAAATATATATTTAAGGTCAAAGAGGCTGCTCCTACTCTGAGCACACAGGTTTTCATGCTCCTATATTGTTATGTGAAATAACTTTTTTCTGTTTCTATAGTATTTTTTTTTTGTCTTGATGACAACAAAACTGCTTTTTGAGGCCCCTGATATGACTCAGTGGAAGGAAAGTCTTTGCTCAATGCCATTTTGTAGACTGCTAATTCGCTAACATTAGAAATAACTTTCAGTCTTTCTGGTTTGTTACTTCTCTTATGAATACTAGAGTTTAGAATGAAATTGTCTTTTGAAACAATGAATTCTCGTTGTATTGAAATACTTCTTCTATATTGGTGGAGCCAAACTTTTATTGCTTTCATGTTTACATAATGGATTTTGAACATGGTTCAAAATGTGAAGTCAAGGTACAACTTCTGTGTATCTTTGGTGTTTAGAACTTGATTATTAATCAAAAGTATCTCATACTGGAAGTCTCTTCCAAAAAGTTTTTGAATAATTTGTGCTATTTCCTTTTCTGCTATATTATTACTGCCATTGTATATATTGGCAAGAAACAAACATCTTTTGTATCCTGTTGCTGGGAATGAATAGCAAAGATTTAAATCTTGGTAGCATGTAAAGGTATCTGTATTAGGAATAGCTGATTTTTGATGTGTCTTTTTGTTTTGTTTCTTTTTTTTCTTCCAATAGAAAACTGTTGCATCTCCAACTGTTTCACGCCTTACAGATACTTCAAAATTCACCGGTTCTCACAAAGAGAGGTTTGATGCCAGTGGGAAAGGAAAAGGCAGAGCTGGCCGAGAAGATCTGGTGGATAACTCAGGATATGTATCTGGTTATAAGCATGCAGGCACATACGATCATAAAGTACAAGGAAACAAGTAAGGCTGAGGGTTTACAGCACAGAGGGGGATAGAGTATATATTTGTAAGGATGTTGTTATGAATCCCACATGTTTTGGTTATTGTGAATGTTGAGACTATGTTGTCAAGAAGTTGTCTTCAGGAACTGGAACTGATTTCAACATCTGCTGAGCTACTTGCAGCACAATGCCACTTCATTACATTCCTCATGCATATATTGGCAAAAATAAATAAATATGTAGGTATGAAAAATACATCATTTTGTTTAGCTTTAGGGAAAAAAAAAACCCAAACCAACAAACAACAAAGCCAAAGTCAAGAGCAGTTATACCACACTTCATCAATTCAAGCAAAATATCTCAAACATTCCTAGATGTTCAGTTGCCCTGATGATGTCAATGAGAACCTCTTGAAAAGAGGATCTTTTGTAGCAGCCTTTCTGAAGAATATCCTATTACTTACGCAGTTTCATTTGACTACTGTTTTAGGGTTTTTTTTTTTAAATGTCTTATATGGGATCTAGCACTTTTCTTAAAACATTCAACAATATACTATTGGGAAATAGGTGGTAGTAATGTACTAGGTTCTAGCCTGTCATTGTCATATACCACCCATGGAAAAACTGAAAAAACCCCTATTTCTAGGACAATATAGGCTCTGAAGTATTTTATGTCAACAGAAAGAGTCGAAAAATACCAGCCCTTACTTTCCTTTTGTCTATAGTTTGTGCTTGTTCTTGTGTGTACTGTAGCATGGTTCTGACTGGCTGGATTTGGGTGGAGCTATTGTACTAACCTGAGAGGTGAGGAACAAAACATTACTAAGAAAGTCTAGTTAAGGATTTTCACAGTCTGTTTCCAAGTTTGCACTGCCTCACATTGGAAGTGAAGGGGGCATTAAGCTAATAATGCTTTAAAATATTGTTTATGACTAAACACTGCCAATCAGATTGCTGTTAAATGAATGTTATTTTGCACGTATGTTGTCACATAGTCCCTTCAAGCTCTAACTATGTAAGGAAAGCTTATGGCCCCTTGGAGTACGGACATTTACAATTAATATCTATGTAATTAGGTGCAATTTACCCACAAAGAAGCCCCAAACCATTATAACTAGGCTACATTTTAGGATAGATTAATTTGAAGCCAAGGGATTTGATTCCCTGTTCACTCTTGCTGCCAAACTTGCGAGAATTAGTATTGCTGGGAATGGTTTTCCAATGTTACCAGGAGAACCAGTCCCACAGGTTTAAGGTACAAGCAGCTGAGTGTGACCTAGCTGGGGTCCAGAATGCCAAAATAAATTAATTGGAATAAAAATAACATCTTTTTAAAATACTGGTTGAAAAGGAGAGAAAAGCCATTCTGATTTTCTGCAAGAGCTGAACAAGTACCTTGATGTATTACTCTGATTCTCTAAAGTTAGGAGAGATAGGGTGTTCACTATTCAAAACCAGCTCTTTGCAGTTCTGCCTTGTTTTCTTTCAAAAAGAACTTGTGCACTGATTCTCATGTCCAAGTTTGAATAAAGGTTAATAGATGTATTGCTCTCCCTCCACCCATATCAGTATCCAACTCAGATTACAGTAATTTCACAACTATAAGGCGCATTGGATTATAAGACGCACTTCCATGTGTTGGCAAATTTCCGAAATTTTGCTGATATATAAGGCGCACCGAACTATAAGGCGCACTTTTTTTTTTTGCAGTGAAGATCCGCCGCCGGCTTCCCCCGCGCGGTTGCTGGCTGAGGCCCCGCCTCCACCTGGCTGCTGTGGCGCTGCAGGCCCCCAGGCCCCCCTGTACCCAGCAGTCGCGGTGCCGCGGGCCCCCCCTTCACCCGACACCCACGGCACCATGGCCCCACCTCCAACTGGCAGCCACGGCCCTGCCGGCTCCCCCTGTGGCTCACGGCTCACACTTCCAGGCTGGCAAATTTCCAAACTTTGTCCATATATGGAGGCGCACTGGACTGTAAGGCTCACTTCTGGGTTTGGGCCAAAATTTTAGTCAAAAGGGTGCGCCTTATAGTCGTGAAATTACTGTACATAAACCTAGGTGCGCAGTGTGTGCTGTCACGTGCCATGCAGGTGAACAGTCTGTATTTGGCCAATGTATGGAAAGGGAGCACTGGTTTTCAGCCCTTAAACTGTTCATGTTTTGTTCTGCTGACATTGTGTGGTAGCTTGTCTTGTAACTTCGCCCTCAGTGACCCTTCGAGCCCATACATCAGCCTAAAACCAAAACAACAATAGCGAACAAAAGCCAAGGGCTTCCTTCTGGACTTGGACTTTTGCTTGTTTATAATTTATTTTGATGTTTGTTTGTAAGTGGGAGGGATGTTTGCCAAAACACAGCACATGCTCTTATATAGATTTAAATGGATTTTCCCACGGATGGCTTTGGTTACCTGGGGAGATTTTAGATGTGTGTAAAGATGCTCAGGATTCGAAGTGTTCAGCTTTATGAACCCTTTCCAAAAGTTACCCAGTGTTCTTGAAGAGTGAAAAGTTATCCACTCCTATGTTGCCCTGGGGACTGTGACAACTCAAAAGCAGAAAATAGGATACTCGATACCAACAGTGGCTAAATTATTCTGTCACTGTAGTAAACCTTCTAAATGTAAAGAACCTTCTTCATTACTGGTGCCTGTGTACCTGAAGAT
Source organism: Turdus rufiventris (assembly GCA_013186435.1). Classification (NCBI taxonomy): domain Eukaryota; kingdom Metazoa; phylum Chordata; class Aves; order Passeriformes; family Turdidae; genus Turdus; species Turdus rufiventris. Next base: position 2,269,759 of record PYHW01009964.1, read on the forward strand.
GGCTCCAGGGTAGTCCTGGTTTTTTAATGATTGAAAAGGCTGAACCTACAGCCCTTGATGAACCCTTCAGCTGAGATACAGGCAAAATAAGTGTCCCTGTTTTTCCTTTTGACTTCAAGACTTGACTAATAACTCAGTGGTAAGTGAAAAGTTCTGGACTCAGCTTCACTAAAGGGTGAAGTCCAGCCTACTGCAGAGTCCAGGAGCACACTGTTGACCTGGGAGTTCATTTGTTGCTAGCTATCTGCCTTGGCTGGCACATTGGCTGACACTTACCTAAAAAGGTACACAAAGGACAGGCTTTCTCTGTACCCAAATACAGAGTGTCTGTAATGCCAGAATTTTTCCATACATTTCCATACACTCTGAAGGAGTGATTAATTAGGAAGATTTTAAGATATAATTAAATTGTTAGCTCAAAGTGAGAGAGATCAGCACACTCATAAGGTAGAAGGCATGCAAGGGAATTGAGAGTGTGGACAGATCCAAGCTGACGTGTCTAGAAATTGAGTTATAAGAGGCTGATGGAATGAGTTGAGGTTCTGCCCGGAGTTTACTTTGCATTGCTTGTGCAGTATAAAATCCCTGCCATGAATCAAAGCACTTTATTTGGACCTAATGGAAACTTTGAAATTCTTTCAGTGGCATAGTAAGCTTGGGATCAGAACCTGAGAAGATGGTTCAGATAGCAGTATTTTGTTTTGAGAAGCACACTTCTTTTTTCTTCTTTGTTTCTACAGTCTGATAGTTTTGAACCTCAAAGTGATACATGAAAAGAAGTCATTCTGATGTGACAGTTACAAAGGAAAGTTGTTGCTGGGAGGATAGTACTTGGTCAAGGTTTTTCTCTTTTACTATGCTTGGTGTGAAAGATAATGGCTATGAATAAAAGCATCCTATGCAGCTGTGTATTAGGGGTTCACTACCTACTTAAGCTCTTACTATTCCACTAATATTGGTAGGAAATTAAAAGTCTAAGTACTTGCTTGATTATTAGATCTTAAGTTCCAGGCCTGCTTGGGAATGAGGCAAAGTACATTTTCTTACTCATCTGTTATTCCCTCAACTCTCAGGACAGTAAATACAGCTTATACCTCAAGGATGACAGGAAAGGGTAGCTGAGGAGGTGCCCCATTTTCAGCCCTTAGTGTTGTAGAGCGTATTGTCTTCTGATACACCATGCTGCAGAGTGTAACTAGATGTCATGACTGAAGTGAGGACATGGGAACCTAATAAGGTTTACTGTCCTCTCTTTTTTGGGGGGCATCTCAATTCATTCCATCTAAATTTCCAGCTTGATTTTCAGTATCTTCCACTATGTAGCACTGTCTTATGTGGCATCTATAAAATCCTGTTGTTCCTAGTTATCTTTGCTTTCATTACTACAGTAGATGCTACCGAAATAAATGTGATCAGCAAGTTTAGGTATCTTTTAGAAATAACTGCCTTAAAGAACAAACTCAAATTTTATCTACATACTGTGGCAGTACACAATCCTTACCTGTATGTCTACTGAAGCTTAACCTGACCATCAAAACCTTTACAAGACCGAGGACAAGAAATGAAAATCCTTACTTAGGCAAATGAATAGTCATTACAAACAATGTTCTAAAAATAACATAGTTTTAAAGTAAAATATACAGCAGTAAAAAGGGAATTTCTTATTAGTGCTTGCTTGCTAATTCCATTTAGTTACTCCATTAGCTTTAGTTTTGCAACCATCTGTATGGAAATACCAAAACCAAAAATTATTGTCCTGCTCTTTGTGGTTATCAGAGCCATCACAATAGCATTACTGAGAAGCAGACATTAAAAAACACAGTTTCATGATTCCTGTATGAACAGTTGTAATTAATTGTAATTAAATAGTTAGAATCCCAAGAAAATGTTGGATATTATACTATAGCCAAAATTTAGCCCCTATTGTTTTAAACCTATAGTACATCTTACCTCCTGTTCATCTAGGGAAGGGAAGGAGACATTTCAAAACTACTCACTTGTCACAACTTGTGTTTTTCATCAGCACAGAGATTGTCTTCCAAAGATATTTTGGATTGAAGTATGTATTTTACTGACCTTCTCTAAATTAAAAATTCTGACAAATTAAAAAGTATTACAGTTGTTTAGCATTAATACAAAGCTTTGTTCACAAATTACCATTTCAGTCATCTGTATTTTCCCTCAATTAATATTTTTTATGGTAGCTGGAATTAGGCAAAACAAAAAGGCAAATGACTACTATGGGTTTGACTTGCAAGTGATAGGTAACCCAGCCATCTGTAACCATCTGTAGAGAAAATCCTCATGTATATTCCTCCAAAACCAAAACTGTGGTAATTGATAGATTTTTTTTCTTAAGGCTTTTCATAGTTGTGAAATGAATTTTAATTCTTTGTGCCTGCATGTATGATAGTCAAAACATAACCCTGCCTTCAGGGATGCATGTATTCTGAGGGCATGTGCCTGTCATCTGTGAATAAGAATTCTCTGTTTGCACTGGCCAAGAGCAAACCTTTTACCTTCATGATAGAGCAGATGTAACGTTGCACTGGTATGTGTCCTCTTAACTGACTGTCAGCCTTGCGTGTGTGCCAAAATAACTACACCTTTGTGTACGTTGTTTGTAGTGTGAATATTATGTTTTTGGCTTGTCACTTAGTTGGTATTAAGTAATGTAATGCACAAGACTTGTGTAGGTTTGTGTGTGTGTACACATGCTCTTTAGATCCAGCTTAAGTAATTAAACTGTATAAAAGTTGATGAAAAACTTAAATTTTATTAGGGCCAACCTCTAGTCCTGCAGCTGATGCTGTTCAGCTTGGCTGGTTGGGGACGTTGTCATTCTCCCTTCATAGCATGAAGGTAAAGATCTAAGGAAGCATTTATGGTTTTACCTGTCTACCCTGTTCTGAGAGAAATCACTCTTCAGCAATTCTAACATAAACTTAGTGTGACAAGAGGACTTTCTCCATGGAGAGGAAGTAGGAGAGTTAGGGTGAAAGCAAGCTTTCCTCTGAGTGCTCTTAAGAAACCATTTTAAACTATGCTCTGCATGGGCCCTGTATTTTCCTTTGCCCCAGCTTTGTGAAGCAAGTTGACACTCACTGTATAAACACACAGTTGTTCATCCATTAGTAATATAAAGCTGTGGTAGAGTGAGATGGGAAAAGGAAACAGGAGTGTTATACATTGCCTAGAGACTCAAGTCTTGCTTGCACCTTTATAGCAGTAAATACCAGAAGCATAATGACAGCTGTTAAACTTGTGTGAGATTCTTTTAGTCTGGATTACCTCTAATTAATACATGTGTACCTCCTGTATTTGGAGAGTTTGCCTATAAAATATTATTTAACGTTCAGTTGCTTATTTTGTGCAACCCCAAAGTGCCCATTTGGCTTACTTAATATAAGCTGGAAATGATGGTCAGGGCTGTTCTTTTAAGTCTTCAGAATCCTAGAACTACTAAGAAACCTGTAGTTGCATTCATGCTTGCTCACTAAACTCAAAACTAATGCTTTGAATGATGTCCCATCTAAGAATAATTCTTCTGGAAGTAAAAGAATACTGCAGATAGAACCTCCACGTCTTAATTGTCAAAGTAATTTATTTTTGCAGGGAGAAATATCTGTTAATATATTCGTTACTTTTTTCATGTTTTTAGTATATTAACCTTGGTATATTGCTTCAAAAACCCTATGGTGAAGGTGGATTTAAAAACAAGTTTAAGATGCAATTCTTGATTTTGTTGTCAGAAAACATTTGAATTGGCTTATTTCATTCAAGCTAATTGATCATTCACTCAAGGTAGACTTTGGCAAGAGTAAGTCTGATCATAAAAAAAAGGGAGAGAAATCCAGCCTCTTGGCTGAGCATTCTTGATAGACATTTGCAGTTCTGGTAGTCTGAAACAATTTTTTAAAAAAGAAGTTGTCTTTTGTATTCATGAACATGCGCACGTGCATGCACACAGGCACTACTTGAGGGCATGGATATACATGAGGGCAAAACTACAGAAGAGACTATTTTTCTCTTTAAACCTTGCATTTAGAAATTGACATTGAAATGCCCAACTGACTAACATGATTTGGAAAAGTGATAAGCTACTATCATATTCCATTGCAGCTAAATAGCCAATGAGTTCATTTTCAAATACAGTTATACAGCATCTCTTTTTTGTGAGTTACTGTAAAACTTATGGCACTGAACAAAGTGAGTTTTGATGTAAACATTTGGAAGGGTCTCGAAGATAATGCACATGATGATTTGCCATTATCTCCAGTTACCTTTATGCAAGATTTTTCTACTGCTTTGCACATATTTCAGAAAACATCAGAAACATTGCTAGACTCAACCAAATTAAAAATATGGCCCTAAAAGTACATTCAGTTCATCCATCTTTGCATTTTGATCAGGAGCTACATTTGGAGATGAACCACAAAATAAGGAAAAAAGATGGCAGTCTGAATCTCCACAGTGGTGAATTATTTGAAGTTCCAGTTTACATCAGATGAGTTTCTGTATGCTTGCATTTGCTGAAATGCTACTTTTAAACAAAATAATTAAATAATGTGAAATAATGCAGCCTGGGCTCTGTTAAATAGGATTATATTAATGCAACTGAAATGCTGTGTATGTCTGTAATATTCAAGCTAAATATGTACTAGATCTTTACAAAGGCTTTGTGTAAAGTTAGTTAACCTACAAACTGATGTCCTGTATAAAATTGTGTTGGCAAACTACTTTTGTTAGCACTGTAGTGTATGAAAAGGTAAGAATATAGACAAAAATAAGTTATAGGGTGCCAAAAAGTGTGTTTGTTTTTAATCTTTGTGCTGGGTTCAGAATATATCAGCTTTGGCAAATTCTTGCAGCAGGGAAATTTTTTGTACAATGCTTATAATACAAATAATTTGTCTTTACATTCTTTAAAGCAGAGAAATGGTCAATGTTGGATAAGTATATTGAAATTTATTCTTAGCAAGGTGTTATGTTTCACAGATTTAAATATTAGAGGAGAAATATATATTTATACAGAAGTATAATTTTTGAATGAGATTGATTTTTTTTTCAGTCATGAACCATTTATTTATCCACATCATGCTTTTTTCCTTTGCTAGCTTGTTTATCAGTCCATGCTGTTCCAACATTCATTTCTAATTTGATTTAGATGCTTTGATTCTTCATTTGCACAAATCTGGATGTGCATGCTGTCAGGACCTGATCATAAAGGGTAGAGGCAAAACTGTTTTGTCTTTGATTACCTAGAGCACTAATTAAAATTTAATCATTAAGCAGTTGGGATATGGAGATAGGTCTTGACATAGTCTTCCTTGGAGCACTGTACACTATGAAAAACCTTCAGTGAAGCTTACTAGTTTTTGTTCTTATTTTCATTTGTCTTTCATCAACCAGGAAGCTGCTGTGTGCTAATAATTACCTGCAATATTTCTAATTGCAGGCATTGCAAACATTAACATGCAGCTGTACTAGCCTACTGTGTTCACTGTGAAATTTTCAACACGGTAAAAATTTTTACATGATCATTTAACCTTACAAGTTTACTTTTTCTCACTAATTTAACGATGAATCTTCTTTTCATTACTGCAAAAGAACAACTTGAGCATAGCATTTCTAAATCTTAACTATAGTAGATAAACATGTCCTAAGCAAAGATTTTTAACCACTTGATGAAGGGGGCCAGGCACCATCCAGTGCAAAGCACACTGGGCAAAATCCCCACTGCAGCCAGTTCCAAAATTCTAGCTGGTGTTAGCAAAAATAGAACCACCATTACCAAGGGGTTAATAAGCTTAGTAACCATGACAAGAGGTTATGGGGGAGCACAACAGTGATTCTCTGTTTCCATGTCTTTGTTTCTGTTAATTTAAAACTACTACTCTTCAATCTTTAAAATAAGTAAAAGAAACTTGAAGGGGGGAATCATATACTACTAGTTTGTACTAGGTTTTTTCAGGAAAAGGAAACAAATTTATATATATATATATATATATGCAATATATTTTTACACTGTTTATTAATGCTAGAAAGTATTAAATGTATCACTTTATCTGTGTGAATGTTAAAGTAATGACAATGTTATGGATGTTTTAAACCTTTTGAAGTTGTCTTGTTAAATTCTAAACCCACATTAACAATGGAAAAGCTACTTTGTCTGCAACATGATTGTTGATGTTTTAGGGAAAATGTTCAAGTACAGCAGTTGTTTTAATTAGCACTGTAAAAGCTTGGCTTGACAAGTTATAGTGAAATCCATATTTTAAACACCATTTTGTTAAATCATAGCTTCTCATAAAGTACGTTACTGCTGTTGACTGACTGTATAAAATTGTATTTTTAGTTGGTAAAGTGATCAATAAATGTGTTACTACATCAGTTCTGGGATTTATTGAAGTAAATGGTATTTGCTGATAAACTTTGTAAGCAACAGTTATTTTACAGTTTAGATGTTAATTTAGTTGCTGATGAGTTTATAAATTATATCAAATTACTCTCTGAACATCCAGCTGTTTGGTTCTGAGCAGAACCTATTTTTTCTTTACCATTTATTTTCCTAGTCTGAATAATGACTGAAGTTGACCATTAATATTCTGAGGATTCTAGTATGATGCTTGAATTGCCATTACAATGGTGATCCACCAAATGAGATCTGTCAGGGATGAACCCATTTGTTCTTAACTAGCTACCTAAGATAAATTGATCCTCAGTGCAAAAGCCAGAGTTACTTCTCTCAGTTTCTTTAAGTGGTGTTGAAAATATTTTACTTGTAAGGAAAGACAGTAATCTGCTACACATTGTTTTAATCATGTTACATCCAAAAGCAAATATGGACCTTTTGTTTATAAACAACATCACTCAGCTTTCCAGTAGCAAAAATACCAATACTTTATTCAAGAAGCAGAAGACTGAAGTATTTAATTCACAACATTGTAATAGCATAATTAATAATGTGACCAAAAAAAGAGTGTTGCTCTAGAAATGTAGCAGCGTCAATTGACAAACTGGCAATTTCTAATTGACAAAATGAGTGAATTGCTAACCCAGTGATTAGCAACTGCAAGGAAACATAACTAAACAACTTACAGCTTACAGCTCTTATCCTGTTGTTCTCAAAGTGGAAATGATATTCCTTGTTCTCACACACTAGGCAACCCTCTTTAGAACTGCCTTTTAAGTGAAATCTAATACAGCTGTGTCCTGAGATAGCTTTTCTTCCTGCGCAGAGGCCATAGACTATGCCCTCCTGTATTCCTTTTAACTCTTAGCATGTATAGTTACTGAAACTGTAAAAAACATAGTGAAGCACAACCTATGGGAAAATCCAAATTCTTTATCATTCAAAAAGCCTTTAAGATAGGGGAGATAGTACTCTTCTGCCCTGTGAGAATGTAAGACTCTAAGATCTGTGTTTTCAAAAGAGTTAAGGATTTTTTATTATTTTCCTGTAGGACCTCTAGAAATGCTCACTCGCCCCTACAAACCACTTACACATCATGGCTTTAAAATGAAAATAACCCCCCTCTGCTAGGATGTGTTCTCTTTACTCCAGGAATACAATTATTTCTGCTAGTTTTCAGTCTGTGTAGCTACTCTTTCAGTAGGTACACACTCCTGCTCTCATGTCTGTACGTCACGTGCAGGCTGATCTTTCCTAGTTCTGTCAAGCTGTTCTGCCACAGCCAGGACTGCATGGACAGAGGTGTGGAGGCAAAGGCTACCTCTGCCAACTCTGAGTCTTCAGGGGACTTAACCTGGTTTTCTACTTAGCCTTTTTTTTAAAATTTCTTCAGCTTTCTATGTAACTCACTGCACTGTTTTATTAATAATGTAAACTAACCCAAGCACACTGAAAGTTCACGTACTTACTGGTAAGTATTCATTAAATCCCCTCTCAGTCATCTCTTCTCCACAATAGTGAATATATGTGGAAGGAACCAAAAGCAGGGATGTAGGTGGTCTGGGAAGGAACAAACATAGGAAAATAGAGGGATAAGAGACTAGTCCCTGGTCTATGCAGTTATTTGGTGATGCCCTAGATCTCCTAAGTGCCAGCTGCCCTCTCTTATTAAATTTAATTTCTAACGGTTTTCTTGGGTGAGGGGATTCTCTTTCTGTGTATATTTGTCTGCCAGCAGATACTGAGTTGAACCTAGACAGCAAGCAGGGGCTTAAGCATCAGTTACCAAAACATTCAAAAGACTGGGCCAGATACATGTATGTCTCTGAGACAGCTGGAAGCACATACCAATGGGACCAGGCAGTCCATAACAACTGCTCGGAAGACTACAAGGTCTGATGGTGTGTGTCTTTACACAGGAGATGATAAAATTTCTGGGATAGTTACTCAGCTGGCTGCACATCTAATAGTTACTCAAGGGATCCAGCATGTGCTGGTCTGCATTAGGTAGGAAGAGAATGATGACATGGGAATGTACCAGCAGATGAAGTGTAGATGTGACCTTCATAGACTTGCATGTCGAGATTCCAGCAGGATGGGAAAATAGGGATCTAGGCACTAGCCATTGGATAGGCTGTCTGGAGGGAATCCCATTAAATAAATGCATGTTTCCTACTAGCAGCCCTTCATGCTGATCAGCCACAGACAGGTAGTTGGAACTGATTTTGGTTTTGTTGGTGTTGGTGGCTTTGGTTTTTTTTATGTGTGAAGGGTTTCTGTCCATCAACACTACCATAAAAAAAAAAAACATCTTCACCTTCTTTGCAATGGTACTAACATCTGTTGTTGCCTGTATTGTTGCAAAAACGTTGATTTGTTGTATTTCTTAACTGATAATAGCTCCTATTAAGTTGCTCAAATTGAGTCTCAAGGCATGTGCATGCCTGTTAATTCTTGATAGAAATTAAAAGTCATTACTTAAAACAATTCAGGTAACCAATTTTGTTCATTACCCCAGCTAAATTGAATTATTTTTAAAATATTTCCTTTCAATAGTATTTTGGTAGGTTTATTCTATTTTAATACTACTAATTTGAAATTTTACTACAAAGCAAACTCTTTAAAGGAACATTTCTTACATGTTTCTTACTGGAAAAAAATTCTTGTAGTCATACACTGACATTCAGTGAGAGTAGGTTTCATATGTTGACATCACTGGACCAGATGAAGTATAAAATATGAAAAGTATAAATACAGGTTTTTTTATCTAAGATTAAACTTTCTTTTATTTTTCTATGTAAAACATGTCAATAGATATATATACACATATTAAAATTGGTATAAAATATTTCCCATAATTTGAAATTCCATCTCTCTTCTTTGGTACTGTCAGCTTTATGAAGTGGTTTTGTATGTTAATTTTGGGATCTAATTGCCATGACACAGACATCCTGAAGGATGTAATCTTCTTTCACTTAAGTAGATCTTGTCTGCCTTAAAGCAGCATCACAGCATTTTGTCCTATGTGCAGTCTTTGTTTGTTATCACCTCATCATCCTCATAAACAGCACTTGACAATGGCTTTCATCTTGAGCTGTGTCTCTTTCTGCTCTTCCCAGCTTCTTGTCTGTCTGCTCTGTGATGTCCCACCCTGTGGGGAGGGAAGCACCCAAGATTGGTAAATGCTCATGGTCAAAAGGAATTACAAAAGTCAGAGGGGCCACAAAGTTTTATTAGTAAATTACACACTTGGCATGGAAATTGGTATGTTAATCCGTGACCTACTCTGTAAACCAGCAGTGGGTTTTGGGTAAAGGCGTAGGGTCAGAGGGAAGAGAGAAAGGAAGCAATGAATTCAAGAGAGGAAGAGAAAGAGAGAGATCATCTTTATGGCCAATGGGATGTGCAGAGTCCTGGGGGTGTGTGCCTGGGCTTGATGGGAGTTCTACAGATCAGTTTTGCCTGCCCTGAGGACAGGTTTCTTACTTTCTATGCAAATTAGTTGCCATTTGCAGTCTGTTCTTTCAGACTTATCTGGACATGGTTTGTAAGGTCACAGGGGTCTTGGGTGATCTCATACTCTCCTACTGGGTTGGCCCTTGACTGACGGGTACGTGCCTATTTCTTCACTGATGCTGTCTTTTGTTTGTTGTACCTCCAGGGACTAGAACTAGAAGGATGTTTGTCCCATGGTCTCCACATGGTCCTCTTCTCCTTGGAACAAACCCCCAAGGCTGTCTGGTTGTTGGTGTTTGAGATGTACACATTAGCCCCTTGTTGTCTGGGCTTCTGCATACTCCTGAGCTATACATTGATTTCATTTAAGCACTACCTGGGATAATTTTGGACCGAATGGTGTTTCTAATTCTTTTTAGAAGTAATATGAGATTGTCTTAAAAAATTCATTTTAACCAAAATTTTTACTTCTCTGCAGAAGGCAGACCATGTAACAACTCCTATTTTAATTACTGAACAAATAGCTGTTTTCCTCAGATATTTTACATCAACCAGAATGCCATTAATTATGATTATTGATGCCATATGTTAAAGTAAGAGCACTTTGTGATGTTGCTAAATACAACTGGATGTTGGACAGGAAACATGAATTAAGCCTTATTTGTGATAAATTAAGACATATTTTTTCACCGAAGTAATGGGGTTTTGAGTTTTCTTTTTGGAAACAAGTAAATCCTGTATTTCATGGACCTGTGAAAGGATAAACCTTTGGCAGGATATTAAAAAGAATCCAGTAGGTGGTGCACCAGGCATAGGAGAGACAGACAGTGCTCTGGAGACTTACCTACCATCTAGAAACTGTTTTCAATTTAAAAAAGAAGTCATCACGAAGAATCTAAAGTAGATTCTCTTCCTCAAGGAGAAGTCCAGGATATAAGCAAATTTACCTTTGTCAATGAAAGTCTTCTTGCGTTTCTCTGCAGATCCAATGACTACGTCTGGAAGAAAACCAAATCTTACTGCTAAAAAGACAAAACCTTTTGTTCCAAAGCCTGTACAATGTGATATTGCTAGAGTAGAGCAGGGCGAGTGTGAGCTATCAAATATCTAATGCATGACATTGAGCTGAAACCCAAACATCACCTCCATTTTTCCTATAACACAGGAGGAAGGATGCAAAAAGGCTAGTGGGTCAGTTCCCTGCCATTTCGACTGCAGGATATGTGTCCATTATGTCCAGTATTAACTCAAGATATTCTTCTGTACAGCCCATGTGCGTCTTCCTCCACAACACTACCTCCAGTTATTAGCAAAATTCCCTTATGTTTACCTAAGCCATTACCTCCCTGTGTCCCAGAAGCACTCTGACACACACTGCCTGCTAAGCAAGAGGCAATTTTTGGCCAGCGTGCACAAAACTCAGCCAGCCACCTCCACAGGTATACACAAATCACTGAATAACTAAAGACTGCAGCCTTTTATTCTTCAGTAAAGATGCTATCAGAAATTTCTATGACTGTTCTTGTGTTGATCATCTCTTCTTTGTTCCAACTTGCATCTTATAAATTGGAAATGTCAATCAGTGTTTTTTCTGGCTAACAGTCTCTGTCATTTTTCATCACAGTTCTGCATGTGATTCCACTAATCCACATTGCAACTTCAGAATAGGATTTAAATGAAAGACAATTATGTATTTGATAATTTTCCAACACCATCTTCAGATAAAAAATAGAATTTTAAATACTACACTGTATGTAACTTGATTGTATCTCAGTTAGAATCATAAAATAACTCAGGCTGTAAGGGACCTCTCATGTCCTCAATTGTCCAACTTATGCTTAAATGAGCTCTCTGACTTCAATGTCAGTAAAGCTGCTGCTCAGTGTTCTGTTGAGTCATATTTCAAAAATCATATCTAGGTGCTTGACCTGTGGAAAAAAATCCTTCTTTTATGTCCAGCTGGAATTGTCTTTGTTGCCACGGAAATGCTAGCTGGCTCTTGTCATTTTACTGTGTGTGTTGGTGAAAATCTGCTTTCATCTTCTCCATATGTCCCCATGTGGAAGAAAGTAAATAGATTCTCCTCCTGCTCGCTCTTCCCCAATTCTTCTCCAGAGTAAACAAAACCATCTCTCTCTGCCTGTTCCTAGTATATGTTCTAGCCTATACCATCTTCTCTGGGCTCTTACGTTTTATGACTCTTTTTTTATGTGGGGGAACCTTTAAGTGGAATACTGCCTCAGAAGTGTTGAGTAGAGGGAAATAATTTCTTCTCTCTATTTGCTCTCTTTAATAGAGCCAAACTTGCACTGCAGTCATGTTCAGCTCATTACCCAGGAAAAGCCCAAATTTTCTGCAAAGCTGGTACATAGCCTGTCAGATCCTGCACCTGCTGCAGGGGTTTATTCTACCCAAGGTACCACTTTGCATTTGTTTTTGCTGAACTCAATTGTGTCTGCCAGCTTCTCAAGCTTGGTTAAGTTCCTTCCTAACGGTAAACCAAATCCAGTTTGTTGTCTGCTATACATCCTTGTAATTTAGAAATTATCTTGTTGCTTTGGGATTGGAATAGGAAAAGGGATACAAGTCTACCCAGAATTTATTCGGAATAACTTGCTCTATTGACTTCACCTTTTTAAAGATATCTATAGAATCACATGATCTTATAAAAAAACTAGTTATAACTGAAGGTGATGGCCCTGAATATAAGCTGATGGGTCCACTTGAGACACCTAAACTTGAGCATGCTGAGGAAGTTATGTAATTTTAGTAAATGACTATTTTTTTCTTGTTCCACAGTTTTCTGGCTGCATGTCCAGAAAAACAAGTTACTAAGATGAGCAAGGATAGACATACTAGAGTGTATGGATTCTCCATGTGAGCAAGTTCTACATACAACATGTGCTGGAGAGTAATTTCAGCTGAATAGAAACTAGACAACACAAGTACTTTTTAGAAGATTTATATTGATTAACTTCCTTTATGCTACCCATAGCTTTACAGAAAGGAGGCTGATAAAAGTATTTCTGTGACAGGTCTGGTAAAAATTATGTAAAGCCTTTATTTTATTTAAAAGTAAATCATTGTGAGAGCTTTTAAAATGTGGGACTAAAAGCCTGATGAATTAAGTGTCTCCACAATTAAAATCAGATGGCTAAAATAAGTCTGCTAATTTAGACCAGTTAATGGCAGCATGGTTTGCCTGAGAACAGCTCTGAAAGCTGCAGTCTACTAGGTAAGGAGACAGTGGAGCACTGCTGAACTGGAAAACGCTGGGCAAGCTAAAAATTATGTTGTGCCTGTATTTATGTGAACATACATATTTTAAAAAAGTTATAGAAAGAAATAACATAAATACATTGAAAACAAAACCATAAAATTAGTCTAATTGTAATTACTATATTCTAATACTGTATTTTGGCATAACAAAATGATAGTACCAAAGCTAATATTCAAAAGATAATATATTTTTTTATTGCAAAAGGAGTGCTTAAAGGCACAATATGCAGTTACTTAAATAAAAGATCCAACAAAATGGAAATTTAAATGCAACCAAAGAGCACTCAAACCAGGTATTTCGAAACAGCACACCCATTCTGAACACATCAGAAATCCTTTCTCCCGTATGCTAAGTGGTGATACTCAGTTCCCAAAATGCTTGCAAACCCATTCCAGGTTTCAAAACAAGCTAGCAGGAATATAGGATGCTAGTGTTGAAAATTAATGTCCACCAATGATGTATGGATGTCAAGTGACTTATTGATGACAAGGGATGCCAACTGAAAAGGCGCCTCCAAAGTGAATTAATGCACAAGAAACTGATGAGACTTGTTAGATGTCTCGGCTATATCTGTGCATGCTACAAGACAGCTATTTTTAAATGAGACATATGATGCACCAGAAACGTTCCAACCACTGAAGCATGAAGCTGTATGTAACCAGTTCACCACACTGCAAGGCTGCAGTACTGTATGTGTAATTGTCTTTAAAATAAAAAAGATTGAGGCAAAATTCAAATGGTGAGTGAAATCTTATAGATTTTTTGAGTGTTTCACTACATGTTTTTTTTGAACTCACCTGTACTATTCACTTTTGAATGAAGCTCAAACTTCTGTGAGAGGACTGCAATATCACTGTTTCAATTAATGCATTTGTACCTTTGATTGTTTGATTCTGTTGTTGGGGAAGACCTAATTTTAATGCATTATTTGTACTGAATTGCACCAAAGATGCATTTCACTCACTTATCATTCAATGGACAATCATCTAGGAAATGAATTGATTAAATCAGGACTTGTACGAGTGTTTTAGTCAGGAAGTATGAGCAATGCCACAAAATCTTTCAGATTTGATTGATAAACTATCTTTTAATTCAATAATGTCATGGAATAATACTGAGGTGGGTAATAAATGTTAATGAAGAAAGTAAGTGCATTCAAGATAGCATTGTAGGACGTGAAATTGATGCTGAGATAGTAACTGTACACAAAACTTTGACAAGTCGTGTAAATCTAGCCATTTTTCGGAGGAAAGATTTTAGTTTTTTTTAACTCATATTTCAGGGAAAGGTTACTTTGTGATGGCCGCTTTGAAAAAGTCCATTATGTTACATAAGTTGCTGAAATTCATCTCCCATTGACAGCACATGCTATAAAGGAAGCATTAGAAACAAACTTGCTGACTTTGTGTTAATGATACTTTTAAAATATCTAGGAATATAAAGAAAGCATGACAAATTTAGAACAGCAACATGCAACAGCTAAGCATGTAGAAAATTTAGTTTGGTATTGAACAAAAAGAATTTTTGTCAATAGGCTCTGTGGCCAAAATTGATGACTAATGTCAGTAGCATTGGGGCTTCATGTACAACTAGAAAAGCTGAATAGTATTTGAATATGATGACTATTCTTTGACTTAGTCTTACACATGAAATAAAGTGATTTCATTCATACAAAAGTGAGCATGCAAACTGTCCGCTTTGAAGTTTGGTAACTGGGAAAATGAACAAATAAGTTTACTTGCAAAAAATAGTACAGAAATAACTCCACAAAAGTCACAGAAAACATAGGAAGGTCTCACAGTTGACTTCCACTCCAAATATACTTCTTGCTATATTGTTTAGTCAGTTAATACTGCTAGTTATACTAGTAACTATTAATAGAAGTAGCTATCTTCACTGTGGCCTTTGATATCAGTGATAAAGCAATAAACTGCAATATGGATGACAGATGGAACTTTACAAAGCAATAATATGGCAATTTGTTTTGCAGCTCCAAAGACGATTAAAAACAGCACAGCTACCCAGGTGAAACAGAATCTGGTTTTCTTCCCTGATGCTACCATGAGCACAAGAAAGACAACATTTCCAAGGAAAAAGAAATAAAGCCATCTTCTCAAAAACAGTTGCGTATACTGTCAATTTTTAAGTGGTATTTATGTATACCTGTGAATACCCATTAATTAGTCAAGTCATATCCTCATAGGACAGTAATATAAAAGATTAAGTGCAAAATATAGTACTGTTTTGTATTTCCTGAGTTTTACTTTGATCCCCACTTCAAAACAACAGTCTGAACGAATTTTGTATTTCCAAAATACAGTCCAGAGTGATAGAAATTTAATATTTTATGGAAGCCAGAGTAGCTCAAAATAAGGCTTTTAACGTAGATGAGCATAAAGTTAAAAGAGGAACAAGATTAAATTACAAATTCTGTTCAACTTTAATATTGGCATTCATCAACCTGAGACTGATGTGTCAAGATCAAGATGACCTGATCTAAAAGCTCACATACCCTGAAAGAGAGGGAGATGACAATCCTTTTCCCTTGTTTTTTCATTTTCTTTTTCATGCTTCCAATTAGAAGTTGCCAATGCACATATTTTTTACCTTTCACAAACTCCTGTGTTCTCTGGATTCCTCTGTGAGCTCATGTCATATGTCAACTTGCCAGAAAACAAGTTGATCAGGAAAAAGAAGACTCTCTTCCCTGCTAGATTAGTGAACTGAACTGACTTGAAGAATTGTCTGATGAGTGCCAGAGGGAAAGCAAAGGAATGTACAGGACTCTGTGGCCAGGAGCCAAGGATCAGGGAGTGAGGTAGGATCTCTGCCATGACAAGGAGGATATAGGAATGAAAGCTATCCTTTTGCTGCATCAGGAAGGCATTAATTTCACTCCATTATTTTCATGAAAATATCCTCATTGTTACAAACCTGGGGAAAATAGTGATTTTATTTTTGTATTACCATTGCAAAAAGCTATAAAAAGTAGAAGTAAAACTAGCAAGTTTCATTTTAATTACAAAAGAAGAATCTTAGTGTAATGCATGACAACCAGCTTCTAAATCAGCATATGAATCCTAAGTACTATTTCTCCTTTGCCACTTCCAGTCACTTGGTCAAGTTCTATCACCATTTTCTACATTACATCTTTTGAATATGTCGGATTTTACATCACGACAGTTAACCAAACTGGAAAGCTGGTCCAGTTGAAAGATAACCAACTGGGGAATTTTTTTTTGCGTTCAAATATATATGTGAATTCTTTTAGATTTATTTCAGCATTCAGCCATACAAACTTCTTAGTGTTTGTGATAGGGAAGCAGCAGATATATTTGGTTTTGCAACACTACTGCTCAGCTTCAGTTCACATATAGACTTAATTGCTATCCCACCTGAGTCAGAAAAACCTCCAAAGTACTAATATACTGATGCCATTTTTCCGATAAAAGTAATTAAGTACCTAAAATAACTCTAAAGCAGAAACTGATGCCTTTTCATTGCTCCTAAAAATTAAGAGTCAGACACAGGATAAGGGAGAAAGGGTTTTTACTTTGGTATTTAGTAAGGATCTTTATGGTGCACCACTTTGCCAAGGTGGAATGCACCGAAATGCACACCCCCCAGTAGATCACATATACAATTTTATAGTCCTTGCAAATTAGCATATCTAATAAAGATGTCTCAAGGAGAAGCTTGAATGAATAGTGTGATATCTCCCCATCCTGAAGAATTCTCCCCTGGAGGTACCTAATCCTAATTTACAGGGTGTATTTTAAAGAGAACCTTGGTTTCTCAAGATAGTGTAGGGTTTTCCAGCCTCTAACTGCCAGCGTCTGGGATGTTTGGTCATCTGRCCTAACAGAATACCAGGACTATGCCAAATTATCAGACTTAAGGAATTACAAGTATGCATGCTAAGAGTACTGAAGACACAAAAAATGGTGTATAAAAGGTATATAAAAGAAAGGGAAAAAACCATCTTGGCATCAAAACAACTATTCAGGATCCTCACGTGAAGCACCTGGGAGTCCCATGATGCTGCCAAGATTTCTGTGTTCTGCTGTGTTTGAGTTCCTGTGAAACCACAGTTGCTATTCAAGAGAAGTTCCTTCAAGTGTTGTCAGTTCAACATGCAGAGGCAATATGTTCTAATGTGTACTCACCCACTGGTGCAATATAATCTTTGTGAGAGAAAAAAGTTTGAAATACTTATCCAAGCTCTAAGTCTGCTTCACTCAGACTACAGTAATTTCACAATTACAAGCTGCACCATTTTGACTAAAATTATGGTCTGTACCCAGAAGTGCAGCTTGAATTCAGGAACAGCTTATGTATGAATGATTTTCAGAAATTTTCAAACCTGGACATGAGAACCCCCAGCGGGACTGCCAATCTGAGCATGTGATATTTATCTGTGTTTTTTTCGGTGTTTTCAGTCTTGTGCGGCTGAGCGGCTGCCCTGCTCTCCACTTGTCCCAGCAGCCAAGTGGCTGCCCTGCTCTCTACTCTTCCCAGCGGCTGAGCGGTTGCCCTGCTCTCCGCCCCCCCCGAGCAGCCAAGCGGCTGCCCTGCTCTCCACTCGCCTGAGCAGCTGCCCGGCTGCCCAGCTGAGTGGCTGTTTAAAGGCAACACGGATCTGTTGGAAATGCTTCTAAAACGACCACACTATTGTTCGTATCTTTTTCCGCTCGTAAATTAAACTTGCAGGATACACTGCCGCAGCTATTGTCTGTATCTTTTTTCACTTGGAAATAATGTTTCCAAGGTTGGCACCTGCCAGTAAACCCCGCGATCCTGCTATTCTGTTACTAATGGGCAACTGTGTGAAAGTTGCATGGGGATCCTCGCTGCGAACAACAGAGCGGCTTATAATCAGGTGTGGCTTGTGTATGAACAAAGAACAAAATGTTGCCGACACCCGGAGGATGCGGCTTATAGTCAGTGCGGCTTGTAATCGTGAAATTACTCTACTGTAAAGGTTGGTATGTTCCGACTGCTCATTTTGAAATAGATTGAATCCATGCATGCATTCTGAAGTGCCTTCTGAATAGCTACAGGAAAATGTTTCAGATGCTGGTGATGAACTGCAGAAGTAAAATTGCCATCCCAGCATGAAACCTACCCACTTCTTAGGATACATGTCTCAGGAATCACCACCTTGTTTACAGAGATACGTTGTAACTGGAATTAGGCACTGAAACTTCCCCATTTCAAAAATGTAACTATAGCAATGTTGCTCTGCACAACTGACACTGTCCTGACCTTGTCTTCCATAGGCTTTCAAGACTTGGTGTGCATTGGTTGCATCTTTCTTAACCCTAGTTGTTAAGAAAACTCCAGCCAACTCCTACCAACCAACCTACCTACCAACCTCCTTACCTGCAAACTAACCAACACATTATGAGAGAGATCTAGGGATTTCAGGTGACTATTTTTTTTTTTAGAGAATTTCAAAAAGGAGTAATTGTCTCCTGTGAGAAAGTTGCAAGGATGGCACATCACCTACTTCAGAGCAAAAGGGCAGGTCAGGTGGGAGCATGACTGGGAACATTCATAACATCAGCATAATTGTAAGAAAGGCAGATAGTATCTTCTACACATTTTAATACTTAATCGGGTTAGTACAAAATGCATGATGAAGCTATTCTGCAGTATATCAAGAATTTGGTATTGAACAAAAATAGGAGACTTTATTTTCTTGTTGCTGCTTGAGGGGCTTTTTGGGTGATTTTTTAATGCTAGAACTAGTAATATTAATTACATGGTAACCTTTGCAAAAGGATTCTAGAATAAACTGTCTTTCAAATGCCACTTAATATAAAGCCAGTCCTTGCTCAGTACCCTGCATATCTACTCTCCAGGATAAAATAACTGCTATGCTCCCAATTTTTCCTTGAAAATAAGTATTTATAACAGGTGCATATAATGTAAATTAAAGCACTCTCATATCCATGGAGAACATACATCAGGTACACAGATCTGTGTTTGATCTTCCTTAGGAAAGAAGCTACAGAACAATAAAAACTCAATTTCTAAATATATGCGGCTTTTGCCCATGTTGTGGGCTGGGGGAGTTTTTAGAAATTTTTCCCATTATTATGTTAAGCTGGCCGGGCGGCTCCCCTGTTACCCGTTAAGT
>PYHW01009964.1:2289901-2320003 GCA_013186435.1 Turdus rufiventris
ACTCTGTGACAGTATTTCTGTAGGAACAACTGTAAAGAAAAGGTATTAATACAGTGCAGGAGGCACTGAGTAAAATCTGGCCAGGATATAAGAAGTATGTATTTCTAAACTGGGAGCTCCTACTCTCAGTCTGTGTATCAGGCATTACCTTTATCCCTCCCTGATTTAACTGCACATGTAACATTTTCTTTTGTGAAGAATTTATAAGCCTTAATGAGCTTAGTTTCCATATCTGAGTTTGCAAGTACCCTGGGATGTTAGAACATCACAGTATCAAAAACTTTCAGTTTTCAAGCTTTGAATTATGAAAAACATTTTGTATTTCACATTACTCGAAGTTGAAGAAACAATTCAGAATTTACTAAAGTATGTCAGTGGCTCATCTAAATGTCCCAGCACTGAAAAGACATGGACTTGTTGGAGGGATTCCAGAGAAAGGCCACAAAAATTATTAGAGAGGTGGAACATGTCTCCTCTGACAGAAGACTGAGAGAGTTGGGGTTGTTCAGCTGGAGAAGGGAAGGCTGCAGGGAGAGCTTTTTGTGGCCTTTCTGCACTTAAGGGGGGCTTATAAGAAAAATGGGGACAGAATTTTTAGCAGGGCCTTCGGTGATAGGAAAGGGGGAAAAATTTTAAACTAAAAGAGGGTAGATTCAGACTACATATAAGCAAGAAAATTTTTATGATGAAGGTGATGAAAAACTGGAATAGGTTGCCCAGAAAGGTGGTAGTTGTCCCATGCCTGGAAACATTCAAGGCCAGGTTTGGGTAGGACTCTGAGCAACCTCGTCAAGTTGAAGATGTTAATTGTTTTCATTATGTTCATTGCAGAGAATTGGACTAGATGAGCTTTAAAGGTCATCCTTTTAGGGCCCAACCATAACCATTCTGTGAGTTTATGATTCATAATCTACTGGTAGAGGTAAAGGGTTACTCATGTCAGCTCAGCTGAAAGAAATAACAGCTGCCACTACCTGCAGACAGATGAAGGGGGGCGGTGGGAACCAATGGAAATTTGTATGCAGGAATTCCAAGACTTCTGGCATATTTAAAGGAGAAAGATAAATTAACCTGGGGGATCTTTACCCACAGCCTACAGCTGGCAACTTTTAAATCCTGCTCTTCCCATATCAACCTTCCTTCCAGGTATGTTCAGTTGCTTTAATCTGCACTGACTCTGGTAGTAATTTAGTCAACTTTCATGGAGTAACAGACAACAAAACCAAATTTTTGCTGGATTACCAAATTGAATTGTAATACTGCTCAAGATAATAAACACCAGAGATGGTGCAAAGTAGAAAGATACAGCACTAGAAATGAGGAAAAGAGAAAGAACAATGAGGAAAGACAGCAAGAACAAAACACCCCCACATATCAACCAATTAGTTTTAATTAACTATATTAAGAAATCAAATTTTAAAGCGTGTTTCTCTCTTCCAGTACCTTTATGTGATATATAAGAAGTTACACATTCTGATTTTGTAGAGATTTAAATCCCTAGAGGACACAAAACAAACTGCCACCTAAAATGCAAGATGGCAAGGGATTTAATGAATCAGCAAACTATAGCTATTCTGGTGTATTGTGTGCACAGCAGCTAAAAATCTGCATGTTCTTGTGTGGTTGGCTTTTTTTCCTGTTGGCTCTTGACCAACAAAACACTATCTGCATTTTCGTCTGCTTGGGAGCGCGTTTTACTGGCTGGTTTTGTAGGCAAAACACAGTGCTTGTGATTAAATATTCCGAGAGGACAGTTATCTGTGGTGCCAAAACCCCAAAGCTGGGTTAGGTGGTCTGCCGGCATGAACCGCTGTGGTGGCGTTTTGTGAATTGTTGGTCAGGGCAAAGCGACACCGGTGAAATGTCCCCGTGTCAGAGCGGCTGCGGTCGCTCGGGCTGGCAGCGAGCGGGAGCCGAGGGAGCGCTGGGGCCCTTGTAAGCTGTGCGCTTCAAATGTTTTATGTGTTGGTGGTGAGAATGTAATCGCATTCTGGTATAAAGCTGTATTATGACAAAATAAAGTATGTTTTAGCTTGATGGCCTTCCTGGGTTTTTTAAACTGCTGTGGGGACAGTTGAGATGTACTATGTGTATGGTCTGCTAATGCAGCCTATCAGTTTTTACAAAGTTTCAGTCTAAAATAACAAACTTGCACCAAGGGTTTGTGAACAAGTCCTCTAAACTGTAACCATGTTTCATTGCTATCTTCATCCTTGAAAGTGTCTTTTTTTTACCTGCCTGTACTGCCAGCCTTTTAAAAAGTGATATAAACTCCCTTGAGCACTGATAGTCTGACTAGTTTTATCTCTGTTGATCTTCCCAAAATATTTACATCATGTTGACTATGAATCTATTTCAGTATAAGTAGGAAGTCTTTCATTTGGTTTAAGGGGAACTGGATTAATGATAAATAACAGATAAAAAGCCTGATTCTGAGCAGTGGTGAATTTCTTAAAGAGAAAAGAAACCAAATCTCCTCACAAGATTTGATCTGCATTATCTTCTGCCTTAAGAACTGGTAAGTGTAAAATCTATACAGGTACTGTGAATTGGGAGAGGGCCAGGATGTATGTAGTTATATTAATGTGAAGATGGGTCATTCCTATGTTCCCCTAAAACTTGAAGTGCAAACTATATCGTGTATCTTTGGCTGTTTATGGTTTTTAAGGGATGTTAGGAAGAAGGAAGAAAAGAGACTCAAAGAGCAAAGTAGTTGCAACATTAATATCCATCATCGTGTTAAACATCCAACTTGTGTGCTTTTTTCCTCTTAATTCCTGTACATGAAACAGCACCTTTATTTGGATTATACTCATGTCCCTTAAAATACCTGTCTAGTGAATGCAAAGCCACAGAATCATTAGCTATCTTGGTTTGGAAGGGAACCCCCAACAATGCTCAAGTCCAGCTCCTGACTCCACACAAAGCAGCCTAAAATTGGAACCGCCTTCAGAGCGCTGTCCAAACACTTGAGCACTGACAGCTTGGGGCCATGCCCACCTCCCTGGGAATCTGTGCCAGTGTCTCTTTTCTAATACCCAGTCTGAACTTCCCCTGACACAGCTTTATGCCATTTCCTCACATCCTGTCTCCTAGCATTCTTTCTACTTAGTAGGAGATGTTTTTTAAAGATTTTTTCCTGAATTTCACTTTTCATAGTAAACATAATTGTTGCCTATAAGACTCTTTGTAGCTCAAATATCTTACCTCTTTTGTTTGATTTACTTTAGGCTACCTGCCATTCTTTATATTAGCTGTTCAAATAAGTTTATCATCATTATAATATATGGCTGACTGTTCATGTAGGCTGTTTCCAATTCTTATTTGGTTTTTGGATATCGGATAGTGTTTTATTGCTAACAGAATATACTTATCAATCTCTTAAAGCCATTATCAGTTACTTTGAGATTAGGGTGAAAGACAAAAGCTCAAAGGTGAAACGTGAAAAGCATCAAGGTCAAATAAATATAATTGACTTTTAAATAACTTCTAAAAATAGAGTTAGGCTTTTTTTTCTATGTGATCATCTTCAAAGCAACTATTCCAGCATGTTTTTGCTAGTAGGTCTAGGAAGGATCTCTTCTCTTTTCTTGCAGTCAAGAAAAACTTTCAGAGACTGGATGACAGTTTTAGACCACTATCTATCCTAAGTAAGTCAGATAGGAGGCTTTTGGCATAGATCTGTCAAAGCTTTGTCCAGACTTTAGACTAATGCTATTCTCAATTCAAGTTCTGTAAGTATTAAAGTGGATGAAAAAGAGTGTATTTACTATGTACATTGTCCATTACTCTAAATTTAGGTGTTGTTTTTTCCCCATTTTACTCTAAACATACGAATTTTGCCGAGAATGACAGGAAACAGTTCTATGAAGTAATGGCTGGGAGTGAATATACCAAGTTTATTGGGTATGGTAGTCAGCACCATTTTCCTCTACAGATTTCCTGATTTTCAGCAATACTTGATCATGTAATCTAGCCCATCTGAACTATTTTTCATCAGTGGAAATGTCAATCCAATAATTTTTTTTCATGTTCAATGTTTCCATGGTTCATCGTAGTGATGGATATGAAGACTAAGAAATTTACAGATCACAAATATTTCAAAAATTAATATTTTTTAGACATACAGAGGACAATAACTTATGTCTACCATTATAGAATTTTGCAATAAAAGTTTGTTAAAACAAAAGCTACTCTTATAAGTTTAAAATAGTATTGTTAGTTCCCAGAGTGCTTTCAACTGGACATTAACCAGGGGAAAATGAAATGTTGCTTTCCCAAAATCTTTTTGACATCGAAATCCTTTACATTCTTATTAGAAACAAACCCACTCCATATAAAGCTGCTAAGATGTCCCTGCAATAAAACAGTCAAAAGGGGATTTTGAGTAGCTGTTGAAAGTTGCTGATAGGAAAAACAAGATTGACAGGAAAATAAAGTGGTTAAGTGGTTTTATTCAGAGTTCTCTTTNTTTTTTTTTTTTTTTTTTTTTTTTTAAGATCGACTCGGAAAAATAAGTCTCCTGCGTTTGTGTAGAAATTGAGAAATTGCATTCTACTCATACACTGAAGGGTTAATGTGTCTGATCCATGTTCTGTTCAGTGGGACTTTTTTCATTAATCATAGTTGGACAAATAATGGAGAATTTAAAAGAAATTAATGCTTGTTATTCTGTGAAGGAAGCGCACAATAAAGTATTTTGATGTTCTGCCAATGTTCAAAAGTTTCTCTTTAAATAAAATTTTAAGATTATAATGTCTGGGACTGTTTATATTATTGTTAGTAGGATTTCTCCAATAAATAAATACCAGCCAAGGAGAACCCACCATGTTAAAACAGACATTGTAATGTATTTCCATGCATTGGTAAGATTTTTTTTTCCATAGTGGACATGTGTTTTTGCAAGCACACACAGTTCTGAACCAGGTGCCAAATGCTAATTTTTTCAGAGCAGTATAGACAGTTTGTGTCAGCAATTTTTATTGCTGTCAACATGTTATCAACTTTAAATAAATTATGACCAAAACAGTACTAAGTACCAGAATTTTCACCATCTGAACATCTCATTCTAATGTCAGTTATCTTAGCTCAAAAACAACTGGCTGTTGGGTGTGCTTGTGTTTCCTTTGCTCAGGACAGCTGATGTTCATGAAGAGCTGGTTTCCTATGTGCTTATTTTTTGTTCAGCCATCAAGAATGATGCATAGCCATTAGAAATTGATCTCTCTCTGTTACTCTAACATTCATTTGCAGGTCTCATGCAAGTGTATGCAAGGAAATCTCCAAAGACATTGCTGGAAAGTGAGGTCCAATGGACAATTTTTTTCTTGATTATTGATTTCTTACCTGCTGTTTTTGCCTTTGAAAAATATGCCCCAAAGAATTTCTTGCTGTGAAATGCCTACAGGAAAACAATTTCTGGATGTAGTCATATAAAGCTAGAAAATATGCTGTATTCAAGATAAAAGACTGCATTTTTTTTTTCTTAAGAGTCTAATTTAGGGGGAAAATTAGGAAGATTCTAACCCCAGATTTATTGACTTTATGGAAAACAGAGAATTGGAAGATACTGGGAAAGGTTAAAAAAAGTCTACAAAATGTTTTTGAAACTAGCCAACCTATTCTGTGATTCTCTTATTGTATACACCATTCAGATGTACATAAACACTTGATAAGATCTCCCTTGAGCCTTCTCTACTAAGCTAAACCTCATCTCTCTTGATTTTTCCTCATTAAGTATCAATATATTTCCTTGACTCAGCTGATACAAACCTTCATTTCAATAAAAATGGATGTTTTTGAAGGTCAATAATACAGTCCCAAAAATAATTTAGAGACTTGAGAAGTCATTTTAGAATTCTAAAGTCATCTTCCAGTTGCAAAGCCAGGTGTGTAGGTGTATAGCTTACTATGTTGTGTTTGGTGTCTAGAAAGAAAATAAATCTGGAATGTTGGGATCTAATTTTCAGTTCAGATCTATGTTCTCCACTGTCGTGAAGAATTAGTCAAAAATCAGTTGGGTGGTTTCTTCTTTTTCTAATTTTACTTTTTTAATTTCTGTAAGTTTTGTGTGCCTAATTCCTCTAAAAATATCTTAAAAATCTGAATTTCATGGCTGAAATCATACAGGAAATTAGAATTCACCAATTTCTCTTAAGTTCTGACTTCTGTTCTAATATGTACATATATTTTTTATATGTATTTCTATGTGTAGATGTATGTAAATACAGATAAGTAAATCCTTATATTTTTCATTATTTGTTTTTTTCTCTTGTGTGTTCTTTGGCAATTTCACTTGCTCTCTAGAGATAATATTTACTTTGATAACTGCTAATGAAATTCTATATACTTGGGTGAATATGAAATCTGAATTGATTAAATTGCTTAAAGGACTGGATACATTTTGAAGAGTGAAGTGTAAATAACCAGAAAGCAGTGGTATAACTGAATTATTTTAGCACATTTTTTTCTAAATATTTCTTTTAGATAAAATCCAAAGGAGCTGGTTATCCAAATCAGCGGCATACCACAGTTTTTACTCCCTTTTTGAAGTGATTCAACAGAAGCTGTGGGCTAATTAAGGCTATTTATAAGAAACTAAAGCAGGTCATGACATTTTGTGCCGTATTGCTTCAAGATAGGATAGAAAGGGAAAATATTTCTTACTAAAATTATGAAATAGGTGGTTAGAAACAAGTGTCACCCTAGAATCAGTAACCCTAAGAATGCTTGGATCATGTGGTCCATGTGGCAAGGATTTTCTGTTGCAAACGTAGGAATCTGGATCTGATGACCACTATTCTTCTCTTGAAAGATTGTGACATTTTAGAAGTCACATCTATCAATTTCTTAAGTCTCAGTAATAATGTTTTACAAGTATCCTGTGTTGGGCAACAAACAAGAAATCCAAAGTAGGTCCAGATAAATGTTTGTCATTTCTGTTTCTTCATGCAAGTTTCACCATTCTACTCTGCAGAGCTACTGCACTTACCATCTAGCAACCACAGATACAGTGATTTGTGAGTAGTGACAGTCTCACCTCCCATGGAAGAGAGGTGTTTTTCTGATGTCTGCTCAAGTGGTATGCTCACACCCAAGCCAGCAGGACACCGCGTTTAGCTCAGTGTTGACATCAGTACCAGGAGTGTTAATACACTTTGCCTGTCAGCACTGCCTTAACTGAAGCTGTGCAGCATTAAATCTGTAATCTGAACTCCTAGTGGTATGCTGACTTCATTGTCCTTTGTTTTGGAAATGAAATCATTTCACACCACTGCATTTAACCCTATGGTGTTTCTGGTGTTTATTGGGATAATGAATAAAGATCAGGTGGGATTGAGCCTTGATGAGGAAATCTCTAAATACCCTTAAATGCTGTACCAAGCAGTGGTGGCTGCTCAGCAGATGCTGCTCTTTTGTTCCAGTTAGTTAATAGACAGAACCATGTCAGGACACTTGGTTGTTGGGTTGTTTTTTTCCTCAAGCAAAACCAAAGACCTGGTTAAAAACTTGATCAGAGAATGGAAAGTGTATCTTGAAAAATAATTTTTAAAAAATTAAAAATCAGATCCTTATGTGTAAGATTGACAACTAGAAAATTTCCACTTATAGCCAGAAAGAAACCAATTTATGACTGTCATGCAACTAGTAAATTAAGAACTTGATTTCCTTAGGAATACTGTAATATGAGATACTTGAGATACTGCAGCATTTCAGTGTATAAATTTAGATTCTGTGTGTCACAAGTCAAGTGGATGATAGGCAACAGAGAAGCAGTCAGCACAGCTGTGTGGTGTAGAGCATGGGCATGGAAGCAGTTACAATCACTTGGTATTTTAGAAGCAAGCTTTAACAACATCTCTGAAATTGATCTAAGCTACATTTCTTTCATTTATACTTTCATACCTGTAATCTATCTGAATCTAAGCTAACAGCCTCTGGAGCAGTTTTTACATGCGATAGCATGTTGAGAATTTATTTCCAGAAAGGATATTGTACTCCAGATCCCTCGTGGCAGTATAATGTAATTTCTGTACTTTAATAATTTTTCCAGTAGATGGCAGTAGCTGCTTATTGGCTGATAAATGAACACCATCATAGTGCACTGTATGAATATACAGCAGTAAAACCCAAATATCTTCCTATACAGGTACTTAACACCTGTTACACGTGTCACCTCTTTGCTGTATCTGAACATGTAATCTTCTCTGAATATTTTCCTTTTGAATCTGTTGTTTTGCTTAGATATGTGGGATAGTATAAAACTAATAAAGCTGTTACAGGGCTACTAAGGGTTAGGGACAAATATGTCTCAAAGTGTGCTTGGTTCTGAGGTCATTGGATTATGCCTACATTTAAAAACTGTTGTGGGTTACTCTGAGTTGATCAATTTTTCAATGTCCTACATTCGGATTAGAATGCTTTATTGTAAATTATCTGACATTAAATTGTGCTTTTATGATTGGAATTCTACTCAAATAATGTTACAGATTTTCTTCTGCCAAAATCAGTATGGATGATTCTGCATTGCAAAACATGTCATGTCGCAAGATTGTCAAAACCTACCATTATTTTTCTATTTTGTTTTGCTGCTTCTGGGCTTTCTGTCCATCCACGTTGCCTCTCCTGTCCTGGAGGCATGTTACAAAAATTGTTTTTGTGCTGTTTAAACACTGACCTGAAGACTCTTATGTGGTCATGCCAAATTCATATGGAGTTCACAAACCAAAGCTCTTGCTTCATCTGCCGTATATGATGTTGGATGGAGTCATATTCTGAGAAGCTTGTAGAGAAGACATTTTTTCACCAGAATGACCTGCATTATTTTAACTGATCTGCAGTTGTATAAACAGCCACCATTATGCATTATTATGGGTTTAAATCTGGTTTTGCCAGATATCTCATAAGTAGATTTTGGATAAGAGTTACAGTGATCTGGTGTTCTGGTCTGTTCTGGTATCATGAAAAGTTTGATGATATCTTGGTAACTGGGCATTAGCAGTCTCATTAACACAAACATGAGAATGTCAAACACACTGGATCTCAGAAACCCCTAAAGAGACATGGGGACCTGGAAGACCCTGGAAAACACTGAAGAATTGACCTGAAGCACAAGCAGAGGACAAAATAGTGCATAGCATCAAACCCAGTAGAACAGAAACTGATACAGTGGTATTCAACTTCAGTGTAGGAGGGTAGGGAGGTTTAAATAAATTAATGACACAAACACATTTTTCCAGCCTTTTTTGTTTCATGGATTAAGTGCCTTGCCTGCTACCTTGCTTGCATCCTGGCTTCTGTTCAGCTGAACTTCCCCTGTTAGCACTTCCCCATTTATGTAAGTACACACTAACAGAAACAGTGTCCCACTCTGTCCCAGATCATGGTGCTTCACCTCTTCCTTTCTGCCAAGTTCACTCTGATTCTCTGAGAAGGGTGTTGTTCTGGTGACAGTTTTAAAGACAGAGAGAAGGGTGAGTGATATCTTTGAGAGGATCAAAGAGCACACATAGCTCTCAGTTTTTCACTAATACACTGTCAATATGTGTCTTTACAATATTCACAGGAGCATCCAGCTTATCAGTGGTCATTAATTTCACTGGCTTGGCAGGGCTGCCAGTTTTTACTGTGAGGCTTCATATGACACCAGGGGAGTAGCTATGCATGTGAGGAAGGTAACTTTTTCTACTTTTTGCTTTATAGCTCCAATGCCATGGAAAAGAAAGGCTGGGGAGAGGGAAGGGGTAATCAATGATGATGCAAAGGCCAACAACTTCTTGACATGCATACCGAAGTAGTCACTTGAATCTACATAGAGCTAGATTTTTTATGCAAGATTTTTATAAGATAAAATAAATTTTTGTTACTGCTATCTGATGAGTGAAAGACTTGACATTTTCTTCTTACTGTTTTGGATCATTGATGCTCCTTTTATTTCATCATCATAACATATTCAAACACTCTGAAATAACATGGAAAAGTCAACCTGGTTACAAGAGCTGGATTACAAACTATGCATGAATTTGCAGAAAAGTAACATTAAATGTGGTAACACTTATCAAATCCGATTAAACTATGATGAACAGTACACTGAGTCAAGAAGACGTACAGCATTCCTAAGACATATAATCAATGAAAAAAATGTGTGCTGATGAAAAGCTGAAATTAGTATAAGTATGTGAGTACAATACATTCCTCATTTTTTGATTTTGTCTCATTTTACTGAGTTCTGCTTTCTGGCTTACCAGCCTTGCTTTTCTCCTACTCCCTTTGCAAAGTCCTTTCTTCCTTGCTCTCCTGAGCTTCTGCAAAACACATCCAGCAAGGGAACATGTTTGGTTTTGTTTTTGGTTTTTTTTTCCCACTTCTAGAATCTCAGTCTTTCAGTCCTGTAGATGTAGCACTGTAGTGTTATGTCTTGGTCTTTCCTATATATCTCATTACTGTAGGCGAATTTTCCATGTGTAGACCAAACACTGGTATATATCACAGAGGAAGATTTTTCTCTGTTTATGAACCTTGGGGTATAGAGTTTAAAAAAAAAACCCTCAAACATTTTAACAATCAACAGACTTCATTGATTTAGAGAATGTCAGCTCTGTAAAATGATTTGCTTTTGACTGAGCCTGAAGCCACTGCTTTGCTTTGCTTTGCAGGTCATTCTGATTCACAAGTTACTCTCCACTTAGTATATGTTGGCATACCTGTGATCATCATCATTTGCTCCTCATTGCCTGACTTCACTGTGAAAAAGAAATAGGGTAATAGAACCAAGATGGCAGTAAGACAAATAGAAGGGAAACACTGCTAATGACAGAGAAGCTTCAAGATAGAAAGAATTTGTCCCACAGTGGGAGTGTGCACAACAAGCTTTGCACAAACCAAGTTAGACAACAGAAAATGAGTAAAAGTTCAGCACAATGGTCACAGACACATCACACAGTGTCCTGCTCCATTTGCTAAGCATGACAGAGACAGGGTGGGTCACTGCTGAGCAGCATCCTGTAATAGATCATTTCCATGTGGACACTGCGATTGTAAAGGCGAATTCTGCCTTTGGACCAGTTGACTCCTGCACAGTGACCAGCTGTCCCACTCTCACAGGTATCTTCCACATCCCCAGCAAACATGGATTTGTTTGCTCCTGCTACTTCAGGCACAGTGCTGAAGATTTGCTTCTCTGAGTGGAGAGACAGAGAGAAGGTAGAAAAATTGTGCTGGCCTTGCCTTGAACTCTCCTTGCACCTGCTCAAAACAGACCTGTAGAAAGCAAAAGTTCTTCTAGGCAAGACCTGGCAAGCTGCCCAAAATATCAAAATGATTTGCTGTGTCCCTGCTCCACAACAGCTCAATTAGTTCTAGGTCCTGTACAACTTGCTGGTCTGGATTAATATTTCAGCATCAATGACATATTTCTAGTGAACACTGTATCTTTCAAGTTGTTGTTGGACTAAAAATATGACAGCTAATTGGCTCCTAGGCTAGTCCTTTCACACACATCCCACACAGCTGGCTGTCTGACCTTCCTGACACTGGTAATGTCAAGTTCCTGAAACACAAAGAGAACTTAAGCTTTGGCAGACACCAAGAAGTTATCCACTGCCACAGCAGACTGACCTTTCCCACTCTAGGTAAGTGTTGATCTCATGGGCATACATGTCTTGATTTCCTGGAAGGAAAATTTAGAATGCAGGTATCATTCATTGGAATGCGCTGCTATTCTGGAGATGATACATTTCTCTAGGGGTATTAATCCATGCTTTATGTGTAAATCACTTAGCTGCTGGGATAAACAAGTAGGTTACTACTCCCAAGCAGTATTGGCTCCTAGTGGTCTGCTAGCTCCTGTTGCTATTGAAAGCCTCTAAAATCTGTTTATAGAGCTGTTTGTATGACTACTCCCTGTCCTTTTAATTCGAACTTTTTATCCTGATACCATCTGAGCTTGTTTTACTGTAAGCTTTACACTCACTGTGAACAAACATACTGCTCCAGGGAAGACAGAATTTCTTATTTTCCAAAGATTGGCTGTGTGATAGAATACTACTTAGTTTGAATTAGAACTAAAAATTCTGCCTTAGTACAGTAATGGTATAAGTGAAAAAATGCCATAGAAGTGTTTAATTATAGTAATTTGAAAAATACATTCTGGTTCTTTTTCTTTTCCCTCAAAAATTATTTTATGGCACCTCTGAGTAGTTTTAGGCTATAAAAAGATGGTTGATTCTTAAATGTCACAAGTCAAGCAGATTAGGCAGAAAGACAGCTTGGCTGAACAGGGAAATAAGATGGAAAAGGAAGGTTGTGCCCAGTGGAAGCAAGGCCAGGTGAAGAATACAGGCTCGGGGAAGAATGCAGGGATGTTACATTGCCAGCTTAGGGAGAAAATTCGTGCAGCCAAGGCTTGGTTAGAGATGAAGCTGGCAAGAACTGTGATGGGGCAATCAAAAGAGGGTTTTTTCAAATATGTTAATGGTAAAAGACAGCCACAGCCCATTGCAGGACAAGGGTGGTCATTTCACGAGCAGGGACAAACAGAAGTGTTTAATGCCTTCTTTGCCTCTGTCTTCAACACGGGCCAGGAGTTGGACTCCATGACCCTGATGGTTCCCTTCCAACTCTGCATATTCTGTGATTCTATGATTCCAAGTTATTTCTGTCATTCTGTGCATTCACCTAGCCCCAAGGTGTGGAAACATAATGAACTGCTCTTGCAGTAAAAAACAGTTTACAGTGTTTTCAGTTTTTCTCTAGTATATTTTAAGATGAG
Source organism: Turdus rufiventris (assembly GCA_013186435.1). NCBI lineage: Eukaryota > Metazoa > Chordata > Aves > Passeriformes > Turdidae > Turdus > Turdus rufiventris. The sequence continues at coordinate 2,302,671 of PYHW01009964.1, forward strand.
GAAAGAGCATGAACATACCAGAGTGCTATGGGGCATAACTAGCACATACTTGTGATCTGAGAGTGATTGTGAGGCAGACAAGGCTCCTGCAATGAATCTAGATCCTCAGTATAGTCTGCTGCTCCCTGCCATAGTATGTCTCAGTAGGTGCAAGCACTCAGTATTGAACACTATATATGTGTTAATTGTGCTATTTGCTGTCACATAGTTCTTTAAAAACCTAATCAAACACATTGGAACCAGCCTGAAGAGTAATTGATGGTATTGTTCCTTCTTCATTGTCATGAACTCTGGAGGTGCTTGAGGTTGGGCCAGGAAACTGATAATTCCGGAGGCAGAGCAACTGTTTTGTTCCTACAGTCCTTGCAAATGGATCTGGAGCCTTATCTAATCCCATTATTTTCTTGACCACAGAGAATTCACATGGGATAGTTCCGAGATGAGCATTGTCTTTCAGGACTGTGCCATTCAGTTTGAATGCAGATTCAGCAGGTGTTGAACAAGTGAAAACAGCTCAGCTGACAGCAGTTGCAGACTTTATGAAATAATAGGTGGGAAAAAATGAGTATTTGCCTCAGTTAAAATATGTATTTCATTAATCAGCTAATATACCTGTGAGGACATAGTATTTTTTCAGTCAAGAAACTACTGGGACAAGTTTCAGGCAAATGCTGACTCCTGAAAAAATTTGTCATGTATGTAGACATGTCACTAATTTGTCCTTTCAGGAGCTAAGGACAATTACTGCTTTTGTTTTTTCATCAGTAGAGCAAAAGGTTATTTTATTTAAAAGGGAAAAAAAAAGTTGAACTTGTGTTCAACTCAGCTAGTTGTGTAATTCACTTAGTTTGTGAAATCAAAAAGCAGCCAAGGACTTCTGCTTGAGCAAGAAATTAGTAGGGCTTTTCTTTAATTGTAAGACTCACATGTTCACAATGCTGCAACTCTAATTGGAACTCCATTGGAGTTTAAGGGCAGTCTCTCTCCATCTCTATGTGAATGTAAAATGTATGAATTTTAGTTTTGTTTAACCAAAGATCTTTGTTTAGCAAAATATTTTTTAGCAAGATCATAGTTACAGAAATGCTGAACAAACCCGGTATCAGAGTTTTTCATGAGAACTTGAGATTTTGACCTTTATTTTTCCATCCTTCAACAAGAGGCAAAGCTTATGAACATTTCTCTGTGTCGGATGTCTAGTTTTAAATCAGAACTTCTTCATTTGGTACTCTGAGCAGAACAGATCCAGTGGTCCAGACATCTCTCCTAGTAGAAACTTGGGATCCTAATGGAAACATTTCACCCACAATGATATTTGATTAATCATGGTGCTGGAAATTTGTTGGTTATCTGCAGCCAGAAATAATGAGATTTGGGAAAGGGGGAACTGGTAAGCCATCTTTACTAAATAAAGTTCTTCCCTATTATGCTGTCATCTTACAAAATCATGTGTTTGAGGAAGTTCTCATTTCTTTTTACTAAAAGACCTCCTAAATTATACAATTCAGTTCCATTTAATATGTGTTTAGCTAGCTTGAAAAATAATGCATTTTTAAACTTCCACATGAACTGCATTTAATCATTGCCAAGTCTGCACATACCAGCTCCTGCTGATCTGAGGGTTTCCTTGCAAGCTGTATGAATTGTTACAGGTTAGTCTCTTGAGACCACAGTGTATGTTGATTAAAATGTCAACATTAATATGTTCTTACTGTCTAGTATCAGAAATATAATTTACTGTAAGTAAAGTAAGACAATTGACAGCACATTCAATGATTCAGACAGTAAAGCCAAGATTGTGCCTGCTCCAGAGTTTAATACTTTCAAAAAGAAAATACAAAAATATCAGCAACAGGAAACTGCTGTTGTGCAAACACTGTAATAACCTCTGCAACAATTAAGAGGTAGGAAGCACTTAGGATTTTACTCACATGTGCACATATAGACACAGGCACATCCCCTTGTATAAGAGTCTAAACGACCTAAGAATTCTTGCATTTTTGGCTCATTTTGTTTCAGAGGCAAGCTTTGAATACCCCACCTAACTTGCGGGAAATCCTTTCTCTGTGTTTACAGATGGGGGTTTTTTGTGTTTACATCATGCGAGCCAGAACAATGGTGGCTTTTTAAAAATTCTTTTTATCTCTTGCAATTGTTAGAGGTCCCACAGCTCTGCTGTCACTAGGTCACTTAGATAGTTTAGCTTTTCCCCGTTGTGTGTACTGTGACGGAGCACCTCTGCTTCCATACTTAAGGTCAGACTTCAAAAGATTCATCCAGTTTTGAAAGCTGGCTGAAGCATTGCATTTTTATAGAAGAAGTAAAAAACAATTTCCTGTTCTGGACACAGTTTTTCAGCCGATATAACTTTACCAAAATAATTGGTTTGTTCTCCTCAGGTGCATAGTAATGGCAGAGGGATGTGGTTTCACTTGCATTTGGTGACATGGTTTCCTGTGATGAGTCCTGCATGAAGTGAAATGGCAGGGACATGCATCTGCATTGGAGACCACAGACACATCCTGATTGCAGCCATCCCTCCTCAGGACCTGTAGTTTCATAAGCAATGATCAGGACAGGGAGCAGGGCTGGTCTGCTCTCAATTTTTGAGGCAGTCAGTGAATTTAGGCAATCTTCTTTATATCATTGTATCTTGATTTACAAGTGATAATGATTAGATCTCTTTTCACAGCTTATTAACAAATTCCATGTAAGATCTAATTAAGAGTATTGTTCAGTTTCTCTTTTTGTAAAGACCCAAGATCTAAGTGTCCTCATCATGGCAATCACAGACATTTTTTCATCCTCGGGACTTTATATTAAATGAAATGTAGGCATAGGCAGATACAGAAACATATCACTCAGACACTTAGATTTTTTATTGATCACTTTAAAAATTTTTGATGCTTAATTGAATTGTAATGTTAATTTGGCTAAAAGATGATGTGATGTGCACAGATGATGAATGGGAAAATGCTTCTATTCAGAAGAGTTTATCATTTATGCAAGAACATTTACAAGCCATGGCATACATATAGCCTTGAAAGAAATAATTTGTTCAAGTGTAAAACAATCATTTATTGCTCAAACTTTTAAAAAAATATTATATAATGCTAGAACCTAGATCATGAAACAGAACTTCAAATTCTTGTTCATTCATGTGTTGGTGAGCAGTATTGTGCAATTAATCTAGGAAAATGGAAAGTGATCTTATAACTGTCTAAACTATTAGTAACTCATGTACTTTCTAGAAGAGTAAAAAATAATATAGCTACCCAGCAAATGTGTAAAGATGACCCATGTCTTTTACTTGTACTTCAGTTTAGTTATGACAGAAAAGCATCGTTCTGAGAGATGGTATTTAAAATATATTGAACATAATATACCTTATTTCTCCTGCATAAGGTAATAACTTACTAAATGCTGCTATTGAGTTGTTTAAACCTAATGTGCCACCTGAGCTGTGTCTTTGCTTGTGTGTTAGTGCCTGGCAAGCATTTTTACTTTTGTTGATGCATTTCCTTTTAGACATGATATTATGGGGGTTTGAGTATGTCTTAACTGGTTTTGAATCTGGTCTGTTGTTTCTGACACTTTATTTTTCCTGTATCATCTCCTAAGTGTGCTTGACAGACCCAAAATCTGGGTCTGGTGTGGTTTTCCTGGTGTTCCTGTTATCTTTTCCATTCTTCATCATAAAATTCGCAAAAAGGCTAAAAGAGATGCAAACCTGTATGAACTTGGTGATTTCCCATGGAAATGTTCTGTTACCAGGTTGTTAAAACCCCACTAGTCACTATACATATCTAAATATTATATTGATGGACTGGAATTCCACAGACCTGAAAGTCACAGGATAATACCTTCTAAAAAGAAACAAAACAGGTGTTGGGATTAGTTGCCTGTTCTGTGCATACAACTTTGAATGTTCTTAGTGTGAACTCTTGCAAATACAGGGCATGTTGAATATGCAGTAAAAACAATGTCTCTGTTTTCAGCTTGTTGTGAGTTTTGTATTCTGTACATTTTGCTTTTGTGCAACAGGGTTTGTCAAGATTTGTCTCCAGTTGGACACAGCGAAATCTCCTTTGCTAGATATTCTATCAAAGCTTCCAAGTTCTTGGTTTTTTTCAGTGAGCAGTGGGTCCCTTTTTTCAGATTTTTGTCAATGGATCTGCAGTTGACTAAAATAGCAACAGGGTAGCTGCTTTAAAATAACTTTTCTCCTTTTGCTTCTCTGTTTATCAGTTTCTTGATTATAGTCTATATCTCTGTCTCTCGTATTTGCACTGGACTGGTGGTTCAGGCATTTGTCCAAAATCAAGTAATGTGCTGAACTAGTGGACTATTAGAACTCCTTTGAAATGCTGTGCCCATCCACTTATCTGCTTTATCTCTGTTACAAGTAAGTTAATGCTGACTGAATAATTAGTTATTACCAGTAAATGCACGCAACATGACTTCTCTCACGTCCAGCACTTCCCAGACTCCTTTAGGACTCTGTTAAGTGCTTGGGTTAGACTGCTTCACACAGCAAGCAGACACGAACTTGCAACATGAACGGTGCTTTCCATGGTGTGCTTAGTAAATGGCTTGTTAGCAGGAAATAGACTCACCCAGGTAACAGTGCAGTCCAGTGGAACCTTGTTTGGAGGGTAAAGCAGACCCTTCTGTCCAAAGCCTGAAACTTTGGGTGTGTCTCCATCACAGGGGGCAGCTCTACACATAAAGCTAGAGCTAGTTCTGAGTAAGCTGCTGTTTCTACAGAGGGAAGCTCAGTGCCATACAAAAATACAAGCCTTGACTGACATCAGGTCAGACTCCACTCTCAGTAACATACCCTGCTTCAGAGTTAGAATAATTGCACAACAACAGAGCTTTACACTGAGGTATTCACTCTGCTGACCCCTTGGCTAACTAGCTTTCAGTTAGAATAAATATCTTGGAAAGTCTATCCCTGTGCTGCAGAGAGGTATTCTAGACTGCTATGCTTATATATTACATCATCTTGTTTTCTTGAGCATATATATGAGAACGATATGGGATAAAAGTGTAAAACTTCCCTGACTGCTCCAAATCTGCTTGTGATTTCAGACTTCAAATGTTTCCTGGAATGCATCTCTTAAGGAACATGCTTCTTCATGTCAGTACTGGTAAATAAGTAATTATTCTTCTTCCCCAGAAACAGCATGGAGCCAGCTATCACAATCCTGGAAGGACAGAACCTGCCTTAATTTTATTGTTGCTCAGCACAGGTCTGTTCTCTGCTCTTTGCCCTGGAAATAGTACTGTTGTTGTGCTACGTTCGGACATATATAGCACTTAAAAGATATAAAGGATTGACCTTGACCTCAAGCCCTTAGAGAGGATTGATCTTTAAGAAGTCATCTATGGGAGAGTAAAAGAAGAGTTTTAGCCCATTATCTTATTTTTGAAAATTTTGTTATCAATATTTCAGGAGACACACGTGCTGAATATGGTATTAACTGTTGTATTTTATGTGCATTTATTTAATAAGCCAAAGGAGCTAATGGGTGCTTTGTTGGTTTTGTGTAACTCTGCTTATCTGTGTTGTATATTTATTTTGACAGTGTCTCCCATTAACAATAAAAGCTCTTTCCCTGTGCTTTTCCCCACCTAAGCTCTTTATAATCACCACAAATTAATGCAAGTTTTTTCCCAATTTTTTATGAGAAGATACTGACACAGTACTGGATAACATGAAGAGCGTTATAAAATAAACTGTAAAGGATCAACTTGCATGCTGTTGGCACTTGTTGAAAACGAAACAAATTCTATCCAAACCTAGACAAGATTTTTTAATATAAAAACTATGTACCCATGATGTGTGATAGTAAAATGAACAACAACACAGTGCCTTGCTCTAGTAATAACTTTTCCTACAGTAAGAAGCTCAGTAATAATAAGTTTTCATGGAGACTGTGTTTATGTGTGTCTTTAAATTGGCTTCACCTACGATCTCTGTCTTTGTGCTCTCAGTTGTATGGCTGCCACTTCCCAGCTTCTGGCACTACTTCTTTGATCACATGCTAAGATGACTCAGTTCACTAACTGAGCAAAAATACCTGTGTGTTTAGCTTGAATAAGTTCACAAGGTAAGCAGACAAGTGCCAGTGTTAATAGAAGGCGAAAACGGTGTTTGATTAGACAATGAAAATGGAGGAAAGAGGAAGTGGGATCGAGTGCTGAAAAAAAAAAAAATTTGGCTCCCTATAATAAAACCCCGTATTTAGCTATACAAGTGGACTGCAAGCACAGGGATATTTCTGCAGAGACAAGAGAGAACATGCTCTAATGCACGTTTCTCATTTCTTTAACTTGCATGCTTGAGAATTCATAAAACAAATTTGCAGAATGGCACCATCATTGTTAAGAACAGGCCAGTTTGAATGCAGTTCTTCTAGTGGAGGAAAGTTAGACATAACTGTTGAGTTGTTATGGTTAAAATAATATATTTTCATCTACATCTGCTATATATAGCCTTGCACTCACCAACACCAATTGGTAATGAAAACAGGCATGAATTGAATGCTGCATCTTGCTAAACTCTGTTTCCAAAGAGTAAATAAAGTTTGCCAGAAAAAAAAAGGAAAAATGTCTATTGGAGTTCCAGTTTTCTAAAAATGATCTCCATAACTGTTTTTAAAAATTATTTTTTTACAAATAATTTTCATGTCTGAAGTGGACAAATATGTTGATCTTTCTTTGAGTAGCCGTTCCACTGATGGCAGAATAATGATCAGAAAATTCTGCCTAAATACAGTGTGACTGTTAGCTCAAATCTTGCTGAAATTTTGGTTGTCACATAGGCCATGCTAAGGCCCTGCTGAGAGCAGTGCCATTGGCTCAAAATGAGGGCAACACACAGGCAGGGTATGATTGGGCAGAAATGGCTAAAGGTGATTGTGAAGCCACTATCATGCACAGCTTGTCATCTCCTGCAAATCCTTGCATCAGCAACTTTCTGGAAGTTTCCTCACAATCCAGTAAAAATGGGTGGAAACAGACCAGATTTCCAAACTGGAAGGTACAAATACATCAGCTTATCGCTAAGAAATTTGAGGTGGATCTAGCAACAACTGGGTTCCCAAAGTTTTCATGCTTTTTGGTGGAATATAGGGAGTGCCTGCATCATGGGGAAGGAGGAAGGATGAGCATTATCACCATCAGCTAGGTAATTACTTTGTTATAGGTGCATGCGTTACAGGCTTATGGTTTATAGAACATCTGAGTTAGAAACTTCATGCATTAAATAATGAGTTAGTGAATTCCTGTGCTGGACTATTCTATACAAATGGGATTGAGCCCTTGTTGGTCATGTTTGTTGGATTTCTTTCATGATGAAGATAAGGTTTGTTTTACAGGGTATGTTTTCCCCTTACATGTGAGAGATCTGGACAGACAGTGACAAATGAGCTAAGTAGAACTCAGGGATATTTGGGCTTACTTCAGAAAAATGACTAGTGAGGAAGAGCAGGCCGATGATACAGAGAGATGTAAATTTATGTCAAAATGTGCTGGACAGATGTGTTTGAGCCTGACCAAGTCCCAGTGTGTACTGGTGTGATCTTGTACCCTGTAGGGCAGATAGCCAGGTAAGACTCAATGGAACACTGCTGTTTCCATTGGTGGAATTACAGGTCAAATTCCAATACTTCCAGGTAAATCCCTTTAGGGGCAGCATAAAAATAAAATATAGAAATAAAAGTTTAGCAAAGAATTTTTTAAAGTCATCTTATCTTTTAAACACTAAGATGCACCTCATCCTAGTCTGATTTCACTTTCTGTGTGAGCCCAGATTCTCAGTATTTTATATCAGGAAAAGATCTCCTGCCAGCAGGGCTTTACTTCCTTTATCACCACTTTAATTTGCCATCCCACTGCTTCTCAAGCATAGTCCTTCATGGAGACATCAAGCTTCCCTGCAGTGTGAAAATTATGGCGTGGTAATTATTGTAGACAACCTAATGCATACATTCATCATTAAATACAAACTGGTATTTATAATTTTATTCAGTCTTTTCCTCCCTCTGGCCTAACCTCTCCTACTCCAAGATCCTTTTCATAGTCTAAATGTAGCTATAGGTGCTTCCCCAAAGCACTATATTCTGTCAATTCAGAACACTCAGGGTTGAATTTTCCTTCTTTTTCTTCCTCTTCTTCTTCTCCAAAGTTATGTGCTTCATGTATTTAAACTTAACCACCCACCCCCCCAAAAAAACAAAACAAAACAAAACAAAACAAAACAAAGCAAAACAAAACAAAACCACCCAAACAGTAGAGTGAGTATAGCCTGTCAATATGTTTTCTCTTATACACTTCTATAAGAGAGAAGCTTTAATGCAGAACAATAATGCTTGGAGTTTGACATCTGCTCATCTCAAGATGGCAAATGAATAAAGAAAATTCTGTCTTACTGGAATTTGAACTAGGATATGATGATTTACCTAATGGAAGAATCTTTTGGCTTCAAGGTTACCAGTCTATTGTGTGCTATCAGATCAGGCAAAGTTTAATATAGTACTTCCTGTCATGTACCAAGTCTGGTATGGGGAAAGAATTTAGGTGCTTGTAGAAAGACAAATAAATGTAAGAACATTCCACTCATCCAACTAGTTTTGGTATCTAGATTTACACCTGGAGTGAATTAGACACCAAAATAAAGGCTATTTTGTACTTTTTTCTGGTCACTGATATGAGCATATTAAAAGTAGTGCTAGTGAATTCAGATGAGGGCCATGAAGATGATCAGAGGCCTGGAGCAGCTCTCCTAAAAAGATGGGCTGAGAGAAAGGGGGTTGTTCAGCCCCAAGAAATCTCCAGAGAGAGCTTGGATTAGCCTTTCACTATGTGAAGGGGTCTACAAAAAAGCTGGAGAGGGACTCTTTCCCCATATTAGAAAGAAATTATTTCCTGTGAGGATGGTGAGGCATGGGAATACGTCGTCAAGTAAAGCTGTGGTGGCCTCATCTCTGGAAATTGGGTTGGATGGGGCTCTGAGCAATCTGGTCTAGTGAAAAGTGTCCCTGCCTGTGGCAGGGGGCTGGAACAAGGTGATTAAGGTCCCTTCCAACCCAAACCATTCTATGATTCTATATTGCACATGAATTACAATAGTAATGTATACATTTTGCATTCAGAAAGAGGTCATATGCCCATGTTTTACTTGAGAAATTCAAAAGTTCCAGAACTGGATAAATTAAAGATGCATTTCTTAAGGATGGTCCTACTCCAACAATGCCCAGGCTTGTAAGTTCTCCCACTTCAGCTAAATTGGTAAGCTCTTGAATATATATGACAAAAGGTGGCCTTCCTTGATTGTTAATGGAGGTCAGCAGTCTACAGAAAAGTTTAAAAAAACCTTGAGATTTTAAATTACCTAATTATAAAGCCTGTCCTCACCTATTGGTTGCAAATCACTTTCATAACTATATATATATATATATATATATATATATATATATATAAATAACTTTCCATAATTATTGTAGTGCCATAATTTTACTGGTTATCCAGTTGCCATGAAGTCTGTATGACAAGTAAGACAGCAGGTTGAATCAGTCTAAAATATATTTAGTTCTGGTAGAAATATGAACGTATATATGAGTAAATGAAGGCCTATTCATACCAGTTAATTCTATTCATTTTACAGATTTAGAAGGAAATTAAATCATAATATCAGACCACGTATTTTTCCATGTATTGTTAGGTTAAAGCTTTAACACATCCTGCCATGTTGTACTTGAGATTTCATGTCCCCTTTGCATTATTTAGCTTGTCAGCTTTTTTCAAGTTTCAAAGGATAAAAGCAAGATAAGGAAGAGAATGAAAAGGATCAACAGAAAGAAGAAAGAAGGCCTAAATCCTTCTGCATAATTGTGAGAGTGAGTGAACACAGTGCATCTTGAGGGAGCCACACCTAGATGAGACAAGACCAGTATTCCAAAATTTCAGAAACTACTTGGGTTTTAAAAAGAATCATAGAATAATCTGGGTTGGAGGTGACCTTGAGAATCATCTAGTTCCACCTCCCTGCTATCAACAGGGACACCTTTTACTAACCAGGTTGCCTAGAACACTTCCAGAGATTTTGCAATTTCTCTGGACAACCTATTCCAGTGCTTTACAATCCTTCCCAGCAAAGAATTTATTTCTAATATCCAATTCAGATCTACCTTCCTTCAGTTCAAAGCCATCACCCCATGTCCTATCATTATGCCCTTGTAAAAAGTCCCTTTCCAGATTTCTTGTAGGCCCTGGTTAGGGACTGGAAGGCTGCCACAAGCTCTCCCCAAAGCCTTCTCTTCTACAGGCTGAACAGCTCAAATTCTCTCAGCCTTTTCTCAATGGAGCTGTTCTGTCCCCGTGGTCATCCTTGTGGCCTTCCCCTGGACCCACTCCAATATATCCATGTATTTTCTCTTCTCAGGGCCCCAGAACTGAAGGCAGTACTCCAAGTGGCATATCACTAGAGACTAGAAGCAATGATAGTTTTGAATCCCATTGTATTTGGGCCAAATTTTGCCCAGGAACATATTCTGCAAGACTGTAAAGGAATTGCAGTTCAGGAGAATGAGAAACTCTAAAACTAGTGACAGGTTTAGAGTTCTATCAAAACTTCTTGTAGTAGGAACAAGTCAGAGAAGCCAGTTATTTAGCTTAGTTTGACCCTGTCAATCAGTAAAACATGATAGAAAGGGAGTCTAAAGTCCTCTTTTTCTTAAAGGAAAAGGGAAATTGGTGTATATCTGCAAGACTTCTTTGCCCTATGACTTTATTGAATGGTTTTGCTTTCCCCTTCAAATTAGTTTTATCCTTTACCTTGAAGATCGTCATGTCAGTGGACAACTGCAAATTAAAAAAAAAAAAAAAGAAAAAAAAAAGTCAAATCAGGTTTATTGGAAAGAATTGAAGTGCCTGCACTGTCTTCTGTCTTTTTGGTAAAATAGAAGCAAGTTTTTCTTCATGGCAAGAGATTTTTTATGGGTTGATGAGTTTCAAGGAGTAAACCAAGCAAGGAACCAACAAAACAAAACTAAGGCAAATTTCTAGGTACTAAGGTTTGGTTAAGTTTGGGAAAATCCTTAGTTAAATCAATACTTTTAGGATTCCAACTATTTCATGAGTTCTAGTGGAATATGCAGCCTTTAATAAGCATTCTCTTTTATTTTTCTATATTTATTTCTTCCTAAGATATTGCAAACTATTTTTTTACTATTTTTACATATAATGAAATAAAGTCCAGCATATAAATTCTTTTGAGGTTATTTATATGAAAGAAATAAAAGGAGCAGAGCAAGTATGCTTTTCTTCTTTCCAAGCCTTATTTTTCCAGGGTGTAAGTACTGCTTTCTATTCTTTTGCCTACAGCTAGGTAAAATAAGGAATTACAAATAAGCAGTAAATCTAAATTATATAGAAAAGATGAAAAAATACCATAAGGAAATGCCAGGTCTTGTGGAGAATGTCTATAAAAAATCAGTTGGAGATTCAGTTCTCTGCTGACTTATCTGGGCCAGACACCTACAAAAGTAATTGTGGAAGGAATACCATCTCTTACACAATTCCATTCCTTTCTGTGTGCAGGCAACCTTCCATGGCAACATTCGCAACCTTCTCAGAGCTTGGGGACAGACAGAAAACATGAAAGAGAAGCAGTCCAATCCTCACACCACACAGGCTACAAAGTGATGGGCAATGCTACTGATTGAGTAGTAAATTATTACCCCCCTGAAGCAATGAGGAAACAGTTTGACCCCTGAGGTGTGGCTCCGGGACATATTACCTGCTGTGACTCCTTCTGGAAGGTTAAATACCAACCTTTGCTTAGGGCTGTGCCCAAGGGCATCTTTTGGGAGCAAATTCAGGCTTTTATTTCTGGGCTTAGCTGTATGCAGTCAGCCAAGAAATGGAGTGATGGCCCTGTCTTCCTCTGTAAGGGTGCAAAGCAAAGCCTGACCAGCATTCAGATATTCCTGAATCAATTTTACATCATTGTGCTTGGTTGTAGGTGAAATGCTGTGACTTATGGAGCTCTAGTTTTGTAAAGATGCAGATGACATTTAGTTTCACTGCATATTTTTTTGGCTGCTTTAGCTTTCCCAGAGCTTTGAATACCAGAGGCAGATAACCAGATGCAAAATGATAGTGGTAACCTGGGCTGCAGAAAATCTTCTTTTTATAAGATACCTTCTCATGATTTGGGTCATGGGCTTTTGATTCTGCTCTGCTTCCAGTATGTATGTGGTTGTGAAGACTAAATATAATTCGGTATCTTGACTTTTCCAATATTTTCTCAGATTTGAATTTGGCTGCTAATGGGGATGCTGTAGTATATCTTAGTGCCATTATACAGTGCTGTTAATTAATACATCACATATGGCATATATGGGGGAAATCCTAGGAATTTTTGATTTATGATATATGTGGCCAAATAAAGCCCAAAAATAATGTGAATGCATTCTTCTCTTGCTATTTGTTACCTAGAGTATTCAGTAATAATTACTTCTTTGCCATAATTTTCTACAAGGTTTCTGTGGGGCATTTCTATGTTATAGGAATTTTGCAGTGTGAAATAAATCTACCTGAAACTAGAAAGCACAGATAGGTTTCTGACTTGCTTCAGCACTCGTTTTATCCTGTTTATTCCGCATTTCAAAGCTACTGTATGGCTTTGGGCAAGCGTTAGGAAGTCCTAGCTCTTAATACCTGCAGTATCACCGGCAGTTTGCTGGATGTCCCAAACTGATGGTCGCTGAAAGCAGTGGAGTGAATACCCTGTATTTTGCAGTTTGCACATCTCTACCAGATGTAGGTGTTAAGTTTTGGGGCACATCTTAAGCTTTTTTCTTGAGAAGTAGGCTGGAGAGGATTTCACATAATATCGTGTCTTCTGATACTAAAAATTAAGGAACTTACAGGATACAAATAGATATCATCAATATGAACATTAACATCCCATAAATTCCCAGAAGTCATCACTGAACTTCCACATGTATTGCTTCAGTTAGTTTATCCTGAGAGAAATTCCCAGGTAGGAGCCAAAGGTCATTAAATGACCCTTTGTTATCCCTGGTTAATGGTAGGCTATGGCCAGTAGAACTCCCTGATTCATTGGAAGCATTAATATTCCAGTGTCCTGAAATACCGAAGATAATGAAGTGGTAAACAACTTTGCACAGTGGTAGGCGATAATACACAGAGACACGTTCCTAACAGGAATGTCCATGCGCTGGTCTTTTACAGTTGCTGGAGAGCAATTTCTTATCCTTTTGTCTCGTTTTGACGTCAGAATAATTATTAAACAACTAAGTAGCCTCATTTGACAAACGGTCTTTATAGGAAATCTGTCCACAAATATGAAAAGGGTGAGAGTGAATGACAAATCTGTATATTTTGTACCAGCTTGTGCAGATGTGCTAAAATATCAGCAGAAGACCACAAGAAAAGAGAGTGTAAATTGCCTGTTAACAATCCTGTCATAAGGAAGAATGTGTGTGTGTGTCTACAAAATGGGAGTAATTTTTGGAAGTGACTCACTCCACAGGAGTCTTCAAAACAGATAAATGTGGTTTAACAACAAAGACACTATGGTTTAATGTCCTCCTTTGGTAAGTTACTGACCAGTTACTAATGGGTACTGAAAGAACACATTGCATCTGCCAGTCTTTATTCAAGGGTCTGGGTACTAACTTTAAGAAATGCAGTAATGTGTTTTGTCTGGTTTATGTGTACTTCTGTCCCTGTAGGAATAATGCACTGAAGTGTTTTCCTTCTGGGTACACTAAAAATACAATAGATGTTCACAAGTAATTCCCACTTGTTTGTTAATGAGTGGTTCACAGGAGGAAGATACATGGGCACCAGAGATAAAATATAGCACAGAGATAAAATAAATAGACTCTGCTTGTGCCAGAGTACAGTTCTGCTCTCTGCACCCAATATTGCTGGAAGCAGATATGTTGAGCAGCACAGTGCAGGAATGCAGGGAGAGTTCTGACAGCATTAGGTCACCCAGTTTACTTGGCCTTGTAAGCCAGAAAGTGGCAGCAGCAGCCCTGGAGCGGTGCAAGGTGAAGCCTCACTTCAGAAAGCTGATCCCAGTGAGATGCAGAACCCTGGCAGTCACTTCCCTGTGCCACAGATTCAGAAACCACAGGCTGAAACTGTGCTGGTATTACACGGTGTTCCAAAGCAAGCAGACTGTGTGATTTGTCTCTCTGACAGTAATGATTTTTTTCCTTTTTCTTTTTGCAAATGTGAAAACACTCATCAGAATTTCTCTGTTCTGCAGCTTGAGAAAATGTTTCTCTTTCTCAGCTGCAGATTCTCCCAGCACACCCACATATCTAAAGACACTTTTGCACATTTTTTTGAAGTAAAGTTTAGAGTGTACATAAATACCAACACCAAGGTGTTTTGATTTGTCTAGGCTTATTGGAGTCAAAAGACTTGAAGTAATTCACTCAAAATCTCAGTCCAGTTAGAACATTTCCATAATATTCATCTAAAGTTGCTTCAAAAGATAGATTGACTTAGACTGTGGTTATTTGAGCTCTTAATCTGTTACAGCAACACGTGGGAAACATTACCACTGAAAAAGGTTTAGGTGAATGGTTCTTAGTGCAATTTCATTTCTCTTGTAGCAGACCATGTACACACCTCTCTTCAGTTACAGTAATTTCTTTATCTAGTGCTATTTTCCAAAATTCTGACTTGACTATCATGAATTCGAGATGTCAGATGAATAGGAGGAGACCCAGAAGCAACAAACTTTGCTTATGGAAAAGCAAAACCATAGTGCAGGCTTTGCCTAAGTAAATTTAAGCTAGTTCTTAACAGAAAAGCCATTAGACTGAAATGGACGGGTGAATAGCGACTGGTAAATACCTGATTTTTGGTTTTACAATTTTTAATAATCCTATAAAATTCGTCCTTTCATTATCTTGATACCTTTATAATTGATGCCGTCTTGATTTTTGTGGGTGTTTGTTTGTTTTGTGGTTTTTTTGGTTTGTTTTTTGTTTTTTGTTTTTTGTTTTGTTTTGTTCTTGTCAAGAAATTATTTGCTCATGTAATTTTTTCTGCCCAAAAAATGTCTACCTGACAAAATCAGATTCTTGGATAGCTGTGATACTCAGATATGCAGTTGGAACTGTTCTGGGAGTGGCAGCTAAAAGGAGTTTGAACAACAATACTTGCTAAAGATGTGTTCTCATAGCTAGGAGTAAACCAGCTGAGAAATCCCAAATGCAATTAAACCATTCACAAAATACAATTAAGTGTGTGAATGGGATGGCTGAGCCATCTTGCTTTGATTAATAGCTGCTCTTAATGGGCTCCTGAACTACCTTAGATATGAACCGCAGCTGTAGAAGAAACAGTCAGCAAAGCCTACTTGTCTAATGCAAACAGAAGCAATTCAGTTCCAGGAGGATGTTAAATAGGGGAGAAAGACTGGATGGAAATAGTATCAGCTATTGCTGTTAAGAAATCAAGGACTGGAAAATTCGGTAAAAAAAGCTATTTTCCCATAACATAAAACAGCATGATCCACTCTCTTGAAAATAATGAAGTTAAAGTAAGCTCAAATTAATATAAAAAAATAAAGAATCAAATATGTATGTATTGACTTTTGAAGAAGAAGTTTTTCCTGTAGAGTGTCAGAAGTAGTATACAATTTTTCCTAATAGAAAACTAGTTTTGGGTTACTGAATCCTTCTTGCACTTTTAAAAGGAAGTATGATTTCTTGGATCTGAAGAGAGTTTGCATAGACAGCATGATTCATCAAATCTGCCAAGATATTCACCTCCTCATTTACATTCATGAGAAAGTAAAAATCAACCAAAAAAAGAGATTATTTGTTCTCTCCCCCATCCAAGTCTGATACTGTGATACGCTCCTTCAGCTATAATAACTAGACAACAGTATCACAAATCTTACAATGAAAGGAAGGGAATGGCAAAAACCATTTCTTCCTGTTGCGTCTGCCTCTGTTCTCAGCTTCAGTCTCCAGCATTGCTAAATCTACCATCAATAGCCTACTGAGATGCTAGAGATCCATTCCAGGTACAAAAATTGGTATAAAGCTGCTTCCCAGTGAGATCAAATTGTGGACAGTCATCAAGATATGAAGTGTGTGCCAGAACCATGGTCCCTAGGCCACCACACACACCTCTTCCATTTTCTTGCTGTCCCAACAAGTGTTTTTCTTTTACCCTCTGTTCATTATGTCCCTGTTTTTCATCTAAGGTTTTTCCAATTTTCTTCACTACTCACACTTCTTATACTGTACCTGCCCTTATACCTGAAAATCAGGTTTCTGACTTTCTCTCATTTGTATCTCTTCTCATTCTTAGAAGTTTTGTAAATTATCATGCTGTGGCTACATCTTGACAGAAAAAGCCAGGGTCATTCATGCTAAGAGCTACTCCTAGAACCTGGGATGTGTGAAATTGAGAATAGTTATATTCACCGTTATTCCCAGATATCCAGGCTGACAAAACCTGAAATGCCAGCAAAGCCTTGCCAGCTCTTACTGTACCACGTAGTTATTTAATTGTTAAAGAATGACACTGTGATAATTTCTACATTCTTATCTCATAGAGGTATCTCGCTATTCATAGGTGATGTGCTGTGGTTTTTCCCTGTCTGAGGAGATGCAAAAGATAAAGCTTACACCTCAGCTTTCCTTAGAAGAGTGGAACATGCAGTGTTCTCTTCTCCTGGATCTCTTGAGGAAGGTTCATAGACACTTCCCACTCACTGGCAAATCCTTTTCATACTAGAGTTACTAATAAACCTTACAGTGAAACAAAAATCTGTCAGAAAATACTGATTTCTTGATGAAGAACATCAGTTGGTTTTTTCCCTTGGCATGGAAAGTCCTAGGAGTCTAATCTCCCTCTCCATCTGGGGGACATGAACAGTTAGTGTGGCTTTCATGGCTCTGTGGCTTCTGGGCAACCTGCAGATGGGGTCAACCCTGAGGACAGGTTTTGATGCCCATACAGGTTGCCCAGAGAAATTGTTGCTCCTGTCAATTCTGATTATTAATTTGTTAGAAGAAAACCAGTAGCTATTGAACTTTAAATTCCTTGAACAGCTGCAAGGCACCTGGGGCACTTTCCTTACAGCTTCAGGTTATGGGAATACAAGTACAGTAATTTCGCCAATACAAGCCGCACCATTTTGACTAAAATTTTGGTCTGAATCCAAAGTGCAGCTTATAATCAGGTGCGGCTTATATATGGACAAAGAACGAAAAGTTGCCGTTTTAGTTTGGAGGACAGGTGTCTGCTGAGAAAGGCAG
>PYHW01009964.1:2320473-2352022 GCA_013186435.1 Turdus rufiventris
GAGATAAGGATCACTGCCCCCACCCTCAACAGATGGTGATAGAACAGATACCTTTTATCACACCCTGTATTGTAACGTGAGGCTTATAATCAGGTGCGGCTTATATATGGACAAAAGAACTAAAAGTTGCTGACACCCGGGAGTGCAGCTTATACTCGGCGCGGCTTGTAACCGTGAAATTATTGTAATTCTCTGAAGAGAATGTCAGACCTTTTCCAGCCAAATGTAAATGAGAATAAGCAAACTCTGCTTTTTAGGGAACTTGACAACTCCTTGTACTTTTAGTAGTCTGGGCAGCAACATTTTGAAATTAACTCATTCTCTATTATGCTAAATCTTAGCTCACTTAGTTTTTCATGTAATACTGTACCAGAATGACAAACTGCACTTAGTTAGAGACCTATCATAAATTGTAACATTTATGTGATATGTGTTGGGGGATCAACATTTGGAATTAATATAGCAGAAGTTTGTTTTCCAAATATCAGTGCTCCTATTGATCAGTGCAATTTCATTTCTTTACCTGTGTATTACAATCAATAATAGGAAAATTTTGTTTTCTACTATATCCACTGGAATAATACTGGAGCACTTTGATTCTTAATCAATTTTAATTAAAATGAACTCAGTACAGAGCAATCAGCTTCAGACCAAGTTATCCCACAATGTTTACAAACAGCTGGTGAAAATGAAAACGGAGTCTGGGTCCTACTCAGGTGTAAGTTTGTAATCAGAATCTGTCTTATTAATAGATAGACACCAAAAAGATAACACTCATGACAGGAAAAGAATAAAAACCAATTAATTCTGTTTTCAAAATTTTTGGGGATAAATCAAGAGAATGATTACTTTGTATATGCTGACCATTTTCATCTTTGTTATTTATGGTTAAATATGACACAGGCTATTTTTAAAGGGAAATTCAAAGGTAATCACAAGAGAAAAGTCTAAATTTCTAGATATATTTATGATCGCAGGCAAAAGATTGCCAAAGGCTACAAGCAAAAATACTGCTGTCTGCCTTCACACAGTCCCAGGTGCAGAATTTGCTTTCCTGCCATGAGCTATCTATCTGATTTCAAATGTATTTTCTATAAAAAGTATTTTAATGGTCATGATGGAATATATATGTGTGTCTATATATATAAAATATAAAATTAAGTGCAATAAAACACTTTTTCTGAGGAAAAATCTTCTTTTCTTTTGATTGGAATCTTTCAGTTTCTGCTTAAACATTTCAAATATGCCAGGTAACAATATAGCTACTAAAGGATAACATGGAGGAGGAAAAAGAAGTCCCACAAGTAAATACATCTTTTTGCTTAGTGTGTATTCCCCAGTCCTCTGTGATATCTTTGGTGTGGTAGTCACTGTATTCAATTTCCTAAAGCAATACAATTTACAAAGACCCCCAAGAGGGAGAAAAATGACCAAGATTATATTAGGCTTTGTGTTTGATATATGGGAAGTTACTCAGAGCTACAAGGAAGAACAACATGTAGAAATGGCTTTGTTGTTGTTGCATTTGTTACATTGCCAAAATTTGAGTTTACTGAGGACTACAGTTCCGTTTGCAAACTAAAGCAATGTCTTATTTGATCTAAAATAGGATCATACTCTCATCAGCTCAAAAGAAAATACAAGTAATTTTTATATAACTATGAAAATGCAAAGAAATTTTAGCTTTTCAAATAAGTAATTTTTTTCAAATAAATCATATCTACTGATATGGTTTTCTTTGTAGGAATTGATTAAGAACTTTTAAAATGGTAGACATTAAGCCTATTAAAATCAATCACTCCTTGGTTAAAGATGCTTTAAGTTCAAAAATCCTGAAGTAAATCTTGTCATCTTCTGGACAGGTCGTATGTAAATATTTTCTTGGAAATTCAACCTGGCAAGCATGTATCAGAAATTAGAATTAATTTAAAAAATAGGAAAAGGAAAAGAGAAATTACAATCTTATTAGGAATATTTTGTTCACTATCTTTAATTTCAGTCTTCATTCTTATCATGTAATAAAAGTATCACTTAGATAGTTGAATTATGAAAATAGGACCACTTAACCCTACTTTTAACAGTAAGAGGCATCTCCAGAAAGAAGTTAATTTTTATTTTGGAATATCCTGAGTTTCCCTATGGACTGCCTGTGTCATTCTAGTAATTAGGGAATGCTGAAATGAGTATGGTCCTAACTTTAGTGAGGTATATCACATAAGGTTAAATTAAATTTTATCCCACTCCAAAATATTGATGTAGTAATTCAGAATGAAGCCACACTGAGGAATCTGGGAAGCAAAAATGCCTCTAAAGAAAAGGTTCAAAGCATTATATGGTTTAAAAGAAAAGTGAGTAAGATTGTATATGTTAAATATACATGGTAGAATAACACAGGAAACAGGTTGTGGAATTTTTTGTTCTTCCTATCAGGAACAAGGAAATATTCTGTGACATTGTTGGATAATAAACTCAAAACTCATGAACAGGAAAAAAAATATCACTCAGTCCATAACTACAATCCTAATAATTAGAGGTAGGAGTGGCAAAGTTCTCGTGGGCGTGAGTCACATGACTTCAAACAAATAATGAATCAGTTTCAAGTAAATCACTGAATGCTCCGGTCTGTAAATATAAATCTCGTCTTTTATTTTTTTGCAACGCTGCAGGCTTTAATGTCTCCTATTTAAAAAAAAAAACCTTGTTTAAATAAAACCTAATAATTCAAAATATTGCCTAGACTCAATCCTCATTGATGATTTTATTTTCTTAAACTGTGTTGCTCATACACTTCTGCTTTTCAGAAACTTTCTGACCTTTCATAAACCTCCCTTATAATGAGAAGCTGACACTGTTTAGCTTCTTTTTCCTTTGCTAGATTATTTTCTAGGTCATGAAGCTTCACGTTAAGCACACTGCTAGAGCTAAATGAGATATGAACATAAGAGTGTAAGAAAGGTCACCCTGATTCAAACCAGTCACCTAGTTCTCTTACAGAGGCAAGTACCTGTTGCTTAGTAAGGAGTTCAAAACAGGATAATTATGCCCCTGGTACTTCTTGTTGGAAGGAAACTGTGTGTTTATTCCTAGAGTTTTGTTTGTACGTTGTTTTCCAACTCCCATTAGAATTTTGAGCAGGCTGCAGGTTTTGAATCTGCTTTGGTAGTAGTTGACTGGGATTTACTTCTTTTTCTGCAGCTTGTTGTCTAGACAATATTAAAAGAATTTCAATCACATACTTCCGCTGAAATACATTTGGGCCTCTTCCTCTTTCCTCTCTCCCACTGCCTAGAAATCATTATAAACATACTTCCATTGATATAAATAAAAAGTAAATATGTTTTCAGGAATAGTGCCCCATATTAATACCATCAGCTAAACTGTAATAAACCTATTATATATAAGAAAGCAAATTTTAATCTACCATAATTTATTATTGTTCAAGACAAAAATAAGAAACAGAGATGTTTACTAATATTTCTTCTAGATCTACCACCATTGATAAGTATTCAATCTTATCTGAAGACTATATACACCAGAATAAATAAAGGGATATTATGACAAGCAGTTTCATTCATCCTTGGATTTGCTGATCAGCCTATCATAGTCAAGGATGTCTTGACATAGTGCCTTTATGGACTATGTTTCATAGTTAGTAATTAATCCATATTAATTAACACATATTCTTTGATGTAGAAGACAGATACATTTTTATCTTACGCTACTTACATTTTGATATCTACTTTTTAATGCCACTAAGGTTGCATATAAGGACTCTCCCAAAGTAACACAACATACACATTGGGACATCACTTCTCTTAACAATTTGAGGTGTCTGGTATGTAGGGCCGGAAAATTAAATAGTGTCCTTTGATTAACAAATATGTCATGCTTGAGGTTCAAAGAGATTTAGAAGAGTGAGAACTTTAATATGCAGCTGGCATGCACATCTATATGGGATGACAGTTTATAGGGCATTAAAGATCCTGAGCTTGCTTACTTGATTGCTTTAGAAGGTCCTCGTTGCCTCAACATGGTTATTTTCACCCCTGCTCTGACATGGGAGGAATGGGATAAAGATAGTTGTTGCAAGGTCAGTGGCACAGAACGTGATGATGCAAGGTGATGCAGACTGATTCAGAATAAACCAAGATTTATTGCCTGACCGTCACAGTTGTACAAGGCAATAGGAAAGTAAAAAGTTGTAGCTTGTCTGGTTTCTTCATATACAGAATACTGCAATGTTGAAGCAGCATTCTCCCTGTCTCTCCACCTCTCTCAAACAAGTAGTTAAAAAAGAAAGTAAAACACGACACGTAAAAATAGAATAAAAAAATTTAAATTTGTTTAAGAGAGAAATAAGTAAAGGACATAGAACATTGAGATCATAGTTTTAAATGTTTTAAAATTATTTTATTTTATCTCAGGAATGTTAGCTGTACTTCTCAGTGATTCCTCTTTTCACAGTAAAAGTTAAGTAAAATATAAATAAGCAGAAGGAAAAATAAAAAGTTTATTATGCACCGTTTCCTACTCTGTCTTCATATTAATATCAAGAACAGTAGGTCTATAAATTTATCTGGATCTGTAAAATAATGTTTGATGCTTGCCTTGATAGACACTTAAGAGCTCTAGGATTCAGAGAAGGAAAAATTAAGAGACATTTATGAGACAGGATGCACAGGGAAAAGTAGAATTCTCTTGATGCCCAGGTGTGATCCTGGCTTCCCACTCTTGCAGGGAATATGCTTAGGACATGGGAATATTTACCTCAGCTTGATGCAGGTACAACACATTCTTGGTGCTCATCTTGTCAAGCGGCTGAGCTATTTTTTGTAGACCACAAGTATCTGTTGGGACAACAGCTATTGAATAAGCAGAGAGAGAATCAGAGCAGAAGAAGGCCAAAAGAGAGATACCTCAACCCTACACTTTGCAGCCCATTTTTTTTTCATATTTTCATTCATGTTTTTGGCACCAACAACTGGTTGCTGATAATGCAAAGTTTGGAGTCACCATCCATATAGAGGATGTGTTGAAAGGACATGGTGATACTGAGGAATCAGGAAGTTATAATATAATGAAAAGAAAGATATACAATAGCAATACAATAATCAGCTATAGGTTCATTCACTGGGATCCATGGAAAAGAGTAATATACCCAAGTCATTACTGGATTTCAGGGTGAGCATTGTGATAATTTCTGGGATGTAGCCATTGAAAACAAATACCATTCACTTGTGCTTCAGGCTGTATTTTTGTGATGAGGAAGTATTGTTGCCAGCCTACAAAGCTTAGCCAAATTTCACTTGTGTGTGTCCTGGTTGGGTCTTTTCAAGAAGGATTAATTAAAACTTCTTTTCAATGTATGATTTCTTGTAAAGGGTAAAAAAACAGCAGCAGAAGAAACAGTGTTGAAGTACAATACTTACAAAAAAAATAAATAGGTTGTGAACTTTCTGATTAAATTTAGTCTAGAAATGATGTGAATATGCTTAGCCAGCAGAAAGTGGTTTTTCAAGACAATGTGTGGCAAATGTATGCAGGAAGTGTGCAACCCAGTGCCTGTAGTCCCAGGGGACTGGATTTAATGACCAGGGCGGACCTCATAGTCTCATCTGATTGTATCTCTCTTCAGTATTACCTGCATATCCATTTTTTGCTCCCCCCACATTTTAAGACGAGAGTACAGTCCATAAAGCTTGCTGATGTCATGAATCAAGATTAAGCTAGTGAGGGCCTTTCAGAACAATTATCTCTGATTTTAGTGTCATCTCACTTCAGCACTGCAGTGAGAAATGGTCCAGCAAGGAAATAGAAGGAAAGCTGTAGGAATGTGCACCCAGGGGCCAAGTGATAGGATTGAATCTTTAGTCCCAGGAACAAAATTTCCAGCTGCTCTCAAAACGGAATGCATGCCTGGGTCATAATGTCAGAGTCAACAAGGTGGTACAACAGTTATAATTCAGAAAGGTTTCCCAAATTACATGTTTACTATCTGAATTCTTATTTTCATGTAGGAGATGAAATTAATACTTCTAGTCTGCAATGGTTCAGCTTATTTTTCTGTATTTCCAGTGGTGAGACTTTGTAGGAGACAACAGTTTAAAATACATTAGTCTGACAAAGCCTGGATCCACTGCTTAATTTTATTTGGAGCTTCACAAGAGTAATGTTCTCACATTTCCTTTCTTGTTTTCCCTTTAAAGTTACCATGTTCTGATTCTAAATTGTATTCTTGAAAATTCACTAATAATATTTCTGATCAAGTCTTCCAGATGCCAAAAATTTTTTCAAAGCAGAGTGATTTAGTTAGTTATAGAATATAATAGTGTCCAATTATTTTGCATATTTGGACAACATCCCTCTTCCTGTTTGTTTATTTGTTCATTTACTGGCCTTAGTAAGTTAGTTTATGGCTGCTGTTTTGGTAATGTGGAAGTGCATGCTGTGTATACTCTGCACCTTGTGGCCTTTGGAACTTCAGTGAGATAAGCAGCAATGCAGTTCAGATTCTCTCAATTCAAAGTGGAGTGCCCTTCGACTTCAAAGAATCTCTGTCACCTTTCACACCAGCAGTGGCAGACAGAGCGTCTCTTCCCATTCCTCCCCACTACTGTCCAATGCACTGCAGGACAAGTACAGCATTCCTTCTAAATCAACATTTGAAATAACACCCTCAAACTTCTCCAAATTGGTTGTCACTTTTAGTGAGGATTTATGTTATGATATAATAACTGTTTTTAATAACCCAAACTGGAGGAAAAGTAATTATCTTATTTTTAATTTTATTTTTCCTCACAAATTGAAGTTTCAGCAATTGCTTTGGCTTCGATGCAGAATAAAATAAAATCAGAACCATGTTAAAATCTTCTGAGTCATGATCAGGGCATTCACCTGAAACATATGCGATTCAAGGTTATGTCTTTGCATTAAACAAGGCAGATTCTTGATGCTGTCAGTTCTGAAGTTTCTCCTTCCTCTGTGACTTTAGCCAGGAATCCCATTCTGATCATGTGAAGACTTCTGAACGAAAGATTAATAAAAATATGTATGTTCCACCTGAATGTTTGGATTTTAGTAAACTGGAATTTACTAACAAAAATCCCCACTACATCTAATGCATCGTTCTTAAATAGCAACGTGTTTTAAAGCATATGTCAGCAAGGAAGTAGTATTGCCTGCCATTTATGTCTTTGGTTGCTGATAAAATTGCCATAATGACTACCTCAAGCCATAGATTGGGTTGGCAGATTTTTTTTGCATCAATTAATTTCATTATTAGACTTTTCAAATTATGTGATTTAAGTTCAAAGGAATTGGTAATTATTAAAAGGTTATTGCTGCTCCTCAGCCAAGGTTCACTTTTTCCTTTATCACAATTTAGATAAAGAAAGAACACATGAAATTTTGCACTCACAAAATCTTAACTGCCTTGTAGAAATACTTTGGAGGAAAACTCTTTTATGTGCAATGACAGAGGGAAGGCTTAGGTTGGGCGTTTTGATGTTGGGAAACATCCTAAAGGTAGAAATAGCTTTAAACTATCATCAGATCCCAGGTGCCTAAAAAAGCCCTGTCCTCACAGGTTGCTGAGTGGTGCCCTCAAACCCAGGCAGACCAGCTTCTGCTGGAATTCGCTTTGGATTGCAAGAGGGAGGCAAATTTCTTCATGTGGCTGGGTTTTCACATAGTGGTTGAAGTGCCACGCCCACTCCATGGCCAGGCAGTGGAAACAAGAATGAATCACTGCAGGGCAGTGGCTGCTGCCAGATGAGCAGACCTCAGCAATGCAATTTATGGAGGGCAGGGACAGCAGGACACACTTTGGGGATGCTCCATCAGCAGGTGTCACAGGTGATTTTGAACAATCAATCTACATGGCTGCCAAACCAGGAGCACTGGGGATGGTGCATTGAATCTGGAGTGGTTTTGGGTGAAATCAGCCGAACTTTCTCACATGCACATGCTAAACAGGGGAGGCGTGAATGGTGGATTTCACAGAGGCATGGTATATGGAGAACCAGGAAAAGGAAAGGTTCCCTCTCTGTAGATCAGCCAAAAATTAAGACCAAGAAACATCAGAGCCTACTTATAAACATAAGAAATAAGTGTAAAATCATCGTGCTAGCAATCGAAATAATTCTACTTAGCGGCCTTTGTTATTTAAGAGTCTTTCTGTTTTTCCTAAGAAATTAATCTGTTTTTTTTTTCTTTCAGGTTAAGCTGCAGGGACTTTCTGTACACAGAAACAATGCCGAGATGCACCTTTATTTTCCTTTTTCCCCCTCTGGATCGTTGAAATCTGTGGTTATAACTTCTGTCACAATTTTCCTCCAGCTTTTTTAGCATAAAACAAAATGATGATTTTTAAATATCAGCAAATATAATCTCCATTATGGCCAGAGAAACCAGTAATCACTTGTGTCTGCTATAAACATTTGTGTTGGTCAGGCTGAAGTGAGTACCCAGGAGTGTATGTGGTGGAAACTGACTGACAAAGCTGCATTGGAAAGGATAGAGAGAGAAAATCTTATCTTAGGTATTGGGTTTAAACATCATATAAAAATTGCATTTTGAGTGTTGTTAGATCTCACTACTAGGGATTTTTGGTGAGTATTGACAGAAGGCATACATGAAAAGGAAAGAGAACAGAGCCACGGAGAACAAAGAACAAAGAAATATGAGAGGGATGCCAATAACATGGGAATGAGGTGAATACAAGATAGAACATGTGGAGATGCAGTCTGTGAGAGGTGGAAGTCTCTGTGGCCATCTTTGAGTAGTAGCAAGACCAGAAGAATCCGGATAAACAGAAGAATTTTTCTTGAAATTGGAACTGAAATGAAGTGTACTTTTAATACACATGGCATTTTATAAAAATATGGGTTTTTTTTTCCGGAACATAAGTGATAAAAAGTGTCAGGTGTCTGGTGACATGTAAGAACTTCTTTTTCTGTCCCATTCCCTTTTCACTGTTCATGGCACTGAGAGCTCACACAGATATAACCCCTTATGGGGGGACTCTCCTTAATGAAGGTCCTAGGCTGTGTCAATGTTTGTCATTCATACTGTCTCACTCCTACTAGATTAGCTTCTAATCTAAATTGTGGGTGTTCATTAAAAACAGTAATAGCAACAACAACATATGAGAAAAATCTCACAATCTGCCCAAGGTATCAGCCAATTTCAAAAATATTTGAGGCTAAAAAGGAAGGTTCTGGTCAGAATCTCCTTCACTTGCTATCCTTAAAGTGAGTCTTGTCTTGAAATGAGTCACGAAGAATTCAGCTAATTTCCTCTTCCACCCTACTTCCCAGACAAATCTATTTCCAACTCCCTCTCTGGTTAATTCATTCTCACCGTAGTCTTCATCTTATTCTCTTTAACTGATAGTAATATGTGTTGACTGCATTAATACACTTTCTAATGTAATTCCAGAGTTCATATTTGTAATGTTGTAACACAGTGCTCTGCAACACCACTTAGTCCAGCAGCATTTGTCCAACTCCTTGCAGCATCAATTTGCACAGCAACACTCATTTCACTTGGAGAGTGGTTGGCAAAATGTCAGGTGTTGAATCAATTCACTATAAATTCCTGTGGTTCTGCATTAATCTGCATATAAACCACATTAACTTTCACCAAATTGTGCAGTTTTATTAGTACAATGCCATTCACAACAATTACTCTTCTATTTAACTTTGTATCCAGTTAGCATTATGGCATAAAAATATATACTGGAACTATATTCCATTCAAATCTTAGCCTGCTTATGCATTTAATAGATATTAATACAAAAAGAATGCATTTCCTTGAAGAAAGACAAGAGAGATAATAAGTGATTTATGATGGTTTATGTTGCATTAGGAGAATTTTCACGCCAAATATTTTCTATTTTTAAATTTATTTTTCCTTTCATGACAGTTCTCAGTTTGACAGGGGTGTGCTTCTTAATTTCATATCATCTTAAACTGCTTTATGGCAATTGATAGCATTAAAAGTTAATTGTAGCTTCTACATCTTAATTATCATAACTGAAATACTGTGTGTGCTTTCTGGAGAAAACAGATACAATTTTAGGGATTTTTTTTTTTTAACTGAAATTGTCTTTTACCTCAGCTTTGAAAAAATTGCCAAGAAATAATCTTTACAGGTCACAAGTTATGTGACGGGTATGTAAGATACTTATGTAACAATTATGCTAAGATATTCATAATTCTTTTCTTTAAACCGTTATGTACACAATGTTTCCAGCAATGACAATGCTGGAGTTCAATCAATTGCTTTAAAAAAAAAATACTCAGGACACAACACCATTATTTTTACAGTAAGTAGAAATTTTCCTTGTGCAATCTTTCTGGAAGTCAGGAAATATCAGCTGTTCTGTGATATGATATCTTTATTGCATGCATAATACTCAACCTATGTTTTTTGTTACTGATACAGAGTGAGGTTATAGGAAACTATGTAAGGACTTCCATAAAGAACATACAAGTTAATGGACTCTGATAAAAAATACGTGTATGCAAATGTATTCTTGTACAAGTACATATTTTGTACAGGAGTTCATGTATACTCAGTGAACTCCTGGTTTAGCATGTGTCTATACGAGATTCACAATTGTCAGTCCCTTCCTCTGTCCTCTCTGGGTCCTGCTGAAATATTCATGAATTACACAACAATTCCCTGATATCTAGAGTCATTTGATACCCTGCCAACTTAAAGGAATTCCATAAGCAGTCACAAATACACTTTGAACTATTAACTTCCTGTTGTTAAGAGTGTTGGCATATTAACAGTGTTATAAACCTTATTTTTAGAAGGTGGTACTGATAACTTTTTTCCCCTAATACTGGTTTCCTCCACCAGCAAGCTCAGAATTGGCATGTAACTTTGGTTACTGTTGTCATGGGTAGAACATTGCCTACGGGCAATCAGAGGATCGATCTCAACTGCTGCTCCTCCAAGCCTTTGCTTATCTCTAGAAAAGATCCACGGACAAAGCTTTCTCATTTTTCTAGCTCTGCTGCAGGTATTCTTGGTCTATGACACATTTAATTGTGACTGTATTGATAACATGGCTAGCTTCAGCACTTTCAATAGAAAGATGTTTCCTAATCCAATCAGCACTTTTCGGAACTAGTTTTGGGAAGAATCATGGACGTAAGATGGAACTTTGGCAGTTGTGGTGCCCTTTTATTAGCTGCAGCTGAAATATTTAATTGGGGTATGAGGATACTTGGTATAACTTGTGGCAGTAAAAACAGTGCTGACAGCTTGTGCCTACCGAACTCTGTGGTTCTCCTAATTGTAGCAAACAGAATTAGTGTTAATGCCTAGGAACTACTGCTCTCCACAGGGCTCAGCAACAGGTTACACAGATGAACATCCACCTACTTCCAGCTGCAATTTTCTCTCTCGACCGGCAATCCACAAAGATGTTACTCAGGCATTGGTTACAGCCATTTGTCGAATAATTACAGAACTTAGGAGCAAATTCTAAACAACATTCGGGTGCCCAAGTCATGCTCTGAAAAAGATGAAAACAATGTAGATAGCACTTGTTGTTAGATACCGAAGAATTCTTTAGGTGTTTCCTCTACAACATTTGCTGAATGTGAAGGAGATATTCTGCTGTCTGTCATGCTTCCTAAAGAGAGTTGCCAATTCTGTCTTCAGATTTGCTCCTACTTAAGTAATTCCCACATAATTTCCTTTCCCTTAAATAATGAAGAAGGAAACCAACCCCCAAAGATGTTTCATTGTGTGAAGACAGTTGGCCCAATTTGAGGCCTTCAGTTTCTTTGAAGTAATAATGACAGTAACATTCCATGGAAATTTATAGAAATTTAATTAACTAGCTAATTGATTTATAGAGTGTCTGTGCAGGACAGATGACTATGAAAGTACGTAGATTTTCTCCTTGGTGATAGAAATAATCAAAATAAATTCTCTGTCTTGCTCCTGCTGCTGCCGAGGTGTGCGGGAGGGCGCCCTGAGCTCTGCCCGTCGGGAACAGGATGCTCGGCTGCCCTTTTACTGCGGGGTGATCATTATCATGGGTTCGTCCGCCTGCAGCACCAAGGACCCACGATGACACGGAGCAGGCGGGATGGCAGGCAGATGCTATCAGCAGGAGAGCAGGCTTTAGGGGGAGACTAAGTACAACCTCCCGAGAGGACGTCTCACGGTGTAAGAATGAAAAAAAAAAAAAAAAAAAGAAAGCCAGATAGCGTTTTTAATATAGCACATCTTAACAAGGAGCTGCGAGCCGACCTAAGTGGAAAGCCGAATGTTGCCTGCTGGCGCCTTTCCCCGAGCACCGTGGGAAGAGGTGCTCTCTGGCGGACAGAAGGAAAAGCTGATCTGAGGAACATGCTGCCTTGAGCTAGATCGAGCCCAGGAGGGGACTCGAGGCTGAGAAGCGGAAAGGAGCGCGCTTCCTCTGAGACAACCTGCCGGGAGAGTGGGGCTGAGGGAGGCAGGCTGACACAAAAGCATCCAAAGCGCCAGAGAGCGCAGACCTGTGGATGTCCCGGGCCCCCGGCTGCGGTGTGGGCGCGGATCCCGGGCTCCCCTAGGACATGCCCGCGGGAGCGCCCCAGCCCCGGCTCCGAGCTCCTGCAGCTCCGGACACGGCCCGGACACAGCGGGCTGCCCGCCGACCCCGGGCGCTCCGTCACTCAGTGTCGCTCAGTGTCGCTCAGTGTCGCTCAGTGTCGCCCAGTGTCCCTCAGCCCGGACATCGCCGGCCCCGCACGCCGGGCGCTGCGGGAGCGGCGGGAGGCTCCGCCTCCGCCCCATCGGGAACAGCCTGATAAAGGCAGGTGCGGGCGAGCAGCGGGACCCCAGTTCGAAGCATCCGCTTGTGCACGGAGCCCCTGACCCGCCCTTTGGCACCACCAGGGCCAGCCGGAGCGGGACAGGAGGGGACAAGAGGGGACAGGAGGGACCCTGCCGCCTCCAGCCGGGAGCGCCGCTGTCCTGCCGTCCTCTGCCGTCGGGCGCGTCTCCGCCAAGGGACAAGGACCTCGCCCCCAAGGACCTCCGGAGAGGCGGGATCTCTCCGGGAAGGGGAAGCAGGATTTTGTTGTGTGGCTTGAAGATGAGGCAGGCATCTGGAGTGGCGCTCCTCCTGGGGCTGATGGTTCTCCCAGCGGCGCTGGGACAGAGAAGCTCGGAAAGCCATAAAAATAGCAGCCAAAGCTTTGACATCGTCTCTTTCAAATGGGATCACGTCAAGGAGCCGTATATCATTGCACTCTGGATACTTGTGGCCAGCTTGGCCAAAATCGGTGAGTCTGGAGTTACATATTAATACATGTCCTCTCCCTTTCCCTTCCCCCTTGCCCTTCTTCCACCCAACGTAAATGAAGAAAGCTTATCCTAGGTCCGCTGACCCGTTTTCAGGGGGTTTACTGTACTCTGTCCTGATTTCATAATACTGCCCTACACGGTGCTTAGCGGTGTGATTTTCAGCAGCCTCGAGGGTTACCTAGTTCATTTTCACCGCCCACGACTGCGGCTTCCGCATCGGACTCCTTGTAAACCCTTTCAAGTCCTTGAGACCTCGCATTCCTCTTGTTCCCAGGAAAAAACTTTTTTGCAAAAGTGAAACAGAAATCGGGCCTTATTAGTTGCACAATATCTATTCCACTTTATGATACTATTTTCTCCTGATTGCGATTGTTAGCTACATCAGTTGATAACATCAAAAATAAACACCGCAAACTACACATATGAACTTAGCCTTCTCTGCTTTGAAGTGCACTGCTGAATTATTGAAAGAGCATAGTTTATAGAGAAAGGTAACATGTGTTATCAGACCATCTGATGTAGCTGAAAAAATACAAGCTTTAGAGCACGCAGAATTTTCTTCAAGAAATTGGAATAAGTGAAAAGCCAGGACTTAGCCTAACTTCATTGTAGTCTAAATGAATTTATATGAACGCTGCACCTCTTGAGTTCTGAACTTTGTGACTTTTCCAAAAGCAATCTTGTATCAATAATGCAGTTTGCTGAACTAGAAAAGTCACTGTTTAATTGGAATGCATTTTACTTGATTGATGCCATTACTTTCAGAACTTTTGCCTTTGGGTCTAAAAACAGACCTCCAGTTTGGCTGACACTGTAAATGCCATTTTCATTTAAAATAAATCTTTTCTATACTCAGTCTCACCTAAGGAGGTCAGCTGAAAATCCTACTGAAGGTTTTCCTGAACTTGTACTTTTAATATTAATTTGGTATACCAGAATCACATTCCATGGATTTTTCCTGCCACAGAGAATGAAAGATGTAAAAAGGTGTACTTAAGTATATTCTGTCTAGCACATAAGATAAGCATAGTAAGACCTAGATGGAAAATGCTCTCTCCAAACCCAAAACAGCGTTTTAAAAAGAAGTCGTATGTTACAGTTGGGGGTGATATTGTACATACTTTTCCAGCAATATTTCCATCTTGGCTTTTACTTGATTAACCATAGATATATAACTAACCTGTTTTACTACACTATGCAAATAGTTTGTCTTTAGACAGTTGCTGAATCACCGAGTTTACATAAAAGACAATTACGCTTTGACTTTTATTGATGAGTTATAGCAATTAGAGAGCTGGGGAAACCATATACAGGAAACAACTGACAACACTGAGTACCTATAAAATTGTGCTGAATAAAGTAATAAACAGGCTGCTCGTTTGAACCTTCTTTTTGAGATACTCTTCTAAGTAAGTATAGTTATTAAGGCCTTGTGCTATTTAGACTTTGCTGTTCTGTACACGTGGCCTAGTTGTACAGTGCAATATTAGTGATGCACAACCATATCAGTCTGTGTCCAAAGCCATTGAACCCAAGAACAGGACAGTTAGATTGTACTACACTTCAATTGCAATGGCCTGGATTGAGATTAGTTGAGATTAATATGAGCCATTTTACCGTGAAGTCCTTGATATAAACTCTTGATAAAGCACTTACTGTCAAGAGCTGAGTGGTGCTGATTCTGTTTTTAAATTCTTTGTACTTCTTTCACAGCTGCACAGAGCATGTCACTTATTAGCAGACTATACCTTAACCACATCACTTTTCTTCTCCAAAGTTCTCAAGCTTTGTTTTTTTTCTCTCTTCACATTTTTATTTTTTATCCTATACTACTCTAGACATGGTTTCTGAAGAAGCAATGGATAACTACTGTATTCCCCTGAGAGCCTATGAATGTCTCTGTTTTCCCCACCAGTCACAAATAACACACAGAAAAGCAAGAATGTACACTCACTGTTCATTTCTTCTTAATGAAGAAATCATGAAGGTGTTCATGTAAGTCTGTGAGAAAGGAAACTGAAAAAAAATAGCTTTTCAGCCTTATGTCTGCCTTGGTGTGTCAAGGGCTCTGGAAAGTAGGTCAGATGATAATATTTTGATAATATCTGTGATAATGTTTTGAATTGTCCTATATACTAAAAAGTCCTATGCTGGATCAAAGAAGGTTTACATACTCAAAAAGCAGACAGAAAAGAACTAAGAACGAATCTACAGAACATCTGTCCTTGGGTTTCTTTATACCTGAAGCAGGTCAATTGTAGTGGAGTGAAAGTGCTGTTTTCGCTGTGGGTTTTTCATCAGGGGAGGAGCTGTTCTTACACATGCAAGCTCACTTCTTCATGGCTACCGGGGTTGGGAGTTATTTTACTGATGTATGATAGACAATTGGGTCAGCAGAAAGTGTTCTAGGAATTGCAGTTGGCATCTGAGGATAAAGGTGTATGAGAATACTTTGCTTTCTCTTGAGTTAGAATGGTATTAGTGGTTTTGTGTTTATTTGGATTTTTGTTATTTTTAGTTTTTTTTTTTTTCTGTTTCATGTGTGTGGAAGTTCATTTTTTTGGTAAAAAGTTTCATTTCATGATGTTTTATGTCTGGGGGAAGCATTTTTGTATTAGGAGATTTTTGCAGATTTTCTGAGGCTTGATATTCATGTTGTATTGAAGGTATTCTGCAATATAAACTATCGTATGTTAAATCTCATAAGTATCCCAAATACATGGGGAAGTGTCTACTGTTTGGGGGTTTTGGAGAAGCAAAC
The DNA here is from genome assembly GCA_013186435.1 of Turdus rufiventris. Classification (NCBI taxonomy): domain Eukaryota; kingdom Metazoa; phylum Chordata; class Aves; order Passeriformes; family Turdidae; genus Turdus; species Turdus rufiventris. Next base: position 2,336,552 of record PYHW01009964.1, read on the forward strand.
TACTCTTTTCGTTTTAGTTATTGATTAACTCTAAATATTGCTACAAATGAAATTGGAAAAGAGTCTTCATACAATTGGATTTCATGCATTATAGAAGACAAAAAATTTGTGCCTTCCATGAAATTTCTAAAGCATCTTGGTCTACTGTTTTACATATTCTAATTGACTTGATTTGACCCTCTTCATCTGAAATATTCCAACTCTTCATTCTTCCACTTCAAGTGGAACATTCTTAAGGTTCACACTGTTCTACTTTGGCTAATGATCATTATTTCCTCTTTTGATAGGCTGTGTCTTATCACTACAGAAGAGTATCCTTGTGGGATAGGGCCAATAACCTATTCACATTTGTAAATCTAAGCCAGAAAATCATCTTATCTACATGAAGAAGGTACATGAGGTACAGCTGGTAGTGGACTTCAGGTGTCCACGTCCTGGTATCTCAGTGCTCCACATGAAATAAGCACTACCACTGAAAAAGAGTAACCTCCAAATGCATACATGTCTGCATTTATAGTTGCAGACAGTACAGACATTTCCTGCTGTAGGTAAAGGATGTACCATTTTTAAACAACATGCTTACACAATATAGCTCTGGTTTAAGATGAAAGACTCTTGTACACTGACCGGACTCTCATGTTCTTTCTGAGTTCACTTGGCCATGTGCTCTCCTTCTTTATGTGTCTGTCACAGGCAACACCTTGAAAATAAACTTTGGAAAACAATATTTTGGCAGGAAAGTCTCTACAGAAAGACAGGTAGAAACAGGTGAAAATTAGAAAGCTTTGCAAACAAGTAGAAGAAAGAAGGGAATAATGAGCTCAGAAGCTAAAAATAGCTAAGAGAATAAATTTTTTAAGACTGGGCATTGTATAAAATTTTTGGAGGATGTTTCTTAGGCCATGTCAATGCAAAAAAAAAGGGAAAAAGTATGCTTTCTACTTGGGGGATATCTAGTACATGCTTCTATACTTGTTCAAAATCCTAGGGAACAGAGAGGCTGTATTTGTATCTTCATTGGCAGTTTTGCTAGGGAAATTGTGAAATTCCTTCTTGCAGTTTAAATCCTTTTCTTTACTATAATATTTTTTCAACATTTTTACAGAAGAATAGGTAATTGTCCCAAAGTAAAAAAAAAAGCCCTACAAAGCAGTCTTTCTGTCTGTCTGGTTCCCTGGATTTGCTCAGTGAGTGCAGATAAGCAACTGGAAGAAATGGTGGGAGTGTGACTATGAACAGGAATGAGGAAGGGTACACAGCCTTATCATTATCTGAGTCAAACCTCTTGCCAAATGTTTTTGTTGGGTATAGATTATGCTGAGTCTAAGAATGTCACAAAAGCTTTTTTTTTTTTTTTTTAATATGTATTTCTGTGTAGTTGCAAACAAATTCTAAAGGCTTTTATATAAGAAATTACAAAGCAGAGTGAAATTTGAGTCTGAGGCAGCTGGTAAATCTGTCTTCAGGATTGCCACAATGCTTTGGAGGAGGGGGAAGAAATGATTCAATAACAGTGAATAAACACTGAGGAGAAGGCTGGTGAAGATGGACTTGGTGAGTCCATCAGCTCTTGAGACCCCAGGAGGACATGAGATGCAGAGCACAATGCATATCTAAGCTTAGAGATATGGGTCCCAACAAATAGTCTGGTTTCTGCATGCCTCGGCTCCTTCACATTGTCTCAAGCTACCCTGAGAAAGGAGCTCTTTAGAGTATTTTTTTAACAAACAATCGCTTTAGAGAATTTTAAGCATGTTAGGGATGGGCTAGGGAAAGAACTGTGAAATGCAGGTCTAACCGCCCATCTAATTTAGACTCCTGGGGCAATATTTTCTTTGAAGAAATCAATAACCCTCCCTCCAAAGCAAACTGTCAAAACAAAAGCTCATTTGACTCCAAAGTTTCTCCTCCTGGCACTCTAGCTACTGAAAAGTGTCAGTTACATAGAGAAAGTGGTTTAGGGTATTGTTTTAATAAAATAAAAAATGTGAGACTACCTCTTCTGTTGGCAATTCTTCAGCAAATGACATAGTTAGGAAGAAATGTTGAAGGATGCTTAGCAGAAATTTACTGGGTATTTAACTGAAAATGGAGTCAGAGATTCAAAGGTGATAATATCACCGGATCCTGTAAAGTTTAAACTACCAGCCTCCTCTTCATTGTAGATCTTGTTAAAAGCTGCTCTCATTAGCAAGTGATAATGTGGAAAAAGTCTTTACATTGTGACTTAAGAAGTCGGGACTTGGCTATGTTCCCCCATATCCTGACAAAGATAACAAGGGGAAAATGCTTCTTTTACCTTTATTGTGAAGTCAGTAGAAGCTGAAACAGGTTAGCACACTTAGAACAGAGGCACATGCACTTCCTCCGAGGATGTGCATAGAACCTCAATAAAATTGGCTGGTACACAATTTATAAGATGCTGTATTAGCATCTAAGCAGCAAAGTGCTCCTTAGAATAACATCGAGCTAGGAATGTTAAGTACTGTAAAATCTTTATCTTTTGAAGAATTATCTTTTGTATCTAACATTTTATAAGTCCTAGGCATCTGAAAAGAGTATTTCCAAAAGTGAATAATAGCTTTGCATTTCCAGTAGTAGGAACAACTGTGTGAGCCATCTTTTTATTAAATTTATAATTTGTGACTGCCTATTCCACATTTTATTTCCATTTTACTCTTATGCCTTACTCATAGTTTCCCTGCACTTCCTATCTCCCTGTAACACATCTATCTTCTTCCCCCTCCCCCTCCAAGTCTTGCAAATTTCAAGTCTTAATTATTTAGAGCAGGGAAGAAGATATCAGGATAGTATAATTTGACAAGATTCAGATTACATGCCCTGGTAAATAGCAAATGTACAATGGCAACTTGTGTGAATTACATAAGAAAACAATGGTATTTTGAGAATGGCCCTGAATTGAGTACAGTTCAGGCATGCATACCTAAGGAAGGATCTCTGCCATCAATTACTTTCAGGCACCTGTGTGCAAAGTGCTCAGCGTTCTCTGCAGAACAATGGAATCCTTTTAATACTGTAGTCTTAGGATTGTTGAAACCATTGATTTACTGTCTTCAGAGCTCAAGCCACTTATTACCAAAAACCTCCCCGAAGTGACTGTAAATCTCATGTGGTAATGCAGCAGACCACAGCCCCACAAGAAATAAGAGCAAGCAGCAAACCCTTCTAGAGGTTCTTCAAGTGAAAGGCTCTGAGGTTCCCCCTGGGTTTTTGTGGACCTATGTGTGTTAGAGATACTTAGCAGGGAAGCTGGTACTGGAAATCCGAAGTATTACATGTACAACCAGAAGCCTGTCAAAAATCAGTAGCTTTACACAAGTTTGCTTTAAGAAATGCTCAGAATTCAACTAAAAAGAGTTCTTTCCCCCCTGTTTAACAGAGTTTTAATTGCTCTGAATTAACGAGGTAATGATTACTTAGTTCTTCTGTATCTTTCGTAGGGCTTGCTCTATTCCAAGATGAAATGTTGAGTCCAAAGTCACAGAAGAGTATTTCTTATCTGAGTATTCAATTTTTCCTTTCAGGAAAATGTCTCTGATTTTTCTGTTCTCTCTGCAGCAATGCATTTAAACTAATGGCCTGAAGAACTAGAGTCTTTGATTGTTATTCAGTTTGTTGACATGTGGCAACCATTTAAAACTAGAGACCTTTAAAACATCTTGGTAAACCACAGAGCATGGTGGATTGGCTGAAATGCAATATTTTGTTTCCTTTTGTAAAGCAATTTGCAGAGTATTTACCCCTGTGGAAGGATTGACTTGATACCCAATTGGCTGCTATGTAAAGCACTGTAAGGTCATAAATACTGAAACTAAGGGCTGACAAGGAAGAGTTGACCAAGATGGAATGCAAGACATCAAGTGGAAACACTTTTAATTAAGGCACGAATATTTAATGTTCATTCATGGAAGAAGAAAACTGGAAGCTATTCTGAAAGGCCTGCACAATAACAGGGGGTTTAAATAGTTGGATCGGGGAGTTTTCTCCTTCCATTAGCTGAAAATAGAAGCAGTAATTCTGGATTCACTAAAATGTGCCTGGGAGAGAAATTCCGCTTTTATCTATTGAAGGAAAAAATGCCTTGGTTTTTGTCCAAGCCAGATGTTAAAACAGCAGTAGTCACACACCAGGGAAGAAAATCTCAGTGTAAATTGTAGACTGATTTTCAAAAACATGTGGCTATGATTCTTTCTGCTTCAATTACAATTTTTTAAAAATGGGGGAAAAAAAGTTTAAACTAGCTTTATGGATTCAGCGAGTTTCATAAGTTGAGTTTTGACAAAAATATTAAATATTAAGAAATGAGAAAAATCTTGAGACAGTGAGATTTCATAATGAAAATCTCCCGCAAACAGATGGAGAGACTTGCTAGCTCCTTCATTTAAATTGTTATATCGGTTTGGTGATATAATAATATTCCAGGGAGTAGGTGATACCAGTTTGTATAAGATGACTTAATGTTATGTTATGTTAATGTTGATGCTGATACCTAAAGTTGTACTCGAGGTAGACTTATTATGTGATCCTACAGAAAACTAAACATAGGTATAGTATAGAGATATTACAGTCCTACTCCAGTGAAATACCAAAACTGGTGAATATCTAGATGAAGATTTTCAGACCTTGTCAGCTTAGAGATATGCTTAGGAAATTCAGTTAATAAATGCTACTTACTGCTTTAATTGGTCAAAATATTCCAGAATGCCTGAATTAGTCTTTGAATGCTTGCTCTTCTGTCCATGCACAGTCTATAGAGTTTAAAGTGCTCTAAGACCTGGTTTGAATTAAATATCCAGATTTTCCACTGAAATAGTTTTGGTCCTAAGCTATTCAAGCCTATTTAGTTCTCGGAATGAATTTGGGACAGTAGTGAACTGGGGAAAACCACTGGATACTGAGTCTCCTTACAGAGTTCACAGAATCATAAAATAACAGTATCACAGGCATGTTGAGGTTGGACTGGGCAACATCTGGTTGGTCCTTGCTCCAGCTCACCCAGGGTGACACACAGCTCAACACCCACGATCATGTCCACATGACTTTTTATTATTTTCAAGGATGGAGACTCCTCAAACTCTCTGGATAGGTAACTTGTGACACGGTTTGGCCACCCTCTCACCTCTGCCAAGCTGCTCTCCAGCTGGTGGCCCCCTGCATATACTGGTGCGGGGGGCTGTTCCTCATCAGGTGCAGGACTCTGCACTTCCCTTTGCCAAACTTTACAACGTTCCTGTCAGCTCATTTCTCCAGCCTGCCAAGATCCCTCTGGAGAGCAGCCTGACCCTCTGGCTTATCAGCCACTCCTCCCAAATTTGTGTCATCAGCTAAATTGCTGCCCCATCATTCAGATCATTAATAAAGGTGTTAAACAGGACTGGACTCAGTACAGATCCCCGGGGTTCGCTGCTAGTTACCAGCCTCCACCTATACTTTGCACCACTGATCACCACCCTCAAGGTCTGTCCATTCATCCACTTCTCAATTCACCTCATTGTCTGCCCATCCAACCCCTGCAGCAACAGCCTGAGGCTGTTCTGGGAGGCAGCGTCAAAGGCCTTATTGACGGCTAATTAGAAACTCACCAGACACCGCTGTCCCCTCATCTTCCAGGTGCATCAGTTCATTGTTCTCGGGTTAGTCAAGCACTTTCATATAGTGAACCATGCTGACCCTTCCTGAGAAATTTCTTGTCCTTCATGTGTCTTTATACAGAATTAGTTGCCCTATCATTTAGATCTGCAGAATTTTGGATTAGCAGTGGTCATACATGGATGGACCTTTAGTTACATCTTACCTAGTCGGAGAAAGCAACATTTCTATATGCAGTTGGTATACTTTGGTTAGCTGATACAACAGTGCACACTGCAGAGGAGAGAAGAATACAAGGTGGCCATATACTGGCCACAATGGTCATGCTATCATGAATTAAATGAAAGAATAACAAAGTTTATCTCTCATCTAAGTTAGATGCTCTCTGACCAGAGTGACTTCAATTTTCTGTTATGAATGGCTTTCACTCATATATCACTCACCTTTCTGCCTTCTCTTACCTGATACAGTGTGAGTTTCATCTCTGATTTTAGCCAAAGCTTTTTCCTGGATGAACTGATACTCTAATGAACAATATTACTTGATGGGATCTTGCAGTGAGATCTCTTAACTGGTAGTACCAAGCTCAAGCAGCAACTAAATGAGCCAGCAGGAACATGTGTAAACTCAGAGGTGATGTTTGTAGTGTACCCTATTTCCTACAAATCTCTCTCCTGTGCACAAGGTGTATGCCAGAAAAGCACAACTCTGGTTTTCCTCTACTAGGCAGCTATTACTTCTGCATCTTCCACTTGCAACACTGACACTTTGCAACTTCATCTCAGTTTGTCCATTTCTAACGGACTTTTGTCAAGAAGGCTGCCTTTGTCCTCCTAAAAATAGAACCCTAAAAGTTATGACCATAATAGTTTTCTATTCCTTCCCAAAATGATACTCATTTGGCTAACTTGATTTCACTTCACAAAAGACTGTGAAAACTGACTCTGGATAGGAGGACATTTCAACTATTGAACTGTATTTTGTCAAGATATATTATTGAATTGAAAAGAAAGATTCTGAACACAGTTACCTGCTCAGATCAGCCGTGGTGGATGATCATTAGTGTAGGATAGTGTATTTTCTTTCTAAGTAGAACTACTGCTTCAAATGCTGTGTTTATTCTCATGCTTCTCCATTGTTTTACTTGCTACCACAAATAACTCAAATAACTTTATAGGCAAAAAACTAATTGAAGTTGCATGCACAATCTTTCTGGTGTAAAGAACTGAGAAAGATAGTCTATATCTAGAAAAATGAACACTTTTGAACTGGGAAGTTCCCTGATCAGTAATGAAAAAGTACAGTAACAGGTATGAGAAAAAAGGCAGGATGGAAGCTACAGAGGAGGGTGCTGTTACCTAAGCATAAAAACCTTGGAATTAGATTGCTAAAGAACAAGAAAAAGAGCAGAAAGAATCTCCATATTTGCATTCAAAGCCTAACAAGAACATAAATGTATTAATTTCTCAATTTATGTTGCTTTTTTTTCCACAAAGATAATAATTTGACTGTCATTAAAGGTTTTCTGTTAAAATATCTTGTATTCATTGAGAGGATTTTGTCATAAACTACTGCATGATAGATTCTATCAAGATGTCTGTTAATCATAATGTCTTATCAGGAGTTAGCAATGTAAGATTTTTGGGACTTTGCTCTATAAAGCTTTGAGAGGATTGCTTTCACTCTTGGGCAATCTGTCCTCAGGAGGACTTACCCAGTAGCTCTCCATGTTACACTGTGGAGTACAGTGTATCTGCTGTACAGGCAGCATTTCTTATTCAAGATAATAGGCAGCATCAATTTTTTCAGCTCAGCGCCATGCTAAGTATTCTTTCAGATGAGGGAGCCACCCTTCTACCTGCTCCCAGAGATTCTATAAAGCTTCTGGACTATTTGAAGTTGGATCTGCCAATTTCTGAATGGAGCAAAGTCTTATGATTCAAGGCAAGAATAAAAGATAGGTTAGTAGCTCAGTCAGGCCAGATATCAAAGTGGTTGTGTACCAGCTGTATTAGAGACTGAAACTCGTACCAGTGAAAACTTACATTGCTTATGCAGTAGAAGTGTCTGGAAAAGGAAGGCTGATTTCGTTACTTTCTTCTTGACAGGACTTAGAGAAAAAGTCAACATTCCTCCAAAATTTTTGTTAGAAATAAGGAAAATATCAATTTCAGAAACTTCAACTTTTTTTTTTTTCCAGAGCACTGGAGTCAGTGAAAAATAAAATTTTGTAATTCACCTTCCACCTCCCCTGCTCAAGTTAATTCAATCGATTTTCAGACATTCTCTGATCTCAGGGTGAGGTTATTACAATTAACGTGAGCTTAAAAAAAAGGACTGCCACATTTACCATGGACTTAAGGAGAGCAGTAATTCCATAGTACATAATACCTTAATCTTATTTGAACCTCATGTTCTCTAGTCTTTCAGTAAACAGAAGAACATCTTGTTTCCATGTCTTGAACACTTGTACTGAAGAAAATGGTAATTAAGGGAAAAAAGAAATTTTTTTTTGAACCAAAATTATTACTTCAGAGTACTCAGTAAAACATCTTAATTTTTCAGCCTTTCTTAGGGAATGCAACCCAGTTAACCTCACTAAAAACCATAATTTTTAAGGCATGTTCACTTGAATAATGGTGTTTGGTGTTTGAAAGTATGAGGATGTAAAAACAGCAGGAGGAAGTATGAAGTTCCCTTCTGTTTATTGTGATTTATGAGTAAAGATTAAAAGCAGTCCCTAGACAAACCTGCCACTGCAAGTGGAAATTCAGCTTGTGTGTGGCTACTGAAGCGCTTGTGTCAGGAAAGACCCATGCAAATGTAAAGGAGGATGGTCTTACATTTTCCTCATGCAACCTGGTGTACATGTGATGTCTGTTGCACTTTGGAGGACCCCAACGTGTTGAAAGTCAGTAGAATCTTGTCAATATGCAATATGGGATAAATCCTTTTGGATTATAGGGAGGTGAAGAAGTACTACTGCCAATGGTAAGGTTTCTGCTGTAGTGCCTAAAAGACAGAATCCTGGATCCAGCCAGGACAGGGCTAATTTTTGCAGTAGCCAGGAGGAGCATGGCTGTACCTCTCAAGTCATTTTCTGGGGAAGGTGGGAGGGTTCCCACTCTGTTGGGTTGTGAGACAGGGTCAGGGAACTGCTGGGGGTTTTCTGTGAGGGGTGGACAACAATGTGAATCAGTCACCTTTTTTCTTGTACTGCTCTGGAGTTGGTATTGCTCCTTGTTTTATTTTATTGTTGCTTCCTGGGCTGCATCAAAAGCAGCATGGCCAGCAGGTCAAAATGGGGTGATTCTCCCTCTACTCTGGCCTGATGAGAGCCTGCCTGGAGTACTATGTCTAGCTCTGGGGTCCTCACACAGGAAGGAAAGGGACTTGTTGGAGCAGGTCCAGAGGAGGCCACCCAGATGACCTCTCCTATTAAGACAAGCTGAGAGCATTCAGGTTGTTCAGTTGGAGAAGAGAAGGTTCTGGGGAGACCTCATTGCTGTCTTTCATTACTTAAACCGTGCCTGTAACAAAGACTGGGACAGACTTTTTAGCAGACCCTGCTGCGATAGGAGTAGGACTAATGGTTAGTCTTTCAGGAATCTTTCAGGCTACATAGAAGGAAGAAATTTTTTATGATGGGGGTGATGAAACACTGGAGCAGGTTACACAGAGAGGTAATAGATGCCCAGTCTCTGGAAATATTCAAAGCCAGGTTGGACAGGTCTTTGAGCAACTTGGTCTAATTGGGGATGTCCATGCTCGTTGCAGGGGGTCGGAGTAGATGACCTTCAAAGGCCTCTTCAAATCTTAACCACTTTAGGATTCAACAGAAGTTTAATTCTTATATACGTGCTAACAAAAGTAAAAAAGAGGCACTGCTGTGGATAGTTTAGTAATATTTGGTTCATACTGAATTCTTACTACTCCCAAAGTTCAATTTCTGCACAGATATTTTTAGGAATATGTGCAAAATCTTTTTCCCATGTTGGAAGGGATCTGACCACATAAAGTACATTCTTGTACAAAGAAAAGATTCCTATGTTGATATGACTTTGTACTTTATATCATACAATAGAATCATGCTTAGTCTATGCGTGAGGCATTCTGGATTTTTTTTACTTAGCAAGGGATTTGTGTCTGGTTTCTACCTTTCTTTTTTCTTGAAATAAGCAGCCATCTTAAGTACCCAAAATGTTTGAATTGTGAACTGGGCTTCATAAACAGCTTTAACCAGTTGTTTTGTTCCCTTCCTTTTTATTTCTCCACTGTGGAAAATAATGTTAAACTAATCTCCTTGTGAACTTCTTTTTGCACGCTATCGTTTCTCATTTTGCCTGTGTGTGCACTACAAAACACGAATGCATAACTGAAATAAAGCTGCCTTACCACCTTCCTACTGCATTTCAAAACATCAAAGCTATTTTCCATGTACTACATTTTACAGTATAAAGACACTAACTAAACTACAGTTCTATCTACTGCTACCATTGTGTACATCGCCTCTCAAATGAGATAATGAAGGTATGAGAGTTAACATGTTACTTAACAGGAGAAAGTATAGGGATTGAAAATCAGTCATGCTAAAGCACATTGAATGACAGCAATATCTCAGCCATTTGCAGGAAAAAATTAGAGTGATATAAACTAAAATGCACCTTGCTCTTAAGTCTGAGAGAAAATAAATCACATGTCTGGATTTCTAAGCAAATTTACTTTCTTATGGGCAGGAATGGGTACATTCAGTAACAAAGCAAGTCACATCTTCTGTTTGCTGTTGCCTAACTCAAACTCACAGGCTTGATTTGGTGAAAATGTTGTTTTCTTAATAGACGGAGTACTGTATAACTATTGTAGCATGAGAATTGTTGCCTCTTTCTTTCCCACATACCACCTTGTTCAGTTCTTTACCATATTCTTTTTGACTAGCACTAGTAATGTTAAAAGAGCTATTCTGTCACGAAGTAAATTCCATGAGGTATTCTCCACAATAGTATATGGAGAAACAGGTAAGTGACAAGTTATATCTAGAGCATTCTCAAAGACAGAAGTTTTTATTTTCTTCTCCATTTTCTGACAAAGCCCTGGGATCATAAACCATTCACTGAGATGCTTCCACAGCCTTATAAAATTAGAGAATCATGGAATCATAGAATGGTTGGGGTTGGAAGGGATCTTAAAGATCTTGAAGTCCCAGCTCCTCCTGCATGGGGAAACACATCTTTCCCTAGACCAGGTTACCTGCAGCCCCTCCAGCCTGGTCTTGAACACCTCTAGGGATTGGGAGTCCACAGCCTCTCTGGAAACCTGTTCCAGTGCATCACCACCCTTATAGCAAAGAATTTCTTCCTAGTATCTACCCTCCTTCAGCTTAAGGCCATTTTCCCCTTGTCGTTTTACTGTGTGTCCATGGGAAAAGTTCCTCTCCAGCATTCTTGCAGTCCTCCTTTAGGTACTGGATGGTGCTATGAAGTCTCCCTGGAGACTGAAGTCTCTGAACAACTCCAGCTCTCACATTCTGTCTTCATAGCAGAAGTTCTCCAGCCCTATGATCAACGTAGTTGTCTCCTCTGGACCTATTCCAACAGGTCCACGCCTTTCCTCTGCTGGGGACCTCAGAGTTGGATGCAGAACTGCAGGTGTGGTCTCATCCAGGAGGATAAGAGGGGCAGAATGTCCTCCCTTGCCCTGCTGCCCATGCTGCTTTGGATGAAGCTTGGGATACAAGTGGATTTCTAGGCAGTGAGTGGATACTGCTGAATTGTGTTCATCTTGGGAAGAGACTTCATCTATTGTCATCCTGGACACCTTAAGTTTATAGGGAGTGTTTATCTTTAAAGTATTTCTAACTTCTTGGTTAAAAATCTTACCTAGAAAATCTGAGATGACCAAATTTCTAGCACATATAAACAATATACTTGAGTTTCTGAAATTATGTACAAGAGTTGTAGTCCACCATGAAACTCTTCTCTTACCAAGCTGCTGGAGACTCTCTTCCAACATATGACTGGCAAAACTTTGAAGCTTTTCAGGGGGTGCAGTAGTATTTACTTCCAATGGAAACTAGCCTGGCATATTTTGTTAATTCTCTCAAATTACATTTATTTTCAGTTTTAAGCAAGGTCTACTTGACATGTGTGTTTGGTTGGGGTTCTTTTTTGTCTGTTGGCATCGCTAGTGAATTCGAGTACCCTAATGCTTACTTAACTTACTGCTGTAATCGGGAGTACTTCCACTGTAATTCCATGCTATTCCACTTGTATTAATTAAAATCCTACCAGGGTGGAATGTAAGGGCCAGGAAGCAAGCCAATCTGCCAATGCCTGAAAAAAGTACTTTCCTACCCCATGACTTGGAGCAGCCTTCATAGCTATTTGCCCTAGCCCTTAGGGTTTAATTATGTCCCTCATGCCCTTCCTAGAAGCAACAATCCTTACTATGCCTTGCTGGAAGCAGTGCAGGGAAAGAAGAGAAAGTCCCTACCATATAAGAACAATTACAGATTTTCAGGCTACTATTGGTATTCATTAAATTATTTCTTCCTTATCTTCTTTTTCTTTGTGTACAGCAGACCTCAGCCAGGGAGAACTGATTCTGTTTTTTTATTCAGGCTTTTGTAATTTCCTTACACAATTTATCATGCAACAGAAAAACTGCTTCCATATATTACTAGTAACACATTCTCATGCAGTTTTCATCTGTATGAGCAGATGCCAAAACATTCCCATGAGGATGTCTTTGTTTCAATTAATTTATCATATTAAAATAGAGGTTGAAAGGAAAAAAATAATTCTACAATTCATAGTGTGAAACTCAGTTCTTGGCATTTCTTTATTTAACCCAGGTTACTGGAAAATAGTTTGGTGTTTTAAAAATAAAAAAAATGCTTTCACTGTCTGTCAATAACTTTCAGTGAATCTTTGAAGACCATTTTAAAGCTGGAGCAGTTGCAATACATTGCAACTTAATTTTAATACCATTACATAGCAAGTGAAGCAGTTTTATGATTCTTTTACTGTCCTGTTTTATATCCTCTACTATACTTCAAGGTGTTTCTAATGTGTACTTTGCTCTCATTTTGAAATATTTTTGACTGTTCCCATTTTTCTTTCAGTGCCGTTCAGTTCCATAAGGAACTGAATGGTACCACACTTGCACTGCAGTGGGACTGCTCCTTCAAAAAGGAGCTATTTAGCATAATTATGATAAAAAGTGCCTGTTTAAACTTCGTTATGTCCTAAGTGCTTACAGAGGTAATAGTTGCTTACTCACACACTTCTTTGAATTTGACTTGAGGCTATTTTATTAGGCTATGACCTATCAGCTGAGAACCTTGACCTGTATGTTAGTTACATTTTTAATTGCTAACATATTTTGTTAATTGTTCACCTACAGAGAACAGCTACCTAAAATCTCCTCCTTAATGAGCTCATTACAATGCTGTATGCTTTGTAAACGGTGACCATTACATGTGTGACAAATAAAGAGAGCTTTCTTGAGCTGGATTAAACCAAACTCAAACCAGTCCTTCCATATGAAGGACTTTTGAGCCTTGCTTAGGAAAAATGTCCAAGATTAAGTATAAATAATATTAATAGGCATACTCATGTTGTATATTTTAAGGCAGTACCAAGATCCAATACCAAAAATGGCTTTTACCACTTGTTGTACAATCTATGTCTATTACATCTTCGAGTTTTTTCAGATATAAAATAACTCCAAGATTTTTTCAATAAATCTCATTTTTTCTAGATTGGGTAAAAGCATAAGGTACTGATTAATAAAATAATTTTATGTTTGTCTTAGGATAATTGATAGATGAAATCTTTAAAGTCTGTTTTCTTAAGAGATTTTTGCCTATTGTATATAAACAAGTCAAAATGGCAACATCTATTCACAACACTTGTTTTGTTGTTGCAAGGTCCACAGAACAGAATCCAAAGAACTATAAAATACGCTATCAGTCTCCTGAGCAGGAAAAAAAGAACGGAGCACACTGTTGATAAAGATTAGAAAGGCAAATATAGATAATAATGATCAGTTTCAGTTCTGACGAGTCTGCCCAAACACTTCCTTGACAGACTAGAAATGCAGTCTCTTATGCTTTGAATCCTTACCTCAACTGAACCTCTCTTAGAACACAATAGAAGATTTTTTTTCCTTTGATTTAAGCCTAAATTAATCTGCAAATAAGACAGGGTAAAATAGTTTCTCTGTGGATAAAGAAAAGATGAGGTGAAAGTATGAAACTATAACAGAACTATTTTTCAGTCACAGGAAGTCACTAGAGTTTAGTTTTTTGACTGGTATGCAGAGCTTTGGTTTTGCTCTCTTTTTGATTTTCCACTGCACAGAAGTGGGCCTCGCTACTGAAGGTTTCTGGTGACACATTTCTGCAGGCATTATCAGTATTTGTGTAGATCTGGCTACTGTACAAGGAAAAATATATAATCCTGAGTTCTATGAGAAGGGGTGCAATATAGTAATGCCAAGGGCAGTTTCACTCAGAGGCCATGACAAGAATTGACATGAGAATGGGAAGGGGAATACAGGGTGACTGTGAGTCACCAGTGTGATAAAGAATCCAGGATGTTGCTGAACTATAGATTGTGATAGGAAATTATTAATGCTGTTGGACCCACTTCCACTATGAGTCATGCAGAATGTGGTCTATATTTCTGGTGGCTCTGAATCCACCAAGGATTGAAATACATTGAAATAGGCAGAGTTGAAGACTGAAAAGAAGTACTTTACTTTAAAGAAACAGAGACAAGAACCAATAAGACTGTGTGTTTTTCTCTCTGCTTATGTCATAGGAAATTAAGGAATTAATATTAGGGCAAACTAGCCATTTAAGAAAATTTATATTACTCCCACAGAGGAAAATGGACATAAAATAGCTGTGGACAAGTTCAGGCTAGAAATCAGAATTAAGTCTCTAACTGTGATAAGGGCTAGTGGTGTGCCTTCACATAGACTTAGCTGGAGCAATAATCGTCTCAAATGAGGATCATTAAATATGATGAGGTGATATGTGAAGGTGTGGATAAACAGCCAATTAGCCCTTCTAATACTTATGGTTCTTGATGAGAATTCCCAGATATTCTGTGCAGGCTACTTAAGCAGCTGTAGTTAGTTGAAAGGTGTGCCTATGGCTGTGCAGGCAAGAAATGCTGTGTTTGCTAAAATAGGAAACTCAGGAAGTCAAGTCATGAAAAGCATTTTAACAGAGAGATCCAGTACAACTGATGGCAATGTGCTGAAGGATGCAAAACTGGTGCATCTGTGAGGATAATAAAAATTACAAGGATAGATTAGAAAATGAAAGACCTGAAAGTATTACGAAATCAAGTCACATGCTATGGCATGTGCAAGAAGTTTATTGGGGAACTAGAAGGTGGGCATAACGGTTGAGAAGTAAAGGGAGACATAATAAAAGATAAGAGAATTATAAACTAGTAAAACTTCATTAAACAGGAAATGGTATCAAAACCCTTCTCTTAGTAAAGAGTGGAGTAAGTGGAGATTAGCCTTATCAGCAAAATGTATAGAGAAAGTTGAGATTGAAGTGGTAGATGTATAAATAAATTTGCCTGATAAACAGAAGACAAAGTAACTGTAGCATTGAAGAGACCTACTTATAAAAACCACCCACATGATTAGAAAGTGAAACACTAACAGTCGTTGTTGTTAAGCAATTTTCTAAGCCATTGCAATGGGGAAGTTTGCTAAGGAGTCTGTGCTGTCCATTTTGTAAGAAAAAAATCACTGTTAGTCTGAACTATGTGATGCACAGACTGGGACTGACATACACTGTCCTCAGTATCATGAGAGATATGAGCATGCACCAGAGGA
>PYHW01009964.1:2352072-2366965 GCA_013186435.1 Turdus rufiventris
AGATGTCAGGGCTCCTACTTATACAGCTTAATGGGAAACAATCTCCAAATAATCTAATCTAATCTAATCTAATCTAATCTAATCTAATCTAATCTAATCTAATCTAATCTAATCTAATCTACATTACTCTTCTAAATCAGTTTGCAGATAAAAAAAACCCAAACAAACAAACAGGGGGAAAACAATAGAAAGTACGCAATTGTCTCTGTCCCAGCATCTACACACAGTTCCTACACCATGAAAGCTGCAATCTCTTGCAGGGGTTTATTTAGGCCATACAGCATATGCATTTCTACGGCACTGCAGCTTCTCTCCTGGTACGGCAGATGCAGCAGGTTAGTCTGAGCTGTGACCTGCTACATAGCTGCAACTAAAATGTGGGGCTATGGAGAATGCCCAGGGATCCGTGCCTTTTAGGCATGGGTGAAGCAAAATGATCCTTTCTTGAAAATCCATGCTCTGTAATGTATTTTAGAGCGTTTGGCTATGTGTAAGTCAGACAGACCAACATGATAGCAATGGATCAGGGCTTTCCAGAATCTTTTGAGTTACATTACTAACTACAGTTGATACAATTTAGGTCACAAGCTGGTATTTAACTATACTTTGACCTATTATACAGGCAAGATAAAGCAGATTTTTTTTCCAGGTATGCTATTGGATTTTCTTTTTTTGTGTTAAATAATAACACATATCTGCAGAAGGCACCACTGAAAAAATTGCAAAAAGAGTAGAACTAAACAGTTTTTGAATTGAATTCCTTTATAATGCTAAGGAGAATGTGAACAGGTAGATAAGGTAAGATACAAAAACTTCATGCTCGCCAGTCAGTGTCTGGAAGATGTTTAGAGGACAGAGTTCCTTTTGGGCAGAATATTCTTCTGTGTAATTTATTATGCCTTCTCTTGAGAAGTTTCTTTGTTGTGGTATTAAAAAAATCTGATTGTGTGCTGCCTTGGAGATACTGTTACTTGCATTTCTTAAAAGTAAAGAAGCACAAAGGAGCTTGCAGTGTTTTGCTCTCACATTGGTCAATGGCAAGGGTTTTCAACAGCTACAGGGAATCAAGTCTTGGAGCTCCAATTTAGAAGCACCCATGGCTTGATGAGGTATGATAACTTCAATTTTATAAGGGAAAATAAAAAGTCAGAACTGAAAAACAGACTAATAAAGTAGTGTCAATGCACATTTGAACCACCACTAAAAATGCATATGGGAGGCATCACACTTGCCATTAAGCCTGATAGGAGTAGCTTAGAAATGTTTGGAGATTCATATCTATGCTTTCACGGAAACTATGGAAATGATAAGGCTGATCACATTTCAATTTTCTAAATTATTGTTTTAGTCCTTGGATTTTATCCAAAGATACATGGAAAAAAAATCAACAGAGAATTATCATCCTTATTGTAGGTCAGCTCTTGATTTCTCTGAAAAACACGTGTACTCTGCATGTGCAGTAGGTTTTGTGATTGACTGGAAATGTGATACTAGCTGCAAAAATAGTTTCACTGTTTTCAGAGACTTGATTTTACACTATCAAAGTTACTGGAAATGTAATTATTCATTTGAAATAGTGTTGGAATGACTGCATAAATCCTGAAACTTAGCAGTATTTTAAATAGATAGTTTCAGATTCTTGTTTTTGCAGTGCTGGATTTTCAAAAGGTTGTAAATCTGTCTTAAATTGTTCGTTTCAGCTGGAAATAATGAAAAAAAATCTAGATCTAATCTAATCTAGAGCTAGTAAAATATTTCCTTTGATAAGAAAAAATTGGTATTGATTAAAAATAGGTTTTGTTAGAGATCATTTAAAAAAATGAAAATCCTACTTCAGAAAATTGTTAGGTGTCTACAAATAGTACAGCTTGAAAATGAATTGTACAGTATATTTTCTTTATTATTTTAAAATTATTTTAAAATTTCTACTAACCAGTCTTTCTGTTTTCGTTTCTTTGAGTAAGTGAGAAAGAACTTATTCTGCTAAATCACATCTTCCAAAGAAGTCACAGATGGCCTTGGAAAGCTAGAGATAATTCACTGAATGCTGTAAATTCCACCAAAGGATTTAATCTAAATTACTTCATTTATAAAATCCCAACTTACTTCTTAAAGTGTGTTTCATTCTTTGAGTCAAAAGAAAGTGGTTCCAGCCCTCACATCATAGATTGCTAATTTGTTTTGTCTTTCTCATCAAATGGCTTAAATGCCACAGCTCCTTTTCCTGGATCTCAAAGGAAGCATCTGAAAAAAAATCACAGGATGTTTATACTGTGCAACTGTTTCTTAATTTTGTAGAATGCTTTTAATTTGGTGATGTTCAGCTTGAATTTAAACACAGTTTAAATTCAGTTTAAACACAGTTTACCTAGTAGCCAGTCTAAACCACTTTCAAACCAGGTAAAGGATGTACAGGAAGGGAGGCGTATGTTTAACTTTTTCTTTAATACTGTATCTAGACTTAGGTAGAAGAATTCCAAATGCTAAATGTTAAATGTTAAAAATTATAGATCATAAAATTGCCCTGTGCACAGTTATTTCTTTTATGCCATGAACTGTCTACAGGTGTTCTTCCTTTACCCTTTCCCTCTCGTTATTAAAATAGATTCATGTACTTTTCCTTATTAGACAATTTCATCTCTGGGTCCATCACACAGTAATTTATCTGAGCAGCACTGCATGTTATCCTCCTTCCTGAGAGCTGAAATTTCTTTCACATCAGAATCAAACTAAACTCCTTGTCCATTAGGAGTTTACAAACCTTGCTGGATTGTATTTTGCTCCTCAATCAGGCGAAACACCTAGTCATGCTAAACATTTAGGTGTAATTAAAGCTTACAGTTCTACTTTGTCATGGGGACACAATTCATTTTGTGGGACGGTTTTTGGATCTCTTTTAGACAATTAAAGCAAACTTTATGAAATGGAAGTGCTATTGTTACGTGAGTTTGTAATTCTCTCAGAATATATCAGAGACATTGCTTCAGAATAATTAATTACAAAAATAAACATTAAGGAGTGAAATTTGAATTAATCTATATCAAATTCCACAAATGTAATAACTACTCATAATGTACAATCTTGAATAAATATATTTTATACACATAGCCAGAAAAAAAAATGTGTAGGTTCAAATATGAGCTCAAACATTAAGTTCCAATTGCATCTTAGTCCAAAGCTATTTTATTGAATTTTTAATTGAATTTAATCAGTTGTGCTATTTTCCTTTTACATATTTCTATGCTTATAGACATTCCTGATAATCATATAGCATGCTCTCTGCCTGAAGAGTTAGCAAGGCAGTTATCCTAAAACCAATAGGGTCTGGTTTTCAGATTTTGCTTGGGCCAAATACAAAAATGAAAAGAGGTTTCTCTAGAGCCCATTCAAGTAAAAACTTTCCTGTCCATGGCCTGAATCCTTAGACTAACAGAGTAGAAGAATTTATTGCTGATAATATTAAAATCTGGTACAGATAATCAGTTGGTTGGAGTTAGAGGGGACAGAGACAGATAAGACAGAGCTGATTCACTGGGAAAATGTGGCTTTTAGGAGTAGACAATGTTATAACCAAAATCAGATTGACTTCCCAACATTCAAAACTGGTTTTGATTTTGAAGGGGAGATTTCTACAGAATATGAAATTTTAGCTGGACATTGTTTTTTCCCAAATGCCTAGTTTTAAAAAGTCTTCACAGGTTCATTTTAAATTTTTAACTTTAACTTCTTGCACTCATGGCTTATCTGCTAATGTAAGAGTAGGAAAAACAGACTTTGGTTAGTAAGACTAGCTCAGCAACATTCATTTTCAGGGATAAGGAGATAATCTCCTCTCTGTGAGGTGATAAATTAGTTGATAATTCACTGACTGGAAATTCAAGGAATCAAGAATGACTAGTAGGAAAGACTTTTGAGAAGCTAAATGCCACAATTTGTACGCACGGAATAGTAGCTAGTTTATTTTTCTTGGTTTAATTTCCTTTCTCTTCTTCTTTTTTAATGCAAGTCCAAGGGATTTTATAACAAAGAGAGGAAACTAACAGAAAAAACAGAGTGTTTGTTTTTGTGAAGAGTTATTCATCTCTTGATTACATGACACAGATGACATAGAAAGATGGCATGACTTAATCAGCTTCACTGAATGCAGGTTTTTTTTGTGTCCGATTGCTTTTGTATTAATCCCATATTTTAGCTGTGTTCTAATATGTTTCCAGGTCTTGTCTAGAAACACTCAGGAACATCTATATTCATGCTCATTATTGGTATAGGGAGGCTGTGGTCACTTTTCCTTTCATGTTTTCTATTCTGATGAGACCATGAAGGTTCTATAGCTTAAGGATTCACATTACTGTGGGGCTGCTGTAATGATGGATGGTGTCTCTGTAGATGCAGCCAAGGCAAAAGCCAACAGTTCAGGAGTGGGGCCCTTAAAACACTCTAAAAGGTAACTAGTAAATGTTTGACAAGGACAAACATTTGGATGGGGAGAAAAACAATGGTCTTCCAGTAAAGTAACCTGGTCTAAGATCTTTGCATGGTCATAGAGGAAAGATTCTTACACTATGGATTAAGAGTCTGGAATTCATAATGATGGGTTCTTGTCCAAACTAGTTCTGAGCTAAATTGCATTAGCACTGTAACAGCTTCAACAGAGCTGATGTTCAAACCAGGACAAACTTAGCGTCTTTTATTTAAATTTTCTTCCTGATGTATATATCAGATTTTCAACACAAAACTATGTAAAGCCACATTTATTGGGTCAGTTTTACAAAGTAACAGGGTTCAGGCCGTCTGGGACACATCATTACTTAAGACAAACTGAAGGACAAGCTTACAGAAATCCCTAGAAAGTCGATTAAATCACCTGTCCTTATAATAAAACACTTCTGCCTCTTCCTCCTATTTTATGTTTCATTTTTCTTTGAAGACTTGACTTCCCTCTGTTCTTCTCTCTGCTTTTTTATTTTCTTTTATCTGATACCTAAGAAATGTATTATAAATATATGTTGCCACATGTATATGCTCTCTTAGTTGTGTTTCTGTCACCTTGAACAGTCTGTTTTTTCTGTCTGGTTCTACCATATCTCCATCTCTTTAGATTTGCTCATAGCACTCAGTAATTTTCCTTCCTTCTAATTATTTGCTAGTTTAATAGTTTTACCACACCCTACCATTACATGTTTTGCTATGATAGATACAATATACTGCTTGTCTTCATTAACAGATTTTATAGACTATTGTAACATACAAATTGTATGTATGTACCTTATACAAATAAAGCAGCCTGTTTCAGAACTGTTCCCTACAAATACATATTTGAAGGAACCACTGGGGCCTCCATTCCTTCAGAAAGCCTCTGAATTATGAGAAATCCTTATTAGAGACATCTTAAAGTAAAAGCTCAAAAGGGATGTCCCATGATACAAGCTTCATTCTGTTCCTGCTGCAGGCTACATTATCAGAATATTCTCTATAAATTCAAAAAGAGTTTTCTTGAAACTAGTTCTTCTTTCATCATCCTCATCACATCTTCCAATAAGCCTGCTAATAAACTTATCATTTTTAAAGACAATAATTAGGAGGCTGGATGTGCAATTTCATTTACAGAAATAAACCATAATGACATATAGTTCCAGGACTTCCCTTTTGATTTTTAGCCTTGCATTTACTACTTTGACAGAACATCAACTTTCCCTAAATAGATCTTGTTAAGAGAAGATAATCCAATGAAAGATAAAAATGTCCTGTAATATTGGTTTCCTGTAAATTAAAATATGCTGGATAAAATCTGAAGGTCTAAAATTTTTTTAATTTTTTTTTTTTTATTCTATAAGGGTCTGTATCCCAAGCATTCCATGCATGCTTTCGGGTCCAATCACAACGAAAGCAAAAAAGTTTGTGTGGAGTCAAAATTGCCAGCAAGCAATTTGAGTTGCTGCTCAAATTGTTTGTCCATTTCATTTCTGACTGACTGTTTTTGTGTTTCCTTGCAGTTTTCCACTTGTCCCACAAAGTCACTCGGGTGGTTCCAGAAAGCGCTCTGCTGATCGTCCTTGGTGTTTTCCTTGGTGGCATTGTATTGGCAGCAGATCACATTGCCTCCTTCTCCTTGACACCAACTGTATTTTTCTTCTACTTGCTGCCCCCCATTGTTTTAGATGCTGGTTATTTTATGCCAAATAGATTGTTCTTTGGAAATCTTGGCTCCATCCTTTTGTATGCTGTCATTGGGACAATATGGAATGCTGCCACAACTGGTTTATCCCTCTACGGTGTCTATCTGACAGGAATAATGGGTAAGTTTGATCTGTGAAGGCACAGTTATAAATGCCACTGTATATACTGTTAGATGGGTGATATATTACAATTTAACAACTCTTTCCAGTAGAAAAAATCAATTTTAACGGGAGAAGTTTGTAATATCTTTGTCAAATTTAAGAATGACCTGAAAAATCTTCCCTAAAGAAAGTATAAAAGCTACTTGAATCTATGCCTCTTATATTGTCCTGCTCTAAAAGTGTGTGTACATTCTCAGGATAAAACTCAGGATTCTTTCTGCTAATGGAAATCTGGACAAAATACACACTAAAGGGTTTGTTTCTTTCTGCTGTGATAGAAACCTTAAAAGTTACTCTGAAAGGAAGCGTCTTCCTGAAGCCAGGTTTAGCATTATGTATTATATTTAGTGTTATTTAATAATAAATTTAATGTTATTAGCGCAACTAAATGTTATCTATAGTAAGTGTTATCCAATATTAAGTGGCTACTGAGTGGGTATATGTGCATGACCCATCTAGACATCACTTTTGCATTTTCTGAGTTTGGAAATCGTAACTGAAGAAGTTTTACAGAATGAAGTAGCAGATGTCTTACTGAAAAAAAAAAAGGAAAAAAAAAAAGGAAAAAAAAAAGCTGTTTCAATGGGAGCAGTCCAAAGGGGCTTGAAAGGATGGCTGATGCACAATTTCCTACACTGCAAATCTAAAAAGTGAGAGTTTCCTACTACTTGTTCTCTTTCCAGAGAAGCTGCGGATGCTCCATCCCTGGCAGTGTGTTCAAGGCCAGGTTGGGTGGGGCTCTGGGCAATCTGGTCTAGCAGAAAGTGCCCCAGGCAGTGGAACTGGAGGGTGTAAGAAGTCCCTTCCAGCACAAACCATTTTGTGATTCTAAGACACACTTTTGTCTTAATTACACCACGATATAAGAGCACAGGGGTGCTAGAAGAGGCACAGAACAGCAGTACTTAATCTCTACAGACTTTCATTTAACATTCATGTTATGTAATTGCAGATGTTTGTAATATAGACATCTATGATAGATACATTTTAGGTATTTACCTTATCATAACTCTTATTTTAAAAGGAACAATATTTTCTTAGAGAATACAAAGGTGACAGCTCAGATGCAAAAATCTTTGGCTTCCTTAGGTAGATAAGAGGTTTACTGTGTATTAAGCAATATATGCCAGCTGCAATATCACATTTATAATTAAAATCAGGTTTTCAGGAAGAAAATATATGACAAGGATATTGCTACTGTAGATTGGAAAAGGATTTCTTTATTTAAATATCCAAGATGCTTGGAACAATTAAAAAAATATGACCAAAAATGTTTTCTTAAAATCGTGTTCTGGGAAATATAATATATGATAATTACTTTCAAAAATATATTGCTATAAATCATTAGAGGGAAAGAATGGATTTCCTTAAAATATGTGAAATGGAGAACTTGACTGTTCTAAAAAAATTTATTTTAGGTGAAAAATTCACCTAAACTATTCTCCTCCTCCCAATCTGCAAACAACTCTTGACTAACTGCGAAAGCTGGATTTGATGGTTACATGTTCTGCTTCATCAGTTTAGTGACAATGTATACTAGAACTCTGAGCTTACAGCTACACAGGAGAATCAGCTCCTAACACAGGTCACAGATAAAGTGCTACAAGAGAAACATGGGGTTGTTAATAAAGGTGAACAATAAACTGACATGTCTGCCAAAACTTCGATGTTTAGAAAGAGCATTACTGGTGTACTGTGGAGACCTGTCTTTTCCATAAAGACTTACAAGAGTTCTAATTTCAGCTGTGAAAAAGGCCAGACAAGGCTGTCCCTGATTCAAACTATGTCATTCTCCAGCAAAGCTGAGTAGGAGTCTAAAATATCTGCATGACAGAGACTTACTAATCCACTAAATCTATTGTGTTGACCTCCAGGAGGTCAACAAGATCTAACCACCACACTTTGTGAGAAACCTTGCTGCTGTTACTTGCTGAAGATAAGAGAATGCTGACTTACTCTGTTTCTAGAATAGTTCATAGCACCTTCTGGTTGACGTTCTATGGCTTATATGTATTTAT
This sequence comes from Turdus rufiventris, assembly GCA_013186435.1. NCBI lineage: Eukaryota > Metazoa > Chordata > Aves > Passeriformes > Turdidae > Turdus > Turdus rufiventris. The sequence goes on from PYHW01009964.1 coordinate 2,360,429, forward strand.
ATCCTACTTGTTCTACAATTGAAGTGAATAATGCTAAGAGTAATATAACTAAAATGTAGAAATGCAAATCCACTACAGACTAAAACGAACTAAAACCAAATTACTTCTAGCTTTGCCATTCAATGGGTCTGTAGTACTGTCTACCAATATAGGAGTGCATAATCTAAACTGGATTGCATACATTTCCTACATAAATAAACATAAAACCATCTCTTTGCTGGCATTCAGAACCCTTGCAGATATTATAATTTGCAGAAGGAAAATGGAGAAGGTGATAATGACGAAGAAATCCTTCTTTAGAATTGAAACAAAAAGATCAGAAGATTAACTGTTAATCAGTCATATCAGTCTGCTTCCACAGAACAGGAAGAATTGTGTAATATTAAATCCCCCACACATATTGCAGTGAACTGTTCACCGTCCATTGAAGAACTAACACTTGCACTTTTGTGGTTGTGACTAATGCTTAGAACAGTTTTTCCTTAGAATCTAGGTCATAGCTGTAACATGCTCCATGTGTCTAAAAGTCTTAAACTGGGCCCAGTGAACTTATCTTGGTCAGGTATCACTGACAAGCTGGAGGAAGCCATGGTCATGTACCAATTGAAAATAACTGCTGTTATTACTCTAAATGAAAGCCTGATTTAGAAACTCCAGGCCTCTTAACTGTGCTTTGTAGAAATTATAGATGTGTCCTAATCTCCCCATAAATATTTGCTTACTAGCTTTGCAGTCTTCAAAGAATGTACCAATGATTATAATTGGTAACACATAAAAAAGATAAGTAATCTCAGTGAGCCAATTTATTTTCAAACCTTATGTTCTATTATACCCTATTATCTGATAGTTATTGTCATTGGGCTTGTTCTTTCCTTAGGTCCACCTGAGAAGGACAACATTTGATGGAACCATTGCTTAGATTTAGGTTCAAGGCTGTTCTCAGAATTTTTGGCACAGACTGAAGGTCACTGTCTCCACCCCACTCGCATGCTAAAACTGATAGGCTCAGTCCTTGTTCACTGCCTGATATTCCAAGTGTGAACTTAGACTATTTACCTTCTTGAAAAAATAAGGTGTTATACATCTGTGCAAGCTATGAATTTCTGTTTCAGGGCCATATCAAGACCCCTACAAACTGTATGGAAACATTGTAGAGATTCTGATTGGCAGATAGCAGCTAAGAGAATATATACATCTGCAGCTCCATCAGAGTATTGGGCACTGTCACATATAACAGGGTGTTGTCTACCCATCTCTCTGACTGCCCATATAAGCATTGTCTTCTTGAGTAAATAAGCCTGTGCCATTTTGTATCAAAAATATTCGGAATCTGATTTCTGTTTCAATTACATACAAGCACAAACCATTTTGAATTTGAAAAGTTTCCTTTTAGAGTTCTTTCTGGAGTGGGGGGGCCATGTTGTTCTGTAAGTACCTTACAGGCACTATTGATCCTGTGGCTATGGCTACTGACAGTCATTGTCTGACTCACGTATCAAAACAATTTAAATGGATGAATTCATTCTTTACTTGTAGAAATGAGTGTGATAATTTTGGGCATGAGCCTCTGCATTGTATTTCAATGAATTAATTCTCAACCGGTTCCTTTTGTGCTCTTCCTCATATAATTTTTGGCACCATTACTTCTTAATGAACCTTGCTTCCTCCTCCATCTGTTAATGAACACAAAAGGAATTTCACCGCTCAGAAATCTTTTCCCCAGAAAAAATGACTGGGTTACCACTCGTGATTACATGAAGAAGGTAGATTTTGCAAGGTATTTAGGAAGTTGAGCAAAGTGTTTTTTGTGGCTCTGCCTTTTCTGCTACTTATAAAATGACAGTGAATGCTTGCCTTGGTCTGTTTGCATAACTGAACAAAATAACCTTAATAACTAAAAGAAAGTTAAAAAAAAAATACAAGGTTACACTGTCACCAGAGTTTTGCAGTTTCAAAACTTTTGAAATCATTGCCAAAATTCCTAAGGGGCTACAACACAAACATGTTGAGGTACATTTTGGTCCTCCATCTATTTTTATGGTCCACTTGCAGACAATTTAACAGCCTCATGAATCCTACTTTGGCAACAAGTGGCTTAACCACACCTATCAGTGAGTAAGGGGGCGACAATTGGTCTTCGGCTGTTCTGAGTGAAGTTGAACACAACTGTAGCAGTTTTTAGTGACCAAAAGTCAAATTTGACCTATGACATGAAATATTTTGGAACATTTACTTCAGAAGTGCTGGTATGGTCCTCTTAACATCTTGTGAGTTCTCACATATCCTAGGAAAATTTAGTCAAGTTAGACAAACCGTGCTACACACAAATAAAAAGCCAGTTTAGATCTGGAACTATCTTGCCACAAGAGGAGGCCAGTACTGGTCCTGCTTCCAGAAACAAGTTTGATCCACATGGGCCAATGTTGAATCCAACAAAACTTGTAGGTTACAACAACTCAGTGCAGAACTTTTGAAGTAGTCACTGTAATGTGCTTTTCAACTGATACCTTGGCATCTCTATTTCACAATATTTGGCATTATCTGTAACATCTCAGTCTCTCATTATTATTGATAATACAGAGATTATTCTGCTTATAATTTGTTTACTTTGTTTTTGAAGGTGAACTGAAGTCTGGGCTGCTGGATTTCCTACTCTTTGGCAGCTTAATTGCCGCTGTGGATCCTGTAGCCGTTCTGGCAGTGTTTGAAGAAGTCCACGTCAATGAAGTTCTATTCATCATTGTTTTTGGAGAATCACTTCTGAATGATGCTGTAACTGTGGTAAGTAAATTATATATCCCAAAGTCAACCTAACTCAAGGGGATTTCTTCAGAAGTGCATTTTCCCCTTTAAAGAAACGCTGTACTTTTTGTGTGTATCTACTAATGGACTATTGTAGTGCAGCTCATGGTGTTTTCTGTCTTGCTTAAAAACATTAGATGTTGGAGTTAGTAAGTGACATAAAACACACAGTCCTGGGTCGGACACTTCAAATGAAGTTTCAGGGGTACATGTTTTATTTGCCTTTTCTGCTTAAGTAGGGCTTTCATGACTTAATGAAATTAATTCCAGGGATTTTAAGCTAATTTCCTTCGCTGTTATTTTTTAATGTGCATACATTTTTCTCCATATTTGTTCTATGCCCATAATTTATATGCATACCTCAGCCAGTGAGAGAGACAGAGAGAATACTCTTCAAAGTGTTTATGCCCGTTCCCTCAGTTTTACTTTGATTAGATATTTGTCAAGTAGATACATAACAAAGAGACAATTTGAGAAAAAAAATTTGTGATATTTTAGAAAGTTTTTTTAAAACAATTTTTAATTTAGAAAGTCTTTAATAGACTTAAAAGAATCCCAGATTTCTACTGATATTTTTATTTTGATTGAGACACCTTTTCTTTTCACACATTTTTTTCCCCTAGAATAAAATAGTCAATTTTTTTGTTTTGTAAGGCAGTACTAGTGGTCAGGGACCAGGAATTCCTAAGGCAGAAATATGCTATGCAACCATGTTGTTGTGCAGCTCCAGTTCACTTTTAGATAATTTTCTGTTCCTGCCCCTGCCTATTTTCAAGGGAGGGTAAGACATATTCATGAGGCTCAGTGATTCAAGTTTTTGCAGACAAGGAAGCAAAGCATTCCAAGGTCATTGGCAGCATCCTAACTGTTCACATGAGTTTAAAAATTATAGTCTGACTTCCAAAGAAACCTAATTGCCCTTGGATATCTGTATCATTAGTATTTCAGGGGCATTGCCAGAAACAAATATTAAGATAAACCTCTGATGAATTCAAGTATAAACATCAGTGGCTTTCAGCAGGAAAGGAATTTTTGTTACTGTGAAATGAACACAGTCTACAAATAAAAGGAAGTTTGATTGTTCATTGACAAGAAAACAGAAGAGCAAGTACGATCCAGAACTAGAAAGCACAAACTGTGAGGAACTTGGAAACAGTGGAGTTACTACCTTGAAAAAGGAAAGACTGGAAGACAGAAGAAAGTGGATGGTATAGCATTCTTTAAACATAAATATGTAAAAGACTACAGTTATAGGAAAAAAATAACCTGTATATCCTGACTGGGTGAATATGATAAGAATTTTCAAGTTTAGATGCAACAAGAAAAGTTGAGAAAGCCACAGTAAAGTCCCCCTTTTACACTGGAGGAACTAAGAGCAGATTAAATTGGCATGTTTCAAAAATCATGCTCATAAAAACCTCCTCAGGCATAGGTCAGGATAAGGTGAATTCTTTACTTTCAGCTCAATCACTGTTAGTCATTAATTTAAAATGTTTTAGCACAATTATTACATTCTCTTTTATGTTCAACTTCTATATGTTCAACATATTTCAATTCAGTATCTTATTAGAATCTTACTATTTTCTTATTAAGTATCTTATTTATCTTATACATGTGAGTAAATGAATCTTTCAAATACTTGGATTTTACAGTGAGAAGTGCTTTAGAAAACACGTCTGTATGTAACAATGCTTCTTGTACTTAGGAGACATATTGAAGTGAGAAATGTAATGTTGTGTATATTGTGTGAAGTTGTTGTTTTTCTGGGTTTTTTTTGGGGGTTTTTTTTGGTTTTTTTTAATTTTTGTTTTTTTCTTCACCCACTGCATTTCTTTAACAGGCTCAATTCAGGAGCATTTATTAAATTATTACTTTTCTTTCCAGGTGCTGTACAATGTGTTTGACTCTTTTGTTGGAATAGGTGCAGAGAATGTGACAGGGATTGAATGTCTCAAAGGCATAGGTGCGTAGAAGTGAGTTCTATACCACACAATTGGCGTATGTATGCAGTATTAAAAAAAAAAAAATTATTATGCTACTGGCAACTTTCCATTATTACTCATATTCACACACTTGTATGACATAAACAAATGTCTTAAGGAAATAAATAAATAAATAAAAATTCCTGAATTTTTGGGAAACTTAATCAGATCTGTTTTCTTTTGAGGAGGCTCAACAGATGTGGAGTTCTTTTGTTGTGACCGCCAAATCTGACAGCAATATATCTTTTCTTTCTATTTACTAGCATATCCTTGATTTCAGCCTATACTCTCCCTTCATTCTAAGAAAGCCAAGAATGAATACAGGCATTGCCACTCCTTATCACTTATCACCATCAAATAATGTTTGCCAGTAATTATCAAGAAATTTTGTCTGAAAATTTAATCACTATTTCCCATTCCAAGCATTGCATGAAATGATATTATGAATAAATGTTTAATAGTGACTTTGTCATATTCTATAACATGGTTTTGCAAAAACATTTGTTTACAGAAAATGGGAAAAAATACTACAAAGAAATGTAGTGGGTTTGAATAGAAGTAAGACGGTGAGGCTTAACAGAAGTAGCCTTGTTTTCCTACACAATGCTACACTCACACACCAAGTGCTCAAAAGTCTCGATTCTAGGAATGAATTTGACATGTCCTCGAAATTTTTCTGTGATTTACTGGCCATGTGCTGTTCTCTCTCTGGAAGAGAACTAGTCCAAGCCATTATATTTCTGTGGTTTAAGCTGTGTTAGGTGTTTTCTTTTTCAGTGTCATTCTTTGTGGTGAGCCTCGGTGGGACATTGGTTGGCATTTTCTTTGCGTTCCTGCTGTCATTGGTCAGTCGTTTCACCAAGCACGTGAGGATCATTGAACCTGGATTTGTGTTTGTCATTTCCTACCTGTCCTACCTCACAGCAGAGATGCTTTCTCTTTCCGCCATCTTAGCGTAAGTCTCTTTTTATTACTGCCTAGGAAGGGGAAGAGAAGGGAATATGTTTTTTAAAAACATTGAAAGGAAAACCTAAACTATATGAGACTATAATACGGGAGCTATAGAATACAACATTCATGAAGTTAATGCTGGATAATACTATATTCACACTGCACTAGATTATAGTTTGCAAATAGTGTCATTCAGCCTTGAAAGGGAATGCAGGTTTTCCAGTATCTGCTAGGCAACATGAGAACTCCTTTGCAGAACACTGACATCACTCCTTCCTCTCTATTAATAATACTTCAAACTTAATAGTTGTCCATTTGTGCTGACATCTTTCCCTATACTTTGAAACTAAAGCAATATTTTTCTAAGGCACTGTGTGAATGTCACTACTCTCTGTTTTCTCTCTCTCTGTCTTGGCTGGCCATTAAGGTTTGCCTAAGTGTTGCCTGTTTTGGCTTGAGTACCTCTGTGGTCTTTCTTCTCTTAGACACAGTTGATTCCTGGCATACCTTTCTTCTCAGTTTTGTCATGTTTGTAGATGATACAATAAGTATATTCAGGTTCCGAAAATCATTCTGCAAATAGATAATTAGTTCAAGATAATGTGTAATGTAAACAAGGTGTAGAAATTTGCATTGAAAGTAGTATGGAAATCTGAAGAGAATTGCAGTCTATTATGCTCTAGTGAAATGCTGTCTTCAGGCTTCTTGAGTCACATCAGCATGTACAGTAATTTCACGACTATAAGGCGCACCCTTTTGACTAAAATTTTTCCCCAAACCCGGAAGTGCGCCTTATAGTCCG
>PYHW01009964.1:2372803-2424008 GCA_013186435.1 Turdus rufiventris
CCCAGCTCTGTTTCCCTTCTCTGGACATGCTCCAGTTCCTCAATGTCCTTTCTGAAGTGAGGGACCCAGAACAGAACACAGGATTAGAGATACAGCCTCACCAGTGCCAGATGTCAGCCCTGCTGTTCCAAACCTAACCCCTGTATATTCTACAGTAATCAGACCAATGTTCAGAGTGAGATGTTAATAACCACACACAGAAAAAGGCCAAATTGTACCTGCAGTTGCTTTGGTTTGAATCAAGAATTATAAGCCTCCAGATTTCTATCAGCCATGTAATATATATACTCAGTTTGAAATTTTTGCCCTAGATATTAAAAAGGAAGGGTGCCTACTTCTACTCTGAGGGGAATATGAACTCCTGAAACATCTAGAAAGAATCACTGGGGAAACTGTTCAACTGAAACAATCCCTTACACTAATCGTGGCAGATGTACTTCATAGGGCAGAAATGGAGATAGTAAAATGAGTCCATAAAGGTTTTAAAATTGAATGGTAAAATGGGGGTTTAAGTACCTTCTTGTCGAGACCCTTGTAATTTAAGAATACTTTGTGAATTTATAAAGAATGGGTTAAAAAGTTCAGGACCTTTGCAGAAAAGCTTATAGTAGTTAGAACTCCTGTAAATTGGAAAAAAAAATTAACATCCATAAAATTATTCTGCATAGTCACCTTGTCTAACTTGAAATAAATTGAGCTACTTTCTAATTATGCTTTTTTATTTCTATAAAGATACTAATTCCACTCTCACTTTCCTAGGCCTTTGATCACATTCTTTCTGCTATAGAAGACATTTCTGGACAAATAGGGCATCATTATCTGAGAGACAAGTAAGTAATAATAACCAATTTAGAATCTTGAAATACTGCTAAGAAATATTAACTGTACATTATAACTTTTTAAGTCTGCGAGCTTAAGGAAAGCAAGGATGCTAAATAGTTAAACAGGTTACATACTGAAAATGCCAAAACAGTGTATTTTTGTCCCCTTAAAAACAGAATCTTTCCCTTCTCTTACACAGTTCAAATTATGCCTTTACAGGTGCCTCAGTACACATACAAGGCTTGTTCTCTCAAGATTAGAGAACTGACTATTTGCAGAAGTCTTCACATAGAATGTTAATGTTGTTTTTTCTTTCATACTACAACTATGCTGAACTGTTGATCTTATCTCTACAAGGATGTGCTCAACACCTCTGAAAGTTATGGCAGAGGGTGCTCTGAAATTGCTCTGACAGTTTCAGCTTGTTAGTCTGAAACCAGTAATGAACCATCCCCTCTATCTATAGTTGATTCATATCGAGAGATGCAGAATTACTCAGCTGAAAGATACACCATTTCCTTCAAAGTACATGTGCAGTGTTATGCTTGGGATGGACACACTTCCATACCTAGATGAATAAATGTGGAAGAAAGGACATTAAATCTGGACATCCTTAAGAGTGTTATTTCAAATCAGGTCATTCTCTCCATGGAGTCAGGTCATTTCATAGGTGCAAACAGTCACAGTTTTGTCCTGCTGACCTCTTGCTGACTCAACATGCCAATTCCAATCCAAAAGCCATGTGGTTGTGTTAGCTTTCTGCAGAGCACACCCCTAATGCTTTCTGAGAAGCTGAATCTGTTAGCTTAGGTTTAGCATTATCATGCAAAACAATACAATTCCTAGGCTGAAGTTAGTTTGTATTGGAACTCAAGCAGAATTGTTCACCTGCATCCAGTTATAGAGACAAGTCTCCTTCCTTTCCTTTTCCTCTTCATTCATTTATGCAGTGAAGAATTTTCCTGAGGCACTCTAGATAGAATATCTTTCTTTTGGTCTAAGTTTGTAGTTTACCTTTTGGGAATAAATTCCAGTAGGCTTTATATAATATAGGCAAATACATCTCTGGTTTTGATATATTGCCACTAAGATGGAGCTGTATTTTTGAAGTGGCAAATTAGCATGGGACTTCTTGCATGTTAGAAAGTAATCCCCTTGAGTAAGAACAGAAAGATTAGCTTAATGTAGATTCGTGGTTGAGTATGTGGTTTGATAACTAATGTATTTTGAATGAGACCATCTTAAACCTGCCTTTTGGACTCTATGTACATGAAAGTGCTGCTTCCATAAAGAAATGGCAACCCCTAACATCTTCACTGATGGGTTCAGTTGTGGCAGCCTGAATTAGAACCTGCTAGTCAGATGTTCTGGCCAGAGAAGAGGAATAGTCATCAATTATGTGAAAAATATTCAACACAAAAAGGTTCAAGGAATCTGAATCAAAAGCTGTAAACTCAAAATAGCCATTGGGCGAGATGTATAGAGTCATTCTGAGCAATAGTCTCCAAAGATGCCTCATGCTTTTCAGATGAAGTGTTGAGGAAATTAGAAGAAAGTATAACAGCCTTTTATCTTTTGGACCCTAAACATGACAGATATGTAACATATCAGACAATCTTGGAAGTGTAAATAATTTAAAACATACATGGCTACTATCCCCAGAGCAGAGTACATTGGTGGGATGAGTAAGGCCCTGGTAGAGCTTCTGGAAAGGCACTGTTATTCTTAACTGATTTTCTGGTCTGGCTGTCCTACAATACACCTGGGCAAAAGCGGATTACTTTCCCAACAAGGGAAGAAAATTAAACATAATCAGAAATGGAAAAATAAGGTAGCATGATCTCCCAAAGTATAAAATGTGTTACTGACTCTGAAATGGGACACTGTAATCATAGCACTCTTGTAGCAGTGTTGGGTGAGTGAACTGATTAAATGCTTTGTGACAGCTGCATAAGTCTGTAGCAGGCTTTTCCTTGACTTTCTTTATATGCTAATTGTAAAGCTTCAAGACACAAATCCCTCACATTCCACTCTTCACTGTTTTTTGACGAAGTGTTTAGCTCAAAAAATATAATTTATGCTAAATTGAAAATGCTTTGAAACTAAAAAATGCTTGTTGCCATTAACACAGTTTGTTTAAATTATCAGGTGGACCAATTTTGATAGGAAATTCCTCAGAAAATTACTGATGAGAAAGTCTGCTCAAAAATCAAGAGACCAAATCCTTAATGTTTTCCATGAGCTCAACCTGAAGGATGCAATTAGCTATGTGGCTGAGGTAATTATGAGCATTTGTTGACATTATAGCATCATTTGGAATTCGATTTTTAAAAAATTATACTATAACCTAAAGTTGATATATTGCAGGAGATACCTAAGGAAAACTATTTCTATGTCAGCTCTGTTTTTTGCTTTTTTGCTTTTTTTTCCTCTCCTTTTATTTTTTAAATTTTAATTTTATTTAATTTATGTGTTTTGAGTGTTGGCATTGCTGTTTTGAGAAGCTGTAGCTCTCAATATTGTGCCTGATCGCCAAATACAAGTATATTGTACTTACTTCAGTGTACATTTCTGTTGCATTTTACTGAATGTCTTTGTTTCTATATTCATTACATGAAAAAAATACTGTAATTCTGGAGGGGTGTTGTCTTTCTAAATGTGTCAACATGGACTGGCTTCCACAGGATAGTGGTTCTATGTGATGGCAAATCTGATTTGAAGAAGCTCACTTTCAAATGATGTGCATATGTGGCCAAAGTATCTGCTAATCTCAATCTGTCAGATTACTGTAACATTCACAAAAAAAAAAAAGGGTAACTTTAATTCAGTGGAATCATAACCTTCACAATAATTAGAGTTAAATATACTATAAGTATCAATTGCAATCAAAGAATTGTGAAGGTAGGGAAATTTAAGACTTGGAACAGGAGATTTAAAGAAAGTTTCTGACCTTCTACAGGAGTACTGGAGCAGTGTTACCTGACTGTGCAAGAATTCCTAATCTTCCTCAGTATGAAACTACAAACAGCCATGAATGCACAGTTTTAAAAGTGGTCTTTAAAATCATAATCTATCCATACTCATAATCTCCAATTGAATTTGGTGATATATGAGTCAATTTCTTGAATTTAAATAAAAATTATTACTATGTTGATACTGCTGCTACTAATACTGCTAAGCTCTTTTTTAAAACAAGATGAAATTCAGAAATTTTGTTAGTATTGGAAATGGAGAATAGTTCACAAGACAAGCAAATTCTTCCTTTTGAGATTTTGTAAATTATCCATTTGGTTTTTAGACCATATGAGCTCAAGAACTAATTTTCTTTATTGAGACACTTTCTGGGTCACACCTCAGAGGAAGAAAGTTGGATAATGACTTTGAGATTGGTGACCATGAAACTCATGTTCAGGTTAATTCCTGAGTCTGTTCAGTAGATTCATTACAGTGTTTCTTCATTTTAACAGATGCAAAGGGTTTTATAGACCATTCACAGATGCAGATTTAGGACCAGAATTTTTACCCAATAATGTCTTTGATCCCATATATTAAAGACAGATTACTAAAAGTTAGATTAATATTTTTTAGGAGACAAAACATAAGGGAATTGCTTATTGTTACCTTTGTCCAAGTGCTATTTGTATATATTGTTTCTTGCAGACAAGTTCTATTGGGTAAATATCTACTGATCTGGTAATAATAGAAAAAGAAATAGAAAGTTCTCCAAGTTCTCCAGAAGTTTTGCAACACATTTTCTTCTAGCAGAAATTAATCATGAGTTGTGAACCCTAAAGTAATTTTGTCTATCTCACTTTAATCATACACTGCTTTAACAACTTTTTCTTTACTTTTCAAATATATCTTTGAACAAAATATCTATTAATTACAAGCTGACATTGAAATTGAAGCCATTTCTTTCAGGACAAGTAAAGAGCTGCCTCCCCCAGCTACTCTCTTCTCACTTGCAAGAAATGGAGGAGTTTAAAAATTTAAAAATTATTTAATATATTTTTCTTTGTTCAACTCTGCTACTATGTTGCATCAATATAATAAATAAGAGTTGAGAGAGTTCAGTCTCAATCTAAGAAAATTCCTTATAGTTGAGAGAGGAGAACCTAAGTCTAGAAAAAAGAAAATAATCCAGAGCAACTGAAGGGAAGTGACTTAAAATACTCATGGTTCATAACGTGTTCTGTCTAAGATTCTTTCACTGATGTTATTGTCTGATGTATGTATGAACTATTAAACTTGATTTGAAAAGAAAGTCAGATTCACTTAAGAAAATGGATGGGATGGATGTTCTCCCAGAATTCAATCTTATTAACCTCAAGATTTCTGTGTGCAGAGACCAGAGTATATTTCTTCATGCCATTGGTAACCCACATACTGTGATATGTATTTGGGCTACAAAAAAACCATTTATTTGTTTTGCTACATAATATGAAAACTTAAAGGGAACACAATGCAGTTAAAGTTGGAGAAATGCAGATAAAATCTCTGTTCTGCAAGGGAGATGATTTTTCTTGATTCTTACTGTTTAAAATCTAGGGACCTGCTATGTGATTTCTCTCTGCTGTGATACACAACTGTAGATGGTTTCAGCCAGTGTAACCACAATGCCACTCAACAGATACCTTTTGGCTAAGCAAGAGATTACTCAAGGTGTAGGGAAAAGTATGAACATGTAAAACTGAGTTTTTCCAGCACTTCATTTCTGTGACACTAGTTTTACAACTGGAAAAAAAATCTCATGTCTTCAATATCTCATCTTATCATGCCATAAACTAATAGTCTTGTAGATTTCTATCACCGCTTAATATTTGCTGCTTCCAGTCTGGTAGAGAAGAGAAAACTTAGAGTTGAGTCTTTGAAAATGCTACTGATATTGTAGTCATATGTTGATACATGAACATCTGTATATTCCTATGCTCTTGGCTTGCAACATTGTGCAAAGTAAAACTGTGAATCCATCGAGGCACAGGAAATCATTCACCTCTTCAAAATCAATTTCTGAGAGTGGAATAGAATTTCTCATTGCTTTGTTTGTCAGAATAGTGTCGCTCAACGTAAATAAACCATAATACCAAAAAAACGGTTTTTATTTGTTACGTAGATACAACTCCTCCCATACTTCTTGTGCCATTTGCACAAATAGAGTCTCACAAATTATATGTGTTCTGATACACATTTTGTCCTAGGCTTTTTACAGCTGTAATATGTCTTGTTTCTTTCCATGACCAGGGAGAACGTAGAGGTTCACTGGCATTTATACGTTCTCCAAGTACAGACAACATGGTAAATGTGGATTTCAGCGCTCCACTCCCAAGCACTGTGGAAAGCTCTGTCTCTTATTTATTGTAAGTATTGTGGACTGACTGGGTGGTATATGAGAGGAAATTGAAACACCGCTAAAAAAATTGAAAAATGTAAATTACAGGGGCTTCAGTCACTACGTTTTTGAAGTTTAATTAATGTTTTCTCCCACAGAAAATGGGTATATATGGATTTATAATGTTGTATTTTACACACAGGTTTTTTCAGTAAAGGCTGGTAGGATGAAGCAGATATTCACAATAGAGTTGTTTCATTTGCCTTTGGTTCACCAACTGCTATATACAGGGCTAGATGTTATTTCTATGTTGGCTCCAGAAAAAGTAAGGAGAGAGGCAAGGAAAAAAAATGCCATTTCCTAAATTTTTTTTATTAATCTGTCACTGAAAAGACCATGTGTCATGTGAACTGTGAAATTAATTAATGCTACATCCCCCTGAAAGACAAAAACCAATGATCTTTTCATATTTCCGATTAGGCATTTACTCACCCATTGTCATTTAGCCAGTTCTTACTCTTCCTTTTTTTTTATTTAAACTTCGTCTTGTTTTTCTTCTTTTCATTTCTCATCTTCCTGTTTTTTCTTCCTCTTCAGCAATCACTGATTTTAAAAACTGTTTTTCTTCAGGAGAGAAAAAACTGGACCGGTTTGCCTTGACATGCAAGCTTTAGAGCAGAGGAGGAAAAGTATCCGGGACACAGAAGATACCCTCGCTCATCACACCCTACAACAATACCTGTATAAACCCAGGCAAGAGGTGAGAGCAAGAGGCTAGAATTGGACTGTTTTCCAATCTAAAACTAAGAGGAAATGGGAACCAAAACTTGAGAGTGAAACCCAAAAGGAGAGAACCCACTGCAAAATCTGTACCCTTGAGGAAGACTGGCTCTTTGTGTGATTTCTCATTTAAGAAAACAGATTTTTAAAAGAACCAGTGCCTTTGAAATCACTAGGGCCAGTGGAATACAGAACTGTGTCCAGCAAAGGTTCTGATGAGGATTAAATGAAGTGTATCAACTGAAGTGATTCAGACACTTAAAGGGAGAAGCTTACTTTGAATGACAATCCACTCTTACACACTTAAAATTCCTAGACTTGTTTCATGAAGAAAAAAGTAAAATGGGAATTTCAGTAATGCCTTCATACTAGTCTTTGGTTGATTCTTTCTTATGGAGTTGTTTACATTTTCGTGACACTGACTGAATGCATTGATTCAGGGCTTTCATCTGTATTTCTAAATAAACGAATATTGTCTTCCCTTCCTGGCCACAGCACAAACACCTGTACAGTCGACATGAGATCATGCACAGTGAAGATGACAAACAAGACAAGGAGATTTTCCATAGGACAATGAGGAAGCGCTTAGAATCTTTCAAGAGTACCAAACTAGGAATAAACCATTCCAAGAAGCTCAATAAAATCCACAAACGAGACCGGGGCCAAAAAAGGGTAAAAATATTTTCACAAGGACCCAGATGTAGCCACCTATTTAACAAACTAATGAGTGGGAATGGTAGGGAGGACTCTGAAGGGTCCTATGTCCTGCATTTATCTCTGTCCTATAGAACTTCATGAATTTAGAGGACCTAATTAAAAAGAGATTAATCTAGGAGGTTTAAACTCAAGGGGCTTCTTCTCACATTCTGCACTTCTCTATGCTTTGGGACTCTTCTTCTGGGTGAGAGATTTCTGATCACTTGGAAAACAATAGATCCTGAACCATGCTACTACACTGTTGGGAGATTTTGCAGGGTAGAGGCAGCAGGATAGCTCTATTACCATGGAGAATTCAATCACATTTGTGTGAAACTAAAAGGGAAGACATACCTTTAAAGATCCGAAGTTTCTTTTTTTACCCTGTCTGTACACACTTTAGGTGTAGGTGGGAAATTAGTGGCATCCATATTAAGTCTAAAACAAAGATTATAATGGATTTCAGGGTTATTCTGCTGGACTCATCATTTCAAAGGATGTCACTGCCATTGCTATCTGATGACCTTAGCATCTTTGGTCACTTTTTGCTTTCTTTACAGAGAAATAGCAGTGTCATACCAAATGGAAACATTCCTTCAGAAAATCCAGTACAAGATTTTACTTTGAAGGAAAAAGGTAAAAATACTCTTGGACTGTTTTCATTAACAGAATTTTACCAGCTACATTGCCAGTAAAGCATCACTAAAAGGTTTTGTGATATGCCACAGCAAATCTGATAGCAAAAAGGGACTTCTAGTGATAGTTCAGAACTTGGAGTGGTGATCTGTTTCATGCTTAAATGCAGTGTTTAGAAGTTGTTTTTTCAGGAATCTGGATGACAAACAAAAGTTTAATTGGCCTTTTTGCACACATTTTAAAAATATCACATTTATATTCTGTAAACAAAACAATGCAATGGCTACAATATAAATGAACTTTCAGCTTCTGTTTGGATAAGGTACACAGAGCTGCTAACTTTTTTCATCACAGCAGGCTATGCCTACCTAAGAAATCAGCCATATAGAATGCAGTAGCTGAGATTACATTCTTATCTGAGTTAAAACCCACTGTTTTAGAAGGGCCTGAATCAGATTTGAGGCTACACAAGCATGATATAATCAAGGAGGGAGTAGCTTTGGGAGGAACACAGTCAGATGTCAGTTCCAGCACTGCTTCACCCCTCATGAATGGATCTATCACATCTATCAGGCGTTGAAGTGTAATTGGAAGCTGACCAGCCCTAGGACTATCTCTAGCAAAAGTTTGTTTTGCATATAAAACCCCAAATTCTTTCCCATCTTAGCCATTTTTTGGCATTGGTATTAGGCTTGGCAAGATGTGATAGGTGCTAACAATAATGTTCGTTATACAATTGTAAAAAAATACATGCACTTCAAAACTGAAATGTGGTTAAAAGTCACTGAACTAACTTTGATTTGTGTGCTTCCCTCCGTAATTCCTTGATCTCAAAGACAACTCAAGTAAAATAGAGAGGGATTTTTCTTTTCTCAGTAGCTCCCAGGAAACTTATTTTTGTTTAAGCATCTTCTTTGAATCATTTACTGAGTGTTACTTTTGTTTGCCTGAGAGGGGCAATACACACTGGTTCCCCAAGTGTAATATTCTAGAACTACTTTGCTTGGGAAGAGCTTTCCAAGTGCTCATTAGTAGATCATTCAATATTGTCTTATTAAAGAACTCTGCATATAGATGTCATCATCTACTTAAAAACAAATAGTTTAATTGGAAGACAGTCTTAACAAGTGGTTTAACAGATGTAACAGAACTTATTCTACTGCAGTAAAAGCAGCATTGACCTCACGAGTCATTATACTAATGCCAACCTGTGTCAAGTGATGAAAATCCTTGTTAAAGATGTGTTTTTGATAACCATGATATCATCAAACCAGCAGGAAATAGCATTTTCTATCAGAATTGATACAAATCTCTAATGAAATTTCACTTTCTTTTTTTTTTCCCCCTAGATTTGGAGTTTTCTGAGTCAGAAGAAAATAATGATTATGAGACTTTGCATCTAGGCAAAGGAGTTGATTTCCTGGCTAATGTGACGAAACAAAATTTCACAGATACTCCTGCTGGTAAAAATATTTATTGGCTACAAAGTTTTTGTTTTTGTTCCTCAAATATAACAAAAAAGATACTAGAAAGGCTGGTTTTATAGTTTGTTTGATTGCGTGATTTTTTTTTGTGTTCAAACTGAAAATACATTTGCTTAATATTAATGTTAACATAAAGATTTTTTGATATCTGGAGGTATGGAGAGCATCGTATTTGAAACTGACAGGAGATGTGAACGTGACTACCTAAACCCATTTTAAAGCCACTAATTATTTCTAGCAGCAGTAAATGTTATTTTAGAATTGTCTTGACTCACAAGACCGGTCCTCTGGAGTTGTTTTTCACTTACATTGGGACTTTGTCGTGATAAATTTTGTTGTTCTTATTTCAGGCAAGATTTCTCCTTTTATATTCACAATCCCATCAGGTCCTTACAGGCTTACAGAAGTCACTGGAAAGGGCAGATTTGCAGCATTTCTGGAGCACTCAATGCCCTTGATTTTCAGCCCTGAAAAACTCCAAAATATCAGATTGGAAGCTTATAACTATATATAACAGAAACATATAATGATTTATGGAGTATTTCTCTTTAGCATGTCTGTGTTTAAATTTTTTCAGCGTACCACTGTTTGCTCCATGTGCAATTGGTGCCTGCAGTGAAGAAAAACACTTGTGCCCATACTCTTGTGGCAGACACCCTTAAATGCAGTTTATGCATTTGTTTATGCATTTGTTTCATGACAAATTCTATGTTTGTGTATAAAGACACCCAGAAATAAGTGGATAGCAAGATGCAAAATGTTTATGTAAAAGCTTGTCAAACTTGATAAGGTATGAACAGGTGCCTCTATCTTACTTTTGATTGTTTCATGGCCTGCCATAGTAAGCTCTGACTCATTTGTTTATAGAGTGGTGAAGTGTTTTTTGGTTTTTTTTTTCGTTTGTTTGTTTGGTTTTTTTTGTTTTTTTGTTTTTTTGGGTTTTTTTTCCCATATCTTATTTCTTTTTTATGGATTTGATTTAAATTTTCTGCAGTTATTTTATGCTGTGCTTTTTTTTTTTTTCCCTGGTTTAACACTTGTGGGCTGATTATTTTATTGATTTTATTTTTTATCTCAAGATTTCCCTAACATAATTGCAAATTTGATGTGATGACTAATTTTTCTCTTCAATTGAAATTCAATATATGTCTAGCAATAACCAAGGTATATATGTGTGTAATGGTTTGTGTATTGACTTAGTCACACCCATAACAGCGCATCAGCCCATTGTTTCCAAAAGCCTTTCTCCTTTTATAAAGCATGTTGCTGCATTATCAAGAAATTATTTTAATTACTTTTATTTGTCACTCATGAATTTTTTTTTAGGAATTGATAACCCAGTATTTTCAGCTGATGATGACCAAAGCATCTACATGAAGTTCTCACCATGGTTATCTAATGAAGATACTGTGGTGCCATCACAAAGGGCCCGAGTACAGATCCCATACTCTCCAGACAACTTCAGACGACTCACTCCAATCCGGCTCAGCAATAAATCAACAGATTCCTTCCTGCTAGCAGATGGCCCAGAGGAGCGACCCAGATCTTTTCTCCCAGAATCAACACATATGTAATATTTTAAAAGATATTACCTCCTTTACTTTTTAACCAGACTTCTTATCAATTCTGAGAAGTAAACTTATTTTTCTGTTTTTTCTTCTTTCAGAAAATCTCTTTCTTTCCTGATTTCTTTGTACAACTAAACATCTTTTATTTCCCTCCTACTTAATTAACAAAATGTCTTCCTATTTTCCTCCTGCAGAAGAGCTGTTCAACTATTTGGGGTCCAATGCCTTGCTACTTTTACAGCAGATAAGGGTCTTTCTCTTTGTTCGCACTTGAATATTTCAAATACCAAGAAAATAGTATTCCAAGTACCAGAATACTGGGCATACATTTTCAAGAGGCTTCAGGTTTCCTGGTTAGTCAGTCCTAGATCATAAAATTGGTACCTGAATTCCCTAATAGGAATAAAATTTTTTACTCTGTTGCCAAGAAGCCTTGAGTTAGCTGTGAACATTTGTCCAGATTATTTATCCAGTGTCCAGGAAGCAAAAATGCCCCACACCTGCATTACAATTATTCAGTGAAATTACTGATGTACCATTAAATTACATAAGAAAGGAGTTTAAAAAATATAATATTTACTAAAATGTGTCAGAGTCTCCTTGTGGGGATAATTACACAACAAAATTGTGGAAAAGCAGAATTCGTTTAGACCTTTATCTTTAAACTGTGAATTTATCTTAATCCTTGCCTTATTTTGAAACTAGAAGAAGGCTTAGCTTTCTTGTTGAAGCAAATAACTTGTTGCTTCTAATGTGTCAGAGGCATAAAACTGAATTGACTCTGGGTTTAAATTAATATCCCAGTAGCCCTTTAACTTCTGCTGTGTGGAAATTTTCCACACCATAAAATCAGCCTTCATTTTTATAATCAAGTCAGGCAGTGCTTCAAATGAGGTGAGTCAGGTCCACAGTTCAGATATTATAATTGAATAGAACACAGGGCACTGCAGGGATTGTGCAATGAAATGCAGTGTCATTGTGAATACACTTTTGTGGAATCCATGGTCACAAATACATGTCTTAGTGTCCTCTGTGCACAAGCAAAAAGAGTTGAAAGTATTCTGTAGCTGGTTGATGAAACTTTGTTCAGACAAACACTGCAGGCTAAGAGTGAATATTGCTAATTTTGACATAAGAAGAATTTCACAATCCCTTGAGAAGAAATAAAAAAGGAAGTTCCATTTTTCTTCTGTTTTGGCTTCTGTCCCTTCAGAAGATGTGCTAGTTCAATTAGTAATTAGAGGAAGCACATAATTTTCCGTACTGGAGTGGTCTGTAGGTCTGTGTTCGGTTTCAGTACTTAATTTCTTAATAATGCATCTTTGTTTATTTTTTAAATGATGATTTAAAATAAACACTGGATTATTTAAAGGACTGTGAATTACAGTCCAATATCCTGATTAAAAGTGTGAACAATGAGAAGCATTCCAAAAAGAAAATTTCACCTTGACAGTTAAAGTTAACCACATTGAAATTATCTTCACTTTTTTTTCCCCACTGAGAACGTTGTCAGATAATATTGTCATATGACCTGCAGAACATTTTCTTGCTAGCCTTTGTTCTTTTCCTCCATTTCATTGCTTTATTTATAATTCACCTAATTATTAGGAAGTGGTATGTGTAAGTTCATTTGTGGGTATCTTTGATATGTTAAAATCATTAGATTTTTGACTGCTGTATTTGTTAGTGTTTTGCAAAGTTAGATTTCCCAAGCTAATAAGCATACACCTTGATTACTGTCTGAAGCAGTCCTCTCAATGATCTCCTTAACAAAATTCTCCCAATAGGAGAATGATACTAAAATTTCAATTAAAAGATTTTAAAAAACAATGTTAAGTTTCTCTACATACCTAATATACACAGAAAACATCTGATAAGTTCTGATCAATAAGAAATTGACTCCCTGGAGTCAAATCCTCTGCTGCTTGATTGAAAGAGAAAATTGTTTCAAAAATTCCTGAAATATTTCCTTGCTGAGCATCAAGACTGTTTCAAGATAAAGATACACCTTAGTGACCAGATGATGGCTCCACCTCCTAACTATCTGAAACAGGCAGTTGTTCATCCTAAATACTAAGCTAAGCTTTGCCTGACATTCAGCAAGGATAAGAAGTTCAATTAACTCACGTCAGGTTGTCCAAGATAGAATTTTATACAGAATAGATTTCTTCAGGAAAAAAAAAAAAAAAATCTTAAACCACTCATTTTCATAAGACTTCCACAAAAATAGCCAAAACCAAAGACAATAGCCAGTATACTAACGGATGAAGTTTGTACAAATAGAAAACAAATGTTTCTATTTAATTGTGCTCTTTAGGTGATATGGACCATGATGTTGAAATGACAGAATACTCCTCTTCAGATGATCAACTAAACCAAAATGGAAGTGTTTCAGTGAATCCCCTCCACTTCTTCCCCTCTTGTCTTCAAATGCCTTGGACACAAAACTATTCTTCATTGGAAAACAGAGGGAATATATCTCTTTCTGCTGTCTCTGAGTACATTGCTTCATGTGACCCAAATGTACCTGATCTCTTCTGGGAATCAGGTACAGATATGAATAACAAAGAGACAGTAAACTCAGGTTATTGTTCTGAAGTTAGCTTCAAGTCGGAGAATTCACAAGAGGAGAATACTCTGCTTATGTTTGAAGGGCTGGAAGACTCTTACATGAAGGAGCCTCAAGAGAAGAAAATGTTGCTTGATATAGAAGGGAATTACAGGTCTGCTGCAGCCAGACGTGTACAAAGCCGACGTTCTTTCCACAGGCCAAAACCTCTGCATCACCCTAAGCTTCAGAAGCTGGCATCTCTTCCAGCATCCTGCCATGTCCCTCCACATTCCTTGGAACAGGAAGAAACACAATTGTGAGCCAGGACTTAATTGAAAGAAGAAGATGAACAAAGGGCTTTTATAATAATAGAGAGCAACTATTGGTTCATAGGATCTGCTCTAGGATGGATTCAGATGGAAAGGGAGTGGGGTCCTGTGATGTCAGAAACACTGGAGCTTTTCTGCTGCACTTACATTTCTAAGTTCTTATTCATAATGAAAGGGTGCATAGTGAGAGGGAACTATGACTCCTTGTTATTTTTTCATGTAGACTGTTACAAATAATCTATTATTTTTGGAGGGCTAAACCACGAATCTTTTCAAATGGTAAATCCTTGTTTTTTTTTTTTTTTTTTTTTTACATGGAGATGGTTTATTATGCCATTAAGCCATAAATACATTTAAAGGAATAGGCTGCATTTGCTGCTTCAGTAATGGAATTAAGTATTTATGCTATATGAAATTAAAGTAAGAGAAGCCAATGGTTAGCCTCTTCCCTGCTAAGTCTACTCTGATTGAAATGGATCAGTGCCTTTTATAAGTTAAAGAAAAATATTTTCCTGCTGTTGAATATTTGTGTCACTGAGTGGAATATGGACTCTCATGTAAAACTTTCCAGGGAGAGGACAGTCCTGGCATCTTGAAATTTAATCAAATACTCCAGGAAGGTCATTTCCTTCCTTTACCTTCATTCCCTCAACTCAGTAGCACTGGAATGAAAGAACATCCAGAATTAGCTCAGAATTTTAATTTGTGTGGTCACAAGCAATTAATTTCATACTCTTCATTGAGCTGCTCTATTTGAAATAGCCTCACTCAGACAGAAGTGTAAATATTTGTCATTTTTACTGCTGCTTTGGAAGACACCTTCCAAATACTGTTAGATTATCCTGTTAATTTATGTATCACTTTCAATAGCTGATCAGGATGGTGTTCTGCATTTTGCCACATGGTTTAAGTGCCACGAAGACTCAGGATGTTGATGGTTCAAAGTATTGTACAGAGGCAGTTTGGCTACTGTGCATGTATATACCTACTTGTATCAGGAATGTCCTTTTTTTTATCCGTGGTTTTCTGTCAAACAATAGTTATGACTGCACTAGACACTTACTGCATATGAATTAGATATACATCACCTTGAAGACAGCTGGAGGCATTTGTGAAAGCCAAATGAAAAACAGTGAAAGTTCAGATGAAGAACTAAGTAAAAGTGAAAACTCTGAGACCTCTCATAGATGTATAATACTACATGCCTGTGTATGTAGTCCTCTGGCCATTTAGCCTTGGATGATTCCAGTCCTGCAATTTTGGCTTGAAATCTTCAGTGGTATAAACTGTAAAGGTTCTATGACATTAATAGAGGGAGAGTGCTTTGCCACTTCTGTGATACTAATGTGTTCCTACTTTCTATTTGGTATCAGTGTAAACCATTCGTAAATGAGCTGTCACCTTCATGGAGGTATCCAAATTGTTTAAGACTGGATTCTGGACAGTGGCTTTATGCAGTAAATTTTACTTTATCTGTAGGAATTAATGATTGTTTCACTCTACCTACTCAGATTCTGAGCGGGTTTGGGATGATTCTGTGTCAGATACCAAAACTGAGTTTTACCCAGATACCCAAGAAGAGTGGAACAATATGTGAAAACTCATGCCCACATCTTTTTTCCTGGATGCTAAAACTGTATGTTAGGCTGGTGCAAATTGCAGAGATGTGATGGCAAATGCCATATACAAACCTAGACACATACAAAACCTACACCTCTAGAGACCAGATTTGAAGAAGTGTCTCTTTTCTTTATCAACCCCCAAGCAGCTGCCTGTTTGGCTTTCATATTGAGCAATGATTCAAATCAACGTCCATAACTGAAAAGTTTCATCACTCAGAGCTAGTCTTGTTAAAATTCAGTAATGTAAATACAATTTTTGTGAAACCAAGTACACATGAACATACTATTTTGATGAAGTTGAGCATATTAATGCTGTTCTAGATGTTATAACTGGAATAAGTATTTTAGTAATTGGCAGAGGTAGGTAACAGGACCATGACTGACCCCAAATGTTAGTACAGGTAAGGTGCAATGTGCCAAAATCTACCCTTCTGTCTCATAGCATAATGCTGAAGTACCAACACCAAAATTGGCAAGATGCTCATCAGGTGTTGGCTTTGAAATAAAACTTTCATTTCTTATTGGTGTTGTACAGAGGTCATTGTTGTGCTGCAGTCAGAAAGAGAACCACACTGTGAACTGCTTTCTGCATGCTTGTTAGACCATTACCAATCTGTTTTTGTACAGGCTACCTCAAGGAAACATTTGTGAATTGTCATCAGCAGATGGGAGTTTTCACCACATAAATGTTGCACAGGCAAGAGTATGCAATTTTGAAAATCACAAGATATGTTTTTATTGTTCTTGTAAGCTTTTAGTCTAAAGAAAAGAGGATTCATAGACATCACCATATTTACAAACACAGCATTCTCTGTGAAAAGTCAGCAGGACCCAATATGTTTTTGAGAGGGCTGTGGGCTGTAGTATTCTAAAACAGAGAGGAACATTACAGCATTTCAAACAGTAGGATTGGAAAGACACTATGTACAAAGGGCTTATCTCTCTGTTTCAAAGGCCTTAGGCATTTTCTATGTTGCATCACTACAGCTGAACAAATGAAGGATAAAATGGGCCATTCTGATAGCGAAGAGACCTTTCCTTGGAATATCCTGCATAATTCCTGAAGTTCTTATGCCCCAGAAGAGGTTTCCTAGTAGAACTGATTCTACACCAGGGTTTTGTTCGTCCTAAGTTCTCAGTTTGAAATGTGATGAAAAAACTATCATGTCCCCAGTTTCCATATTTGAGAATGCACTCATGGCCATAAAATAGTGTATTCTAGTTTCTTTTTTTTATCAAGGGCAATTAATAAATAGACACTCTGTGTCTAATAGGGTAAACACAAAAAAAAGCAGGTTATAACAGCTGATCATTTGTTGTACATTTTTCTTTTTTTTTGCACACTCTTTCATTGTACATTCACATTTCCTGTGGTGTGTGTACCTGTGGGTGAAAGTGTTCAGTTACTTCTTCAGCACGCTTCAGTCAGTCAAGCACCAGTAATTTCTATCACAGCAATATGAATTCACAGGTGCTGAGGATACGGCTGTAAGTATCAGCTTTTTTTTTGCCCTTGTTTATTAGATTGGAATGATCAGTTGAAAACTCATTCACCTCTGGTGAGGCCAGTTCAGTTCTTACTTCCCTGAAAACTCTGTCTTTAATTTTTTTTTGGTGACATGCTCTGTCAGATAAAGGAAAGCTGGGCATTCCACAGTTGTTATTTATTTAATAAGTAACTATGATCTACCTTGTTGCAAAAAGATGAAATGAAGAAATATTTTATGTTCCTTCTACATATTTTGCTCCATGAATAAAGTTCTTTTCAACTATGTTTATTATGCTGCACTATGATCTAGCAATGTTAAAAAACCCAGAAGTGCTGCCTGCATTGAGATGAATTCTGTCTCTCTGAGCTGTGAACCTAGTTATTGAAATATATGAAATTATGTTTTACAAATACATAGTCTAGTCAGAGATTTATGTAACAAAGGTTGCAAAATGATCATGTGCCTTAAATTGTCACTCTTGGGAGTGCTGCTGTTTGGAGATACTTGTGTGTACTTTCCAAAAGGTGTCAACTTACTTCATATATTTTTAAACAAGTCAGTTGTTCTGCTAATGTCTTTATAGAAATGTTTTAATAGTATATCATAATGAGAAGTTTGGCAATAAATTGTATCACTTTGGTGGAATCACACTGCTTTGGCAAGTGATTTAGAGAATCATTTATTACACTTAGAAAAGACTTTGCATTCAAGGCTTCTGAGAAGTATGTATTTCTGCTCCGAAATCAAAGTTAAAAAAGACAATAGGGTGCTGCTGATAATTCACATAGTTTATAAAGCATAAATCATTAAAAGCAGCAAAACAGGTAGATTTTCCTGAGGCTCCTTCCGACATCTATAACACTTTTTGGACAGTTCTAGCACTGCTGTAGTGGGTGACAGAATTCCAATTGACTTTTTAAGCCAGTATTTCCATCCATAGAGCACAAAGGCACATATTTTGTCAAGCTATATATAGAGATGTAATCATAACAATTATTTATAGTTTAGATTTTACATAAATGACATATGGCATCTCATAATGCACCTGGATCAGGGCAATTCAACATCATAGAAGCAAAGATCTGAGCAGTCTTAGAAAATGATTTCATCAGTTTCAGCAAAGTTTCAGGAAAGCTAAGTGATAAACACAAAACCCTACTGGCTGTAGGAGGTATTTATAGTTTATTTTAAAATGTGATCCTCCAAGTGTTATCAACAAGGGAAGAGGTTCTTCAGAGCCATTACTGAATACTGTAGTGCTTTCAAAAAGCACACGTGTGCATGCATAAAAGGGATCCTGGAAGGCAGTGTAGCTGTACTCATGACTGAAATGAAGAAAGTCTGAAGCAGAATGATCAGTTTAGTGCTGCTACGGTGTGAGTAGCTAAGAATGGGGAAAAAATATACGTGGGCTAAGTAGGTGCATGTGAATGCTCATGATACAAGCAATAAAAACTGAAATGGGTAAAAACTCACCTCCAAGGAAGATAATGTAGAGAGGTGCAAAACACCTATATCACCTTCCTAATAACCAATGCTTAATTCCTACCCACACATACATACTTTCAAAGGATAACTCTAATGCACAATTTAAACTGACATCTTAATACTAACATTTCCTTCAGTGTAAAAGAAGTAGAAATGCTAAATAACAGTAGTAGTTACAAATAATCCTAGACCTACAACCCAAGATGTGAGAAAATAATTCACAGAAGTTTTGACAAAGACATAAAACTCATTTACCCTGTGACTGCAGTAAGGTAGCAAGAAACAACATAAAGATTGCAC
The DNA here is from genome assembly GCA_013186435.1 of Turdus rufiventris. Classification (NCBI taxonomy): domain Eukaryota; kingdom Metazoa; phylum Chordata; class Aves; order Passeriformes; family Turdidae; genus Turdus; species Turdus rufiventris. The sequence continues at coordinate 2,391,899 of PYHW01009964.1, forward strand.
AACTTGTGATCATCCTATACTCACTGTCTCAGAACATTACTGTATAGAGAGAGTTTCATCCGGAAAATAGAAATGGATTTTGTTAAGAGGACAGGACAGACTGCAGTGACCAATTTCAGGGCATGATAAGATGAGCAGACTGACCAGCAACCTGCTCACATGCAACCAGTCCTCTTAATACCATTATTTCTCTATCTCCTTACTGTTGCTCACCCTCAAAACACCTTAATCTCCCCCTTTCCCTGTCTTTGCTTACTATTCAAAGCATCTTATACAACCTCTTCCAGAATCCCAAGGTGTATCCCATAGGCAGTAACCCTCCTTGGTCTTTGAGGTGATACAGAGAGCCACTCCACTTGACTGATCTCGATGACTTTCACCACACAGACAATGAGGCTGATTATCCTCCTGTGGAAGCCCTGGAAGAAGCCAGATCAGAGAGCCCCAGCTTCTCTTATTCAGTTGTAAGGGTTTCCTGACCACCACTGTCTCTCTGTGCTCCTTTATGTGTGTCAAGATGAACTACATGTTTCATAACCTAACAGCTTCATTGCAGATTCTAGGGGAAGTAAAAAAAGTTCTGAAAGGAAAAATATTCTCTGTTTTTACTTTTACAATACATGATTTAAAATCTGTCACCTGCTCAGGTTTTGTGTGTGATAAGAAGTCTTTCTTGTGTTGCTGGGATTATCAAGATAAATAGAGTTACCTGCACCAAACTAGTTTCTGCTAAAAATTTGTGGATTCTATCCACCACCTGACATGCATAAAGAATAACAGCATCATTACAAAATAGCAATTATAATTTAGTCAACCAGCCTTTTCAGATAAAAGTTTCAGCAGCAGCATTTATAACATCACTCCAACATACTAACGAGTAATATACAGCCCTCAATTTAATCCACTGAACACTGCCTATATTTCTTAAATTAATGGAGCTATTCAGACATTCAGAATCATAGAATCATTTAGATTAGAAAGAGATCTAAGATCGGTGAATCCCACTGTTAATCTATCACTTCCAAGCCTACCACTAAACCAAGTCCCTAATCACACATCCAGGTCTTTTAAATGCCTCCATGGATGATGACTCAAACATTTTCCTGGGCAGAGTCTTTCAATGCTTGTCAACCCTTCCCCAATGAAGAAATTTTCCCAGTTACTCAATATAAACCTCCAACCTGCAGCCTCTTGTTTCTTGAGGCAACTTGTTTCCCCTTGTCCTGTCACTGAGGAATGAGGCCACAATGCTGACCTAAAATTTTTTTGAGACATAGATATGTTGGAGAGCATCAAATGTAGGATGACTGTAAAGTCTCATGCCATAACACAGGTAGGTCTGCTTTAGAAATATATTTCACTGGACAAAGAGAACACCCAAAAGTGTCAATGGAATATTTGTGTTAAATTCATCATTGGGGTGATTGCTGAACCACATGGGACAGGTAGGCTTTCTGGAGCCTTGTAAAATAGGTTTTTTTGCCTGCATTAGGATATGCATTGTCTAACAAGAGATGTAAATGTGCAGAAGCAATAGCTGAAGTGAAACAGCTTTTATTGTACAAGAGTAGGCAAAATATTGAGAATATATATGATGATTACCATATGGATACAAAAATGGACCTAATTTGGGCAGAAAATAATCTGTGCTACAATTCTTTTTACTCTTCTTAATCCAATTTTTACACTGCATAATTCCTTCTTGTTTTGGAACAAATATACCCTTCTAAGAAACTCTAATTCTTATACAAATCATTAGAGGACAACCTTGTGTTGTGAATGCTTTATTTCTCTAACAGGCTTGCACTGTAAAAAATTTAGACTTTTTCTAAAACAGCAACTTTTAAATTACCAGAAACTGGTTTTGCTCATGATTTCGCTTAATGTTAGAATGATGCTTGATTCTAAAATGAAATAGACAAGAGTACAGAGGTTAAACTATTACATATCTTCCCATGGAAGCACTGCCCTTCCAGGTAACTAATTTTGTAAAGTGGAAAAGGAAGAGGTGGCTGTCTTCCCCTCCTTTACCCTCCCCCATACCTTGAAATATGTAGCTAATATATTCAAGAATTCGCAAATCATTTGGTGATTCCCATCTGTAAAGAAATCTGAATGAATTTGTCCTGCCCTGCTGGATCTGGATACACTCTGGACAGACCTACAAGAACAGAAAATCTATTATGAAGGAAGGTAACGGTACTTTTGGTATACATTTGGTAAATATGTGAAGACACAAGCAGTTACCTTTCTGGGAGCAGCTGAGTGTGACCAAAACACCCTTTTTGCTAGATTTCACTAGGATTCCAAATAACTATAGCTGTTAGCAACACTACTAGTTTGCAGAAATGGAATAATGAGTTTGAATAGCCAGTGACCAGCAGATCAGATGTTGTGACAAGTTCGTAGTAACCTTTGTACAGCAGGGTCAGAAAAGGAAAAAAAAACACAAAAAACTGGGACGGAACATCCAGAATTACTTTGTGCAAAATTATCAACTTCAATACCTGTCATGAGAGAATACAGGCTCTTGTGTACATTTCTGCCATACCTAATGAGGAAATAGTGGCACATTTCAAGCATTCACCTGACCCACCTGAGCTCTGAGTCCACTTCATGTGACATTCATGCTCAAACATTGCTGAATAGGTAAATAAGAAACTACCTTCACCAAGATCATGTAAAGAAGTGAATACTTAGGCTTTTCTGCAAATAATGAACCTAGTTTCGTATCCTCCTTGTTAGCATTTTCTTTCGTTTTATGGGGCTTTTTAGTTAGCCTCACTTTTAATGATAGTAAGTAGTATTGAGCAATTGGGAGGCCTAGACAGCAAGATCCCTTGACATGGGAACGTTGCACAAGCACAGAGTACAGCATGTGACAGGTGTTGGCAATCCATGGATAGATAGTTACAGAGAAACACTTTTCAAGTAGTTTTACGAGTTTATGTTTCAGTTTACCTTGCAAACAATTAGAATTTTACTACAGGAGACTGTATGAAAAATTATTAGACTAGATTACAAGATTAGATTAGATTAGATTAGATTAGATAAAATTAGATTACAGAATCACTAGGTTGGAAGAGACCTTCAATATCGAGTCCAACCCATGCTCTAACACCTTAAATAAACCATGACAACTGAGTGCCACATCGTCTTTTTTTAAACACGGCCAGGGATGGTGACTCCACCACCTCCCCAGGGAGACAATTCCAGTACTTTATCACTTTTCTGTAACAACTTTTTCCTAATATCCAACCTATATTTACCTGGGTGCAGCTTAAGGCTGTGTTCTCTGGTTTTATCAGAGACCAACCCTCTGATTATGAACACCTTTCAGGTAGTTGTAGAGAGTGATAAGGTCACCCCTGAGTCTCCTTTTCTCCAGGCTGAACAACCCCAGCTCCCTCAGCTGTTCCTCACCTTGTGTTCCAAGCCCCTCACCAGCCTCGTTGCCTCCTCTGGATGCACTCAAGCATCTCAACATCCTTCCTAAACTGAGGGGACAGAACTGGACACAGCACTCAAGGTGTGACCTCACCAGTGCTGGGTACAGGGGAAGAATGACCTCCCTGCTCCTGCTGGCCACATATTCCTGATACAGCCAGGATGCCATTGGCCTTTTTGGTCACCAGGGCACACTGCTGGCTCGTGTTCAGTCTGCCNTCGATCAGTGCCCCCAGGTCCCTTTCTGCCTGGGCACTGTCCAGCCACTCTGTCCCAGTCTGTCATTGCAGGGGGTTATTGTGGCCCTCCTACCTTCCAAAGGAGCGACACATATTCCTAAGCTAAGTGTCACCTGCAAATTTACTAATGAAAGACTCAATACTCTCATCCATGTCATCAATAAAAATATTGAACAGAACAGGCCCCAGCACAGAGCCCTGGGGACACCACTGGTGACTGATCCCCAGCTGGATGCAGCACCACTTACCACCACTCTGGGCCCGGCCATCCAGCCAGTTCTTAACTCAGCAAACAGTGTTCCTGTCCAAACCGTGGGATTAGATTACATTTCGTTAGGTTACATTAGGTCCGGTTAGAATTGTTACTGGACCTGATGCTCACCGATACAAACGAGCTCTTCAAAGGAAGCGAAGCTTTACAGGCGGGGTTGTATCCTGGGATCGGCCGCCGGGCCAGAGACGCAGGATTCTGTCCCGGACGGGTTGGGCTGGGCTCCAGGAGCGGGGGCAGGGACAGGGCAGGGCTGTTCCAGAGCCCGCGCCTCTCCCCGGCGTTCCAAGGGCTCCGGCTGTGCCCGGGTTGAGGGCTTTCCCCGGGGTTAGGGTGTCCCCCGGTGTGAGGGTATCACCAGCGAGAGGGTATCCCCGGTGTGAGGACATTCCCCGGTGTGAGGCTATCCAGGTGTGAGGGCATTCCCGGGTGTGAGGCTATCCCGGTGTGAGGCTGTCCCGGTGCGAGGGTGTCCCCCGGGCCGGGCTCCGGCCGCCCCGGCCCCTCACGCCGTGCTCCCCGCGCCTCTCCCCCGGCCCCGGCCGTTCCTGACCGCGGCCCGCTCGGGCTCCTCCGGCTGCTCCGCGCCGGTTTCCACCAGAAAGACACTGCAAGGGCCGCGATTGACAAGTTTTGGGAAACAGTCTTGTCGTAGCTGGCAGGGTTTCAGACCTGCAAAACTCCTGTAGAAGAAGCGATGGCAGGGCTCAAACCTCCCCTGCGTTTCGGTTTAGCGGTTTCCCTGGACAGTGGGAAAGGACAGCGCCCTTCCCCGGGCGCTTTCCAAAGATCGCCGTCTGTTTAAACCCGGCTCCGTTCAGCCCTGAGCACAGCTGTGCTCACACCGAATTGTTAGGCTTTCACCGGTATGAGCATGACCTCACTGACAGCTACAGTTTCATGTGAAATATTTAGGAAGCACTGTGGTATGATGGCCTTTTGTTTGGGAGAAAAAAAAATAAGGGCGCACCTTACTCCTATGCTCCAAGTGTTTGATGACGAAATGGACTCCAATTATATGATATTGTATTATAACATTTAAGTAGAGCCACACGCTACTGATTATGATACCACTTCCATGTACAAGCAATGTGACTTCCAATCTTTATGCTGCCACTGCTATAGAAAACAAAGTTCTTTTCATACTGTAAGCCCCTGAAAAGTATACTTTGGGGAATTAGCATCCTGTGTTCTACAAAAACATTGCTCACCAACTGTTTGTTAATAACATTAACTTTTTCTTCCCTTAGAATGATAGAAACATTTAGAGTGGAAAAGATCTTAAAGACTGAGTCCAACCATAAACCTAATTCTACCGAGTCCTCCACTAAAACATGTCCCAAATCACCACCTATGGGTTTTGGAAACACCTCCACAGACAGCAGTTTCACCACTGACTTCCCTGGGGAGCCTGTTCCAGTGCTTGACAACCTCTTAATTGAGAAAATTTTTCCTAATATCCAATCTAAACCTCCCCTGGTGCAACTTGATGCTCTTTCCTGTCATCCCATAATTTCTTATTTGGAAAAAGAGACCTACACCTGCCTTGCTCAATAGTTACAGAGAGTGATTAAAATCTTCCATCTTCCCTAAGCCTCCTTTTGTCCAGGCTGAACAGCCCCAGCTCCCTCACCCCCTCATCAGACTTGATCTCAAGACAATTAAACAACTTCATTTCTCTTCTTCGGACACCCTTCTTCACGTTTAACATACAGATTCAAGACTATTAGTTCTTATGTTTAAACTACGAAAAATCAAGTAATCAGAGCATGCCATATCTCAATTTTTCTATATTCTATAACCTGTCTATTTTCATTTCAATCTCTCCTCCCCTTTGGCAGATTACCTGTTGTTTACATCTCATGTCCACAGGTTTCAGTTGAATCACCTCTTTTGAAGCTGCAGACCACACACCTTCAACTAGTATAAATAGATAATATATTTTTAAGCAGCAGACCAGAGTGTTAATAATTAACTAAGCCATCAGTAAAACACCACATCTCCTTTTGACATACAAGACTTTTCTGCACTGCAAGAATTCCTGCTTTGCCTGAAGCTTTTGCATGCCATGGCTCATTCTAAACTCTCCTTGTCTTGCTGAAACTTGATAATAATGAAGTTTATTCATCACAGTGCTTCATTCTACATTCTGAAGTGATGCAGTGATGAGATAATAATTTTCCTCCTATCTTTTACACCCCTACTATCCACCCCCAATGGATCTTTTAGCTCCTGGATAGGCGGTGTATCAGGTGTTTGCTGTATTGTTGTTGCTATCTTGTTTTTGTTTGTGGTGTAATCTTTTTTTGTGTATGTGGCTTTTCTGGGGTTTTTTTTTTTTTTTTTTGCTTGTTTGAGCTTCTTTGTAACTGAGAAAGTTATCTCAGCACGAATCATGAAGCAGTAGAAGAACATTTTGCAGTATTTGGAAGCAGTTACTCTAATCGAATGTGTGTAATTGGCAATGAGGAATGTTTCCTGGGAGCACTTAGTGTTTATAAAATTACATAAAGAAGGGTGGTGTAAGCTGAAAGATACATCAAGTGAAATTTAGGGTGACATGGATGTCAGTGCTTTGCATTGTCTTGACAAAGTACCCTTTACGCAATCGCTTTTTGCATTGAAATCAGGATGGAGGAAGTCTCAAGATGCATCACCAAACCCAAGCTCCAAAGACAAGTGTTGACAGCTGTTGAAGCATAAGGGTATGTTGAATGTAAGTGCTGTCAGGGAAGTGATAGCAGATGAGTGTGCCCATAAAAAGTCCTTGAGACAACAAAAAGTGTTTTGATGGATGTAGATGATAATTTTATGATTATATTAAGTAATCAAGAGGTTCAGGTAGCATTTGGTAAATCCTGCATTTTGTATCCTATGAGAGACAAAATAAATATGAGTAAATGTTCACATTTTTCAAGAGCAACTTGGTCTCTGTGTGTGAGTTATGAGGGAAGGGGCAACACACCATCCTTCCTTGCCTTTTACCCTTAGCTTTAGAACTGAGTACATTCAACATGCTGCCACTTTCAAAAAAGAAAATGGAGATTTTCACACTTCAGTTATAACCATTGTGGGTTTCTTGAGGGGGGAATTTTGCATTTCTTTTAACAAACAGGTATGGCTTAGTGAAGCAGAGCAATACAACAGTGTTACTTGCATACAGGTTTTTGAGAAGGGTTTGGTTTGGACGACATGTTGGTAAATGAAGCTAGCTAATCAACAATACTAATAATTTTATATGCATTCCAAATTTGGAATACAAGAACAGATGCATTTACATATGCTTGTAGGGGAAAAGTGTGGGACTTTTTCTCTCTGAAGTTTGTGTATAAAGTGTGCAAGCAAAATAATGCCAGAAAAATGCTTGAAAGGAAAAGAAAGTGCTGGTAGTATTGAAAAATATTGCTATTAAAGAGGAAGTTTTAAAGAACAAATTTGTTGATTGGTCAGGTGGTTTGAGTTGCCTTGTAGTGCAACTCTATTGTATATCCCCATAATTCACAAAACATTGTTAGTATTCAGTGCTTATAACTTATTGTCACATAAATAGTGAATTCAGTACTGATTCAGTGTATATTTTTTGCTACACAATGCTTGCCATGAGGAATATTCAGGCTCTTCTTTTATGCATAAGCAAATTTCTATTAAATAAAACTGCAGAGAATATCTGCAGTGACCTTCTGTGGGATCACAGGGAAGCACAGCACCTTTGACTTTCATCTGGTACACAATGGGGAAGGCAACATTTAGCAAATTTATCAAATCTGTCTGTCATACCTGTTGAGAAACATTCTAAGTAGAGCAATACTTGGTTCAGTGGTTGTACTCTGCGAGCCCTCTGTTCAAAATCAGTTCAGCATGGGGGACAAGTTAAAGTTCAGTAGACTGTTCAAGAGAGAATTGGAACATTTTGAACTTTTTTTTGAGTTCAAAATGTCTTGCTATGAAGACTGACCTTATTTGTCTTATTTGTCTTTGAGCTTTAATCAGCAGGTGAACCAAATTTAATTCCTACTGCTTTGATACAGAGACTTCTTGGGGCAGTAAGTGAATCTTATTCAAGTGAATTGTATTTGAGAGAGTGTTTTTTCTGCTCTTTGATGCTAGGAGGTAGAAACAACTAGACATCCAGGTAGAACGGAGGCTAAGTGGACTGAAAAGGTCAGGCAATCAAAATCTAATTTTCTCTCTCAAATTTTATGTCTGTGTTGGGCATTTTCAAAGTTTGTGCTGAAATAACCATAAAAGAGACTTAAAGATTTAACTCTAGAAAACAGATCAAGCTATTTCTTTTGCTTCAAAGAGATAAACACAGGCTCTAAGATGCAGCTGATGAGGAGATGGATCCAAGGAGTCAGAAGTACCTGAAGCACTGTGCTCAGAGAAAGGCTAAGTCTGTGTAGCAACACTAGCAAGTGTTTCTCTGACTAGTACTTGGTATATGTCTATAAAGGTTTTTACTGAAATATGAGGCTGGTGTAATCTTGTGTGATTATCTCCAGTCAGTACACTCCAATTGTGTATGGAATTCTTTGGCATGCACACCAATGAAAATAAGTACAATGGGCCAAAAGGAATGGGGAATGTGATTGTTTTGTTTTTCCTCCTGCTTCCAGGTGAGTGAGCTGGTGGGAAAGTGAGCTAAAGAAATTATCTTTTGCTGCGACTCTTTGTGAGGTAGGCACCACTCTCAGGATCATTGTTGCTCTTTAAAGAAGAGAGATACTTGAAGCTTAACAGCTCTTTAGCAACTGCTCTTTATGCTCTATGCTTACACACGAATAACACCATCCATCCCTTTATATTTTAAACCAGAAATGGGGCATACAGAAACAGATTCAGGCATACTGTGTGCTGTAAAGTATTCTGGGGGACACAACCCTGGCTCACTCTGCTTCCTGTGGCCCAGTTTTCTGACTTTAAAACAGGACTTGTAAAACTGATCAGATCATTACAGTGCCAGACCAAGCTCACTCTTCTGTGAAACATCTGTAAGGCTGGGCTGGAGAATTCACTGCTTTCAGCCTGACCTGGAAGTGATGAATTCATTGCTGGCTGAATAGCAGATCCTGGAGGATCAGTGGCACAGGGACTGTGCCAGGATTAGTTGGAGGCCTGTCATTAGTGGTATCCCCCAGGATTCTGTACTGGGTCCAGTGTTGTTTAACTTGTTCATCAATGATTTGGATGTAAGGGTAGATGCCTCCTCAACTGATGACCCAAAACTAGGAGGAGTGGCCAACACCCTAGAGCATTGTGCAGCCCTTCAGAGGGACCTTGATAGGTTGGAGGGATCAGAGAAGAACCTCCTGAAATTCAACAAGGGCAAATGCAAGGTCCTGCAGCTGGGGAGAAATAACCCTGACCACCAGTAGAGGCTGTGGGCCAAAGTGCTGGAAAGCAGCTCTGTGGAGAAGGACCTCGGGTCCTGGTGGACAACAAGCTGTCCATGAGCCAGCAGTGCCCTGGTGGCCAAGAAGGCCAATGGTGTCCTGGGGTGCATTAGGAAGAGCATTGCCAGCAGGTCAAGGAGGTGATCCTGCCCCTCTATTTAACCCTGATGAGACAAACCTGGTATGTCCAATTCTGGGCTCCTCAGGACAAGACATGGAGCTCCTGAAGCAGATCCAGGGGAGAGCTACAAAGTTGATCAAGGATCTGGAGAATCTCTCTTATGAGGCAAGGCTGAGGGAGCTGGACCTGTTCAGCCTTAAAAAGAAGCAGTTGAGAGGAGACCTCACGAATGCCTATCAGTATCTAAGTCAGGAGTGCCAGAAGATGGAGCCAGGCTCTTGTCAGTGGTGCCAACTGATAGGACAAGATGCAATGGGCACAAATGGATGCACAAGAAATTGCACCTGAATGTGAAGAAGAACTTTACTATTCAGGTGACCTGTTGAGCCACACTCATAAGTCTATGGGACCAGATAGGATTAATCCAAGAATACTGAAGCAGCTGCTGGAAGGTTCACCAAGCCTCTGTCCATCATTTATAATCAGTCCTGGTTAACTGGGAGGTCCCAGACAACTGGAGGCTGGCCAGTGTGATGCCCACCCACAACAAGGGCCAGAAGGAAGATCCAGGGAACTACAGGCCTGTCAGTCTGACTCTGGTAACCAGGAGGGTTATGGAACAGAACATCTTCAGTGCAATCAGGCAGCACATACAGGACAACCAAGGGCTCAGGCAGCCCAGCCAGCATGGGTTTAGGAAAGACAGGTCCTTCCTAACCAGCCTGTTCTCCTTTTATGACCAGGTAGCCCAACTGGTGGATGGGGGAAAGGCTGTGGCTGTGTCTCCCTGAACTCCAGCAAAGCCTTTGACACTGTATCCCACAGCACACTCCTGGAGAAGCTGGCAGCGCATGGCTTGGACAGGAGCACCATTCACTGGATTAAGAACTGGCTGCATGGCCAGGCCTAGAGAGTGGTGGTGAATGGTGCTGCATCCAGTTGGTGGCCAGTGGGTTTCTCTGAGGCTCAGTATTGGGCGAGTCCTTTTAAATATCTTTGTTGATGACCTGGATGAGGGGATCAAGTGCACTCTCAGTTCACGAATTACATTAGGTTGGGTTGGGAGTGTTGATCTGTTGGAGGGTAGGAAGGCTCTTCACAGGGATTTAGATGGGCTGGATTAATGCATTGAAGCCAATTTTATGAAGTTCAACAAGACCAAATGCTTGGTCACAACAACCCCAAGCAGTTCCATGGGCTGGGTGAAGAATGACTGGAAAGCTGCCCAGTGGAAAAGGACCTGGGGGTGCTGGTTGGCAGCCAGCTGAACATGAGCCAAGTGTGTGCCCAGGTGGACAAGAAGGTCAAGAGGGTGTGGCTTGAATTAGAAATAGTGTGGTCAGCAGAACCAGGACAGGCAGAGTCCTCTTGTACTTGGCACTGGTGAGACTGCACCTCAAATCCTGTGCGCAATTGTGGGCCCCTCACTCCAAGAAAGTCATTGAGATGCTGGAGCATGTCCAGAGAAGAGCAGTGGAGCTGGTGAAGGGTATGGAGCGTAAGTTGTACAGGGGGCATCTGATGGGGCTTGGATTGTTTAGTCTGGAGAAAAGAAAGCTCAGGGGTGCCTCATTGCTCTCTACAACTGCTTGAAAGGAGGTTGTATCCAGGTGTGGCAGCCAGCAACAGGAGAAGAGGACATAGCTTCAAGTTGCACCATTGAAGGTTTGGGTTGGACATCAGGACATCAGGAGGAAGTTATTCCTTAAAAGAGTTGTTAAACATTGGAAGGGACTGCCCAGGGTGGAGTCACCATCTCTGGATGTGTTCAAGAAACAGCTGAACATGGCACTTAGTCCTATGGCCCTTTTCATCCTAAATGATTCTGTGATTCTCTCATTGCTCTCACTTGGATGCAAAGAGCATGAGGAGATGCCGTAAATGTCCAACATTACAAACATATTTTAAATGCTCTGGATAAAGCATTATGTTATTTGGATTTACTTAAGATTAATTTCCAAGTATGACGAAGCAATGAAGTAATTGGAAATAGGTGTTAAAAATCACATGTATGTCAAATGAGAGGAAAAATAATGGGTATGTTAAAACATAAATTATATTAGAAAAGTTGTGTGGAACAAAGTGTGTATTGTTTGTCATGTAGAAGAAAACCATATACAGGTGTTACCTTTAAAAGTAGAATCTGGTTGAAGAGAACTTTTTAAACTTGACATGTCATTGGACATCTTTTGCTGACAGCGTAAGTGGGAATACAGCTTTTTTGGTAAATTGGTGGTGAGATTTAGTGGCTATAAACATTTATTAGCAGCCTAAGCCTAGACCATATGCTTTCAGACAAAATAGAAGACATTGCTGATGAACTACTTTAAAACTTTTAGAGATTTTTCCCTTGCAAATGTTTTCAGCATTTGTTTTTGAACTTGCTACCAGTTCTGAGCCTGGGAATTTTGTGAGCCTGCACAACCCATCTGTTCATTCTCTCTTTGATCCTTGGAACATGAAATAGAACAAGTTTTTCTGGCCAAATTAGTTCAAGGTAATCAGCCAGTGTATCAGATTATTCAATGTCTGTCCCACTGCCTAGATGAGAAGACAGTTCATTCTGCAGGTTCCCAAAAAACCCCAGAGACATCAAAACATTGCAATCGGGGAAGAGCTGTGATTCTTTGTGTTCTTTGCTTTGCCCTATTAACATTTCCAGGAAGAACTTTCAGTCCTTCACCTGTCCTCTGTTGCTCAGTGCCACTGGTTTAGTGTTCTTTTGCATTTGATTCATGCACGATCCAAAAAGAAGCAGGATGTGGAAGTGCACATTCTCGTGTAAGCTCAAAGCAGGAGAGAAGATAGTGGTCAAATATATTATCGAAACTCTTACTCTGAACTCTTTGAACAGTTACAGACTGCTATGCTCAGCTTCCCTTTGTTGCAGAAGACTGACCTCTGAAATGTACCATAAATATAAGGATAAGACTGTGGAGCACCAGTAAATATAGCTGCTCTGCTAACTGGGACTGAAGCAGCACCCCAGACCATCTAGTAACTTGGAAATGGAGCACTGTGCACTTCTTGGAGAAGTTACCATGGCCACTTATTATGGAAAAGCATTTTTTCCTGAGTTTGAAAACCACACCCACTCAAATATTCCTGTGTCAGCTAAAGTATACTGCTGTACATCAGGAAAAGGGAGCTCTCTTTCAGTTCTCTTACTATAAGGAAGCCACATCCTGTTGTGCAGGTAAGGCAAGTCAACAAACTTAAATAAATGTTAGAGAAAAAGATTAATTAACTAATACAGAGATGTAACTGAGGGATGAGTGTATATTGAAAAAAAGAAAAAGAGATGAAGTAAAGTACTGCAGGTCTAGTTTTTGGCTCTAGTCAGTGCATAAGAGACTATTGTTGGAATGAAAATGCTCAGAAATGTGACATCTTTGAGAGACCTGACTAGATATCTTATTTTTGCACAGCTTCTAGGTTTTTCAGAGCTCCTGCATAAACAGTATGAGCAAGGCTTCATAAGGAATTAAGATTCTGTCTAGCTATTCAGTTTTCATTGTTTCTTTCTGTGGATGGACACAGTAGAAAGTGCCTTTATTTCTACTTTGGTATGTCAGCTTAATGGGAAAGTGTTTTTCTTGTACGCTGTTATCTTTGCCAAGATTTCCTTGAAGGATACAGACATTCTTTGGCCTGGTTTTCTACAAGTGCTGCTTATATAATGTATTTTAGATAATCTGTCTCTTGGCTGCAGAAACATAGCAGAATACCTCAGCTATGGTGAGATTTGTATGTTGTCAGTGCAATCTGAAGTATTTATTGCCTTACTCTGAGATACTGACTTTAGAACTGCAGAGCTGCAGGCAGAGTTCAGTCTCTTCCTTCTTTGTGAAAACTGGCTTAACTTTGTCTCCCTGCATTCAGAGATCAAAAAGAGACTTTTCTTGATGATGGATATAACTGTTTTTACAGAACATTCTTCTCATCCTTATTCAGTAGCTTATTTTGATTTACAAACACCTTAGTGTCATCACAGCCTGCTTGGAGTGGCCGGCGCTATCTTCGATTATGCCACATGTAGCTGTCACCCTCTAGTGTTAGTATGTATTGCAACAGGGCCATCAAGATTGAGACAGGCTCTAGAAACTATTGAATTATCCTGGTAAGAAAGGAGGATGCCAGTACACTCTGAGAAGGATAGATTTTAAAGGACATTTTTCTTCTGGAAGGCTGTTGTATCAGTGATGAGTGACATTGTGAAAACAAGCAGTAAAATTCCCAGCAGACAGTCAGGCCAAATGAAGAGGTGGTAACATGGAAACAAAAAACAAAAACAAAACCAAAACCAAAAAACCAAAAAAACCCAACAAACAAAAAAACCCAAAAAACAAACAAACAAAAAAACCCCAAAAAAACCCCAAAAAACCAAAAAAAAGCAAAGCCTGAGGTCAGCAGTTTAAATCTCCCAAGCAGTAAACTCGGTGCCCCTGACTTCTCACTAGTTAATGTGTTGCTGGATCAATGTCAGAGCAACAGACTCTTTCAGAGACTCCTCACTGATCTATACAACCAGTATGTGAGGAGACTTATTCAAGCTTAGAATGCTTACAGAATCAGAAATATTTGAAATACACTAGTAATTGTTGTTGACACAAACAGCATGAATTAATTGGAGTCTTATTGTTTATAGACAAAGTGAAATTCCTGCATTTACATCTTTTTTTGCTTTTCTTTTTTGAGGAAGAAAGAATATTCTCTCCTGATCTGAAATGGAGTTTGTCTGCTCTTGGCCATTCCATAAGCAGAGGTCATAGTCTAATGTATAAATGAGCTCTAAAGCAACAAGTAGAAATAGGTGAATATGTAACTATATTACAGAGTCCCAGAATGTCTGGCTGGGTAAGGTTGGAAGGGAGCTCTGGAAGTCACCTAGTCCAACCTTTCTGCTCAAGAAGGTTTGTTCCCCTAGAGCACATTACTCAGGACTGTGTCCAGATGGTTATATAATTGGTAGGTGAAAAGATAAATAAGATCTTGTAGACATCCATGAAATTATTAGTTTACAATCTTTATTTTACATTTTGCATTTTATTAAAATACCTTTTTTTGAAACCCAAGAGTGGCTTTCTAAAGAGGCTTGTGAACACTGTGTACTGCAAATATTCAGTATGGCTTTTCATATCACAGTATGGGAGTGTATGACATTGAAAAAATCCAAACATGATATATGCAGAGAAGAATTGCTGAATCTTTTGTTGGTGAACAATTTTTAGCATCCTTTGTATTACTAATTGCATTATATGACATCTCTATGTTATTAAATGCGTCTAGGACTGGGTGAAAATGTTGGTTATTAGTATCGGTTATTTCAAGAAAGGTAAAGGACTTACTAAGGTATCTGTAACAGTGGTGTTTATAGAAAACTAGCATTAAAAACAGTACTAATAGTAATAAGTAACATCTATCTTAAGAGTAGTTCTTAATATGACATTTTTTCATGGTGTTAACTAGTACTTAAAATCAGCTAAAACTGCATGAAGATACTGTATTTTTTATTTAATTTGTAAGAGCAGATATTCTAAGGCACTTTGGAATAATAAATATAATTATGTTTAAAAATGAATGAATTTATGTAAAACTTAAATTTACCTCCATAAATGGGCATTAATTTTAGTAGGAATTATTTTAGCATCATGGAATTTACCTGAAATTTGTGGGCCGAGGTTGTGTACTGAACAGACCAAGATTTTTTCATCTGAACTCAGTTGCTTTCTTGGTTTTATTCTGAGTGAGAATTAGACAGGGGAACTTCATTCTGTTGCATCTTTGCAAATGAAAGAGAGTGTGATATTCATAGTAATTAATGTGCTCTGGTTCTGAGGAGGTACATTTTAATTTGACAATCTGAATAAAGTAATATATTTTATAGTTAGTGGTTTGTTTGCAGCGACATTCATTTAAAAAAATAGGGATTAATGCCTTGAAGAATGCAGTTTACTCCCTGACAAAGTCCACATCAGATAACTCCTGTTGATCTTTCCTCCCCATCTAAGAGATATCATGGAGTTTGTATCCAGATTGTGTAGTCAAGAAGATGAGGAAGTCCATAAACTGTTGCTGTTTTCCAAAAAAATGCCTTTGGCAGCTCTGGAATCTTGGAGAAGCATGAAAATCTGAGGAAAATTGTTATCAGGTCATCATTACTTTTTAGGAATTGTATTAAACAAAAGGCAGTTTTAAACTTAATTTTCTTTTTTTAAATTGCTGAATTTGTCTGACATTACATATATTGCTGTTTATAGTTTAGTGCTGATCAGATACAATATGTGTGCAGTGCTATTAATATTAATATGAGCAATTTATGAGCATGCAAAACAAATTATAGTCATCAGGTCAATGTGGCCCAATTTAGTTGTAATATAAGGAGGCAGAATTTCTTAACAGAGAAATATATGAGGTAATATATGAAATATATTAACTTACTTCAACAAATCATGTAATATCTATGCACTATATCTGTGAATAGTGTATGCTTGATTTTCTGAATGGGGAAACAATTTTTTTGCATTTTTATGAAGGTAAAACTAGTTTGTAAATGACCAAGAGAAATATCATAGCTCTTTAGATTGAGGAGGACTTTCATTGGAAGAAATGAGAAAGATGCAAGAAGATTTCCAGGTTCTGATTGATAAGGCAAAGGTGATGTTCTCTATCCTTCTATACCCACCCAAATACAAATTAAAAAGCCCAGCACAACAAAACACTATTCAAAAAACTAGATGCCCAAAAATATGGTTTGGCTTTTTTCTCTTCCTCCCAGAACATCAATATTACAAGAAAGGAGTGCAACCATGCCAGACGATTGTTCATTAAATATGGAAGAAAAAGATCAAATCTTTAAAAAATACCTGATTAATATCCAAGTAACATAATCATTGTGAAAGAGAGGAGGAAGACTGAGCTGACAAAACCAGTCAATTTGTATGAGTGACTGTGTGGTACTTAATTGTTCTCTTTTTTTTATTGTAATAAGTTTAATTGCATTTTTTTGTAGTGAAAGCTGTTATTTTACTTCATTGCTATGATGTTCATGTTGTGCTGTGTAAAATCTATGATTTTTTTTCAATCATTAGCATTACTTGTTTTACACAACTATGCCTGCCATAATAAAACAACTTCCTTAGTTCTTTGTAAATTAAGCTGATGTAAAATTTCATCTGCATAGATCAGATTCTAACACCACAAATGTAATGGATTTTCAAATTTTTCATGACCACTTGGCAAGGCAGAAATTTTCTGTAGAAAGCAGCAGAGTTCTGAGTTTCACGATAAACACTCTCAGGAAAGAGATTAACAATATTACTAATTTACTTGTATTTGTAAGCCTTATTTTGCCTCAGGGCCATTGCCCTTGTTCTCAGAGTTGTGTTACGTAATAACTTATTGCAGTATGTGTTCCCTGATGTGGTGTTTATCACCTTTGGTGCCTAGGCTGAGGTTATAATTTTGTTGTATGTTGTATTAATGGCTTGTGAGGTGATAGACTTGCTGGTCATGAGCTTTAGCCTGTCTACCTACTTGGCACTGCATCACCTCTGAACCTCGGGAGCCATCTGGTGGAACGATAAACAATCACACCTATATTATCCCACATCTTCCCCTTCTCTGGGATAATTACAGTGGCATCTGGAATTCTGAAAAATTTGAAGACACTTCGGATGTTGAAACAAGCATGGTCCTATTGGTAGGAGCTGTGAATGTGGTTCAGGTCTTGTTTACAGGTGGGGTTTTGGTTTTATCTTTTGATTTGGTTTTGATTTGGTTTTTATTTTTCTTTTTACTTTATTTCAATTAATAACCCTTTCTTCTCTCAGCCCATTGGTTTTACAATTCTCTTTCCCACCCCTCTGGGGAGGAGGGAGCAAGCAAGCAGCACGGAGTTAGTTGCCATCTGGATTAAACCACAACACTAGGTTAGATAGACTGCTGAAGCTGAATAGTTTCTTATAAAGAAATGCCTGGATAAGGATGTAATGACTTCTAGACAGGTAAATACTGAAAGTCTAGACTCCAGGTGAGGTCTCACCAGAGGAGCGGGAGAGAATCTTCTCCTTTGCTCTGCTGGCTTTGCTGCTTTTGATGGAATCCCGGTTATGGTTGGCTTTTTGGGCTGTGAGTGCTCCTTGCTGGCTCATCTCCACCAGCAGTCCAAGTTCTTCCCTTCAGGGCTGCTCTTAATCCTCTCATGCCTGTATTGATACAAGGAGTTGCTCCAGCCCAGGAGCAGGACCTCACATTTGGTCTTGTTGAACCTCATAAGGTTCCCATGAGTCCACTTCCAGCTTTTCCAGGCCCTTCTGGATGGCATTTCATCCCTTGCCCATGTCAACTGTGACACTCAGGTTGATGTCATCTGCAGATTTGCTGAGGGTGCACTGGTTTGCCACTATGTCATTGATTGAGACAGTCCTTGTCTCAATATCGACCCTGAGGACACCATTTCTCACTGATCTCCATTCAGCTCTTGACCAATCCTTTCTGGATGCAGCTGTCCAGCCAATTCCTTATCCACCAAAGTCCACACATCAAATCCATCTCTCTAAAATTTAAAGAGAAGGATTTTGTCAGGGACTATGTCAAAGGCCTTACAGAATGACGACTGACAGCCACATGATGCAGTCACTCAATCATAGAAGCCCACTAGGTTGGTCAGGCACAACTTGCCCTTGGTGAAGCTGTCCTAGCTGTCCCAAATCAGCTCACTGCGCTCCCTGTGCCTTAGCACAGCTCCTAGGAGAACCTGTTCCAGGATCTTCCTGGGCAGAGGTTGAGGCTGGCAAGCCAGTAGTTTTTAAAGATGGGTATAATGTTTCCCCTTATCCAGTCACCTGGGACTTTACCTGATTGGCATGACTTTTCAAGTATCATGGAGAGTGGCTTAGCAATTGCATCAGCCAATTCCCTCAGGACTCTGGGATTCATCTCATCAGGTTCCATGGATTTCTGGATGTTCAGATTCCTTAGGTGGTCACAAGCCCAATCCTCTTTTACAGTGGGAGGGACTTTGCTCCCCCAGTCCCTGCCTTGAGAGGTGTGGGAAGAGAGGTTTGTCAGTGTGGACTGACGAAAAACAATTGGACCTCAGTCTTCTCCTAGTTTGTTATTATCAATTTCCCAGTTGTGTTTATCAGAGGAGTACGCTTTCTTTGACCTCTCTTTTTTGGCTGAAATACCTGCAGAATCTCTTACTGTTCTTTCCCTTGCCAAGTTAAGCTCCAGCCAAGCCTAGGCTTTTCTGACCCTATTCCTACACAACCAGGCAGCATTCCTATTGCTGTGTTCTACTAAAAATCTGGGAAAACAGTAGAGTAGTTTATCTCGGAACTTTTGGCCCACAAGTCCTAATATATCAGGTAAGAAGATAAAGAGGTCCAAGTGTACTAGGTTGAGAAATAGAGACCTAGATGTACTAGGTAAATAGATAAAAATTTAATGGCTGGCTTATTCCATTTTGAAAGGCAATAAAACTAAACTGACAAAAGTTTCAATCAGTTTGTACATTTGTCATACAGGGATCAATTATATGTGGCCATTTTCAGCATTTATAAAGTTGCACAAAATACTGTGATACTGACATCACCATCATTATCTGATATTCACAAACTGGAGTTGAAAATCAAAGGAAAATACATAATACCTTGTCAAGTTCTATCTATTTCACTTTGCATGATTTTTACCACTCATCTATTTGAAGGCAAAATTAAAACAATACAAACCAAAAATCTGCAAAAATAAAAAGTTTCCTCAGAATGACACAGTCTAATAAAGATGTCCCTTCCATGAAATTTAAAGTATATTTGTGAATTTTCTTTTGCTTTCAATAAAATATTCAAATATTCCATAAGGAGTTTACTTGAAAAGAAAAAAAAACCCAGATCTTTGAAGTGTGGTGTGAATTTTTTACAGCAGAACAGATGTGGAATTATCTGGAAAAGCAGGATCAGCACAGCTTGAAGTAAGTCTCCATCCCACTGGCTGCCTAGCAAACACATGAGCAGTAAGGGAATTGTGCATCATGGCTTTCTCTGGAAGTGCCAGATTGAAAGGAAGAAACATCATCTCTTCTCTTGTGATAGGTCAGTGACAGAGGCTTTTCTCCTAGCCTGGATATATTTTGAATGTTTTCCCACTCAGTATCACAATAGAACTATAATTTCTCAAATAACAGGAAAGAAAAGACTATCTGTTGCTCAAAGCAAGAGCAGTAAGATGCTTGCCTTGGAAGTTATGAGAGAGTTTTAACAGTGCTCAGTTTTGTTTAGTTTGGTCTTGTACTCAGCCTTCAGTCTCCTGCCGCAAGCAAGTGTCCTGATCTGAGCACTTCTAGAGTCTTTTGTCTTTTCCACTGCAGCAATTGTATCAGCTATTCCTTGCTGACAGGAAGGGCAAAACGGAGGGACATTGTTGTAATTCAATGACTGTAATGTCTCGGTCTTTCCTTATGGCCGGAGTTTTTAGGAGCTCTATGCTAACTCTGGGAAATCATCCCTGTTGAAATGAGCATGTGAATCCCCAGTATAGCATCTTTCATGGGAAAAAGTGAAATACAGATCCTGTTATGTGTTTAAGTGGAACTCTGAGTGCTTTGTTGTATGGCATAAAAAAGATACAGCAATATTCTCATGTACGTGTGCTCCACTGATTTTACTGTTCTTTCTGGGTAGCAGTCTGTATTTACTTGATTTATCTTTGATATGAATATGAGGGCTTAAAAGCTCTCTGACTAAAGATCTCACAGATGATTACTGCAGACTCACAGTATAGTTCTAAAATAGAAAGCAGCATGTGACTGTTCACTCTGGCTTCCCAGGCTTCCTCTAGCAGCAAACAGCAGCTGCAGATAAAAATAGAAGGTTGTAAGCAACCAGTTTAGTTAAATATAGAAGTCACTCTCCATGACAGTAAGGAGTCCAGGACAACAATGAAGTCTCTCCGATTCATTAGTGCCGAAGCGTTTGTGTCAAATGCAGAGTTTGCCAGGAAGAGTCTCGGTGCTGTTGCCCATGATCTTTTTCCGCTTCTTTTTAAAGCCAGCTATTTACTGGAGCAAGGGGAAGTGATTCACGACTTGGTAGAGAACTGGCCACTTTTTGATTTTAACGTGGGAAAACTTTTAGGAGCTACTCTGGACTACCAGGAAGACCTGAGCCGTAGAACATGCTCAGTGTGCTTGGAAAGCTGTTTGACAGGGCTGAGAGACTATGTGCTGAATCAGTCTTCTCCCTACATGAAAAAGTTGAAAGTGGTCGACCTGACAGGTATAAAAGATGTTGAAGTTCAGTTTTGTAAGTGCAAGAAGACAATGGGCAGGTGGGCCAGGACACAGCGGCTCTCTAAGCTTTGTTCAGAACTGCTGGTTTACCTGCAACAGGCACAGTGCAATCCAGGTACCTTTGAAATCAGTATCAATGTGCTAATTGACTTGTTTGTTACAGAGCGGAACTATGAGCTGGTTGTGCAGGCCCTGTTGAAGAAATGCAGTTGTCCACTGAAAATCTGCTGTGTGGCATTCAGATCTGACAACCTGACCTTGCAGAAATTCTTCTATATCATAAAGCTCACTGATCCCTCCTCGTTGCGCAAACTGGAAATAGTTCATAATGTTCACTTGGAAATGGAGCACTTGGAAATGCTCTTCAACAGTATCCACTTCCCTCTATTGATGTCCTTGACCTTGCCAGCACGAACATTTAATGTGAGGAGGTTCACAGCGACAGATGAACAGATGCTTACTAACATTGGAGAAAAGATGGGTGAAATGACGCAGCTCACTGAGCTGAGTATATCATTTTCTGTACTCACTGGAAGAATACAGAAACTTCTCAGGTAATGTGGTCATTCTGCTTTCAGTCGTACTGTAAGAATGTGCACTTTGTGCCACTAGCGAGCTGGGAATTTCTGAGAGTAAAGGAAGTGAGTGTATCTTGGGGTGTGTGTGGGAAGGGGCAGCAGGAAGCTGGGAAAAATTATTTGTTGGGGAGAATTAGCAGCCAATATATTCCTAATACACTTTGAAAAAACTGCCTGTTTTGATTAGTCTTCCAGAGCCCATCTGGTGAGAATATACTTTTAGCTATCACATAAGAGACTGGTATACCCAGACATTTTTTATTTGAACTTATGTATTAATCAGCTTGCATTGGTCTTTTGTGCAAGTCCCGAGTCATATTTCAAGTATTTTTGTGAGTATCTTTAGTGAATTTTTGTCCTCCAAACAACAGTCAGTAAATATACTTTTCCACAGATACTGTGTTTTAAGGAGGGAATAGTAGATTTTAATTTGAGACTTTGATTTCAGTTGTTATATCTCTTGATGTCAAGACAAGAGAGGTCTCATGTTTTTCTGTACTGCAAATTAAGCTTATATGTGAATATTCATTATTAATTCCTGTGGACAATTTGCAATTTGCAAAAAGCTAGCAAACTACCAGTAAGCAGTATTCATATTGGAACAGGAAATAAGTTAATTGTAATCTTTTCAGAGCATTTAAAAAAAAAAAAAGGTAGATAAAAGTTTCACACAGACAAGTCACCTTGGTCTAAAATTCTTCCTATACAGGAAACCATTTTATTTAAAATTTGTGAGTAGCGTACTGCATATATTGATTAATGCAATTGAAATGCAGGTTTCTAAGCTTGATCCAGCTGAGCCCTGTGGCAGAAGTTTCACTAAGATGTAGTAAGGCTGAAACCAATCTCTTTATTTTCATTTGTCAGAACTATTTTATATTTAATGTGAATATCTGAGTGTAATCTCAGTTGCGCTTCTTCCAACCTTTTTCATCAGAAGGTCTCTGCAACTCCTGAACACTATAATGTGTAAACCTCTTGGGCATTTAAAAATGTAGCAGAAGAAAATCAGCTAGAAACAAATGCAGATATCCAGTCAGAATACTGATTTGCTTCCATATTGGAATTAATCCTTCCTTAATGGAAGCTATCTAAATCTCTGGAATAATAGCAGCTTTCTACAAGAAGCAGCTACCAATGCTCTTATGGTAGGAGTGATATGCTGTTAATTCAGTAAGTCACAGACACCTGACAACATAAAACTGCTTAAAAAATAGATACACAGAATGTTAATAAATTAATCCCCATTAAAATAGTGCAGTGGAGTCAAGCAAAGAAGGGGATAATTAATGGAACTAATTCCAGGAGGAAAATATACTTGCTATTGTTGGCACATGCTCCTGTTTTCAAGAGGGGCTCAAAAATAGTGTGGTAGATGGCTGCATTCATAATCCATCTAGATGCATGAAATTTTGTAAATGTAGCTTTTCAACATTTTGTACCATAAAACTTTTTTTCTCTTTAATTCTGCAGCCCACTAAAAACTCCACTGAAGATGCTGGATGTTTCTAACTGCTCCTTGAACCATGCTGATATGGCCTTTTTAGCCAATAGCTTCCATGCCAATCACTTGGAAGCCCTGGACTTGAGCGGTCATGATATACCTGAGCTTTACCCATCAACATTCTTTAAGCTCCTCAGCCATTGCTCTTCAGTGCTCAGGAGTCTTACCCTGGAGGACTGTAACATTCAGGACACTCATGTCAACATGTTGATTTTAGGTTTAAGCCCTTGTCAGAAACTACAGGAGTTTAAGTTTATTGGAAACCCACTGTCATCCCAAGCACTTAAACACCTTTTCACATTTCTCTGTGAACTGCCAATGCTGAAAAATGTGGAGTTCCCAGTTCCAAGGGATTGCTACCCTATTGGCATCACATACCCCATTGATGATGCCAGTCTTGGCAGATTTGATCGCCAAAAATATGAAAGGGTTGCAGAGGAGATTAACCTCATTTTACTCCAAGCAAATAGAGAGGATGTGAAAGCTTCGACGCCACTCTTTGGAAGTTATGATGCAGCTGTTCAGGAGACAAACAATGAACTGGGAGCTTATTTGATCAAGTCCTTCAAAGAGACTTTAGAGAAATTCACTACTTCATTTAACAAAATGAGTTAAAGTAAAGTAATGATGAGATGATTTGCCAAGTCAGAACTTAATTTAGTCTTTTGTAGAACTGCACCTTCAATCATCAGTTGTGAATTTTCTTTAGTTTTTTGGCTGAATTTACTATTGTTTGAATAGCCTCTAATCACCTGAGGTATTGTAACTTATGCTCTATCTATTGCACACACCTTATGCAAGTGCTACGTGCTTACAAAAGAGAAGAGGACCCTTAAGAGCACATTATTTTACACACATGCACTTTTTCTCAGTAAATAAAATAGGTGTTTAAGCTTGGCTGATCTCTTATCAGGTTCCCTCAGATTTGTCAGCTGGCCTGGTAGCCCTGCAGATAAAACAGGGAAGTCCTTCCCAAGTCCAGCAGGATGTTCAAAAGATTGTGCACATAGCCTCATGTGTGGCTCCCTAAACTGACTTTTTTTCCCCTGCTCATGACCTGAATTCACCAATCTGTGTTTTATGCAGTATATTCCAAATAATGAAGGATGTATAGCAGCCTCTATATCCCTGTGCCTCTTTCTTCTGCAGAGGCAAGTGCAATAAACAGAATTTGTCTTATACATTGCCCTTGATGAGGAGTAAAATTCCATATGGAGGAGGCAGCAAACCAAATATTTGGCTGACAGCAAAGGATCTCATCTCCCTTACCCAACAATATTAAGCAGTCTGTGGGAACTCTACTGATGTTCTTGCAATGTGTATTTTAGAAAGGCAGACCAGGACAGTGCTGCACATCCATGCCTCTCAGGTCAGCTGGTTGGTACCTCAAGATACTCCCTTTCTGGAATCAGCCTCTTGGCTGGTAGAATGTACCCTGCTCCTTTCAGCTGTTTTAAAGAAAGTCTAGGACAGTGGTAATACTGAAAAAAGGCTAGTGTTGAAAAGACATGCAAAAAAATATTAATCCAATGGCAATTTAAAAAAAAATATGGGAAAGGGACTAGGCTGGTCGTTGAGTAACTAGAAGTTCACGTGTGTGAAACACTGCCAGCCTTCCATCAGGACTGTGTGTTCTCTGCAGACTTGCAACCAGTATCAGGAAAAATCACATTTGTCAAGCTTTAGTGCAAGGAAAGTATTAGAGTGACCCCAGACTCCACACAGGCAGCATTGTAGCATAGGGAAAGGGGCCAACTGGATGTCAGGACAGTAAGGGCCAYATGACACACATCTGGGGAGARTACTAAAACAGGCYCTGAGTGGTAAAGAAGTGCTACTCACCTGTAAAACTAGAGTCTTGATTAGCTTCTAGGTAATTAAAAAAACCAAACCAAACCAAAAAACCCCCCAAAAACAACAACAACAAAAACCCCCCAGATTAACGTACAATATTCTGCCATTAAATATACTTTAACAGTTTGTGAAAACATTATCAAACAGGACTGAAAATGAATGTTTGTAGCAGGAGCTGAAGGTGTCATTGTAATATTGAGGATCATCATAAAGATAACCAGGACAGTTTATTTGAAATAATGCTGGGCCTCATCCTCTGAGGGTAAGGAAAAAACTTCATTTAGGCAGTGCTGATTTGTCAAGCTTTCTGTTTATCTACAGTAGGAATATGCAAGCAACTCTTAATCTAATTTATTAAAAGAAACCCCAAAACAAAACAAAAATTAATGGACCGAATACTAAGGAGAGCTTACAGGTTCCACATAACGCATTTAAATAATTTTTAAAGTCAGTTTACATTCTAACATGTTTTATTGATTAAACATATGATGGTAAAATTGAAAGTGAATGGTCATGACCCGTGTATGTTTACATAGCACTTAAAAAATAAAATATAATCTAAGTTGCTAAGATAAGGATTGTGCATAATAAATGACAGAATTGGATTCCATATGACCTTGCTTATATTTGGACAGAATTCCACATGCTCCTTTATCCTTGCTTCTACCCTACCTTTTCTTCCCTCTGACCTTGCCATTTTGTCAATTCCAGACCTGACGCATGGCTTCTTAGTCAAATATGTTACTTGAATTATGCTATGTCTACCTCTTTGGGATGAGTAGTGCCACTTTTGCTGGGACAGGACACTGTACCATAGCTGTAAAAGTGTAGTGATTCCTCCCCCTTCTAATCTAACAGGTTGTACCTCGGGGTGAAGGTTGGCCATTTTGGAACATGCTGCACTGCAACAGCCAGTCCTTGCCTTTTTCAGTACCCACAAAATAGCTCTTATTTCAGAATAATTAGATGTTTTATAAAGTCTGCAATCTATGTGGCTGTCCTTCTGGTTTCTTCTTGTCATAGTTCACCCCTTTATTTCCTCCATTTTCTGAACCCCACAAACTCCTGCCTTTCTTCCATTTTCAGTCTCATGTCTATATGCTAGCTCATGGGCCAGCAGAAGTATGTAGCTTTTGTTTTTGTACAAAGTGAGGGTCACCACTATGACTATTTTAGAGCTTTAGCTCTCAGATATCCCACCTTCTTCTCTTTAATTTCTCTCTTAATTATGGTTGTTACAGTTGGTTTTAAATACAGGTCAAGCTTTAGCATTTTGGTGTTTGCCTGACATACTGCAACAAGGATTTCTGCCCTCTCTCAGAAGGGTTCTTGCGTGTCTTCTGCCCCAGAAGCATGATTATGGTTTGGACCTGCTCTTTCTTCCTTTTTCTATGTGTGTGTGACTTGGAATGCAGCTATTAGAGAAGAATTAATGCTACAATGACCTAACCATATGAAGTTACCTTATACTTTGCAAGTACACACAGATACAGATTGAATCCTGTTGAATCCTTATGGGACTATTGGCAGCTTCACTGGGCTCAGACCTGAGTAGATCCATTTGTACTGTCTGTCCAGAAAGCTGTATAAAACCTTGACTACATACCAGCTTAAGGTGGAGACAGTCTTCTAAGGTCCAGTTATGGCTGTCCAGACAGAGACAGGACAGGCGTTACCACAACACTAAAACCACACAGCTGTTGATGGAGTGAAGGTGTCTGATGTGTTGTGAATGGAGCTGTATTCAATTCCTCCTACCACGTCTGCTCATGATGTTCCTTTAAGTGTTTGAAAAAGAATACTCCAAGTCCCTTGAGGTTTATTTGTGAAAGACACATGTATGAAATGCATATAGAAAAAAAACCTTGAAAAAACAAAACCAGGATAAAACCAAAACCATTCTCACCATATTCAAGCAAATGTTCTAAACAAACAAAATGCAATAATGAGTATCACAGAGAAGTGAAAGGCTGAATTTTTAGTTCCAATATAAAAAAAGAGACTGTTAAATTTCTATTTTATTCACCATGTTTTATTCAGTACCACGTTTTATTCACCATATTGTATTTTTTTATTCATTAGCATATTTTATTTTCATTTACTGGGACATATTTTGTTCAGCAACAGTCGCTTGCAGGGTAAGAATTGCCAGAAGAGCTTCCTGCTGTTGAAATTTCTAAACTCCCCTATTCAGTAACTGTACTGAGTTCAGTGAAATACCTAGTACATAGCAAATAAATATTCTCCTTTGACAAACTTAATGAAATTGAAGAACAGGTAAGAAGTCTTTATGAACGACCTTTGCTACATCTGATCTCTTCATAATTTAACTCTCATATTATGTTTCAGCCACACACAGAGAAGTTGATAAAAGCAAAAGGAAAAAAAAGATGATAGTAAGATTTTTACTGTGGAAGAAGCAGCACAGCAGCTTTTTGGACACAGCTGTCTCAACAACATAAAAGCCTATCAGTAGAAAAAAGGCAAATAAACACTACTGTTGCAAGAAAGTTGTCTTACATGAAACTGAAATAAGCTTCCCAATATAATCCTACACTTTTTAAATTAATGTTCTTAAACGCAAAAGTTATGGAGTATTGGTCAATTCTTCTGAACAAGTATGAACTTTGCTTTACAAAGCTCCTCATCAGTCAACAATAGAGCAGGACTGCATGAACTACCTTGCAAAGAAACAAGGGAAGGAACATCGCACCTGATGCTTCTCTCCATACTGCCTTAAAATAAACGTACCCTGTGTAAAAATTACTGTGTGTAGGACAATAATTTATTATGGAAATTTAACACCCTGCTTCAGAGAACATGTGACCAGAGATTCAAAGCTGGTTAATCCTAAAAGCAGCAACTGGAAGCATTATTTTGTAGGGGTTTTTAAAATAGTCTTATGCCTAACAAACAAGCTTTACTTTTGAAGAAAACATATCGACTGTGACTGATGATTACATTATTTTTAAAAATTCTTTCAACAGCACCCAGCATGACCTTCTCTATCATTCTTTTAGGCACTAAGGTTAAAGATAATTTGTTGTCTAAGGTACAGCATTGATATTGCTTAATTTTACCTAATAAACTTTTACAAAATAATCCTAAAGATAGTTTTAATCTCAAGTGGAATGTGCAGACTTTATGCAACATGGGATCACAGGATTTTGAGGGGAACACCCTTGTCTATCCAAAAAAAAAGATAAATTATTTCTCTCTGTGGAAGATGATCAAATTGCCACTTTGTTCTCAACCTCAAAGTATTTTAAATTCCAGAACTGAGAATATTTAAACATCCAAAGGCACATATCTGTTCTGAGAATCCATACTGAAGATGGTGGTAATTTTTTTTCTTCCTTCTCAGTCCTTCAGTCAGAAGTGCTTTTTCACTTCTATTGCCTCTGCTATTAACTGTGGGAAATCATGCACTGAGCTGCTTCCTTTTCCATGCTCTTCACTGGGCTGAAGGTTTCTCTTAGCCTGATATCCACCATACAACATTAGTTGTTAGAGTTTTATTTGTTTGCTGTATAAGTTTTTACAGACTGAAAGATAACCTTGGTTATTCTTCTCATTATTTTACTTTTTATTTTGAGCACTACCTAACTTGCTCCTAATGAAGCAGAACTATAAAGCTTTGTTAATGCTAAATAAAACTTGTAGTTCTTTTTTGGTGCTTGCTTCTTTTTATTTTCTTCAGTGGTTTGATATTTTGGCTTTCCTGCCCATTACAAGCTTGGAATAGAAGCAAGCTCTGCTACTCCCTTGGCTCCATTTCCCCAGAGGTTCTTCCTTGTGCAAAAGAGCCTGTGCTTGGACGGTTCCTGTTGCACTGTTCACTGCTGCTGCTTCCCAGCTCTCCCTGTGTCCAATACAAGTGCAGGGCAAGCACCAGACTGCTTTTCATGCATCACTGGCCAAGATACACAGTGGCAGAGCATATTTTGGAAGGCAAAAAGTGTGCTTGTCATTGATACATGACCTACTTTGAGAAATGCCCCATGGTACCACACACTTCTTTTGTGTGTAGTCGGTATTGATTCTCACTCATTCTTTTAAGTTCTCATTCTCTTTCATAAACCAACATAAAGTGCTACTTCCACTTGGAACACTTGGCATCTTTCAAAATGTTTTTTTCTGCTGTTTCTGCAGAAGTTTGATATTTTGGTATGGTGTATATAGGGGCAGCCATTCACCAGTGCAACATGTACATTGAAGAACATTGACGTGGCCTCATTACAGCGTGACTGCTGCATGAAGTTCTTTAAATATTTAAGTCCAGTGCTGAGTTTTTAAAAGAATATGTAGTGAGTCTTAGCCACTTCCTCTACTATGATGTTGTGCTTTAGGATAATTCAAGATTAGGTTCATAATGCCTGATTCCTGGATATCATGTGGGAACAAGCTCAAAATCTAGCTTCTCAACAAGGGGGAAACAAAAATTAACTTTAGTGTTTCCTTACATTACTACTAGGCTAAATCAATTTACTCTTTTATATGCTCAGTGTGTAACTGTTACCTGTAAAGACGAGAAATGTGGGTGGAATAATGCATGAGGTTTTAGCATGGTAGTTCAGGAAGATGACATTTATTCCAAGCCACTAAATTAAATGAGTTAGTTAAGTCAATGTTGTTAATGGTCTTACAGGGAAGCACTACCGTGTAGAACATTAGACAGAGGAGGCTGCTCAACCCTATGCTTTGATCTGATTTTATTACACTACAGCTTACCTTGATGCTATTTATGTTCAGAGATACTAATTTAATGGAAAAATGTCAGTTACTTTTCAGTTACCTTTTTAATACTTTGAGAATTAAATAGTCTTCCAGATTGTGTTGAGAAGTGTTGAGATTTTTTTTCTCTATCTGTGTATTTCAGTTACCATCAAATTGGTTTCAGTTGAGCCTGAGATTCATTGGAGCTCCGAATATAAAGGCACATGTACTTGTCCTTGAGCCTGTTTCTGTGAACACAGTCTCCAGGTTAAGTCCAGGTTAACCTTTCCTTTTCCTGCCTTGATTAGATTAAACTATTTATGCTAAGCCCATTTTGATAAAACCAGGCAAGGGAGTGGCTGCGTGTTTAGCTGGCCTGGTAGATTTGGAAGAAAATGTAAACCAGCATTATCTTTTGCCTTCCCAGAGCTACAGGCACCATGCACATCTAATGAAAAGCTCCTCAATCAGTGTTTATTTCCAACACACATGGGAGGCATCTGGAAGCCCTCTGAAGAATTAAATGCCCCATTTTCCTTGCTGTCCTTTGACGGTAGTAGAAAAATCACCTACCTTGCAGCAGCCCTACTTGATCCTCCTATTTCTGGGGCACCTGCAGGGTAGAGCAACACCTCTGCTCTGCTGAGGGCAGAACTTCTCTTGAGCGATTTGGCTGGGGCCCAGCCGGTTTCTTAATTGCAGTGAGGGGTCAGTTAAGAAGTTGCCTCTTGGGGCACGTCTGCTGCATGGCCTCCCCTGAGAGGGAGCAGCAGAGTAGAGTGGAGGAGCTGAGGACACCTCAACAGGCAGCTTGGGTACATCATCTTACCACACCTGACCAAGGCTGCAGTGACCTCTGTGACTCTAAGTTCTTTTGGCTCTTACAGTCAGGAAAGCCTTGATCTTCCTCCGTATCCCTTGTCTGGGGGAGAATTAAGAGGTCTAGCATAGACATGTAAGTGTATAAAGGTGTCAGTAGAAGGTAGAGTCAGGGAGGGCTTTGAAGGGTCTTTTAAACGAAGACAAGAAATCTGAAAAAACCAATGTAGGCAATAGGATTTTCTCAATGTGATCAGATGGTGGGGGTGCCTGGCACTGATGGCAAAAAATGTTTATTGTGAATTGAGTTAACAGAGGATGTGACAGAATGAGAGCTCTAGATGCATGAACAGTCACACTTCAGGCAAGAGGAGAAGAAGGCACGAAAAAAATCAGCACTTTGATTTGTGAGCTTAAAAATGAGCTTAAATTTGTGAGTGGCATTTTGGAAAACAAAATTGCTATTTTAACATCAGATCTGTCCTGTTGTTACCTGTATTATTAAAGTGGTGGCTTAATTGTTTAATCACTGCATATGATTAATTCTGCTTTTTTTTTGCAGGGGACTGCAGGAATGGCAGTTCAGGCTGTTTCCATGGGGTGTCTCTCTCTGGTAGAGCATGGCATCCTTTCTGCTGTGACCCACATCCTCTCCATGCCGACAATTACTTTTTCTTATCTCGTGAAGAAAATTATCTTCAAAGGATTTCTTTGATTAAGGAAACTCATTAATATGATGTCTAGATAATATTAATGCTTTCCTGCTTAAGTCTTCTCACTTACTGTTTGAACAGCGCATTATTCCATAATTTTTTAAGGAAGATCAGCATCTTTGTAGTTTAATGGAAGCTCACTATCAATTAATTAAAATTTTTTAGGTTCCAGAAAAAAAGATATTTGAGAAAAGTAAATCTATGTGTTAGTATCGCAGAAAACATCCCTGCCCATCTCCTACACATATGGATTTGATTTAAGTAACACTTAGGAGTGTTTGCCTAAAGAGCAATCTCCCACTTGGACTTTCTGAGCTAATCTCGCAAACTGCCACGTCCATACTCAGCAAAACGCACAAATTAAAGAAATGCTCAGGAAATTAAGGTCCTTTTGAGGCTACGAGCAGCAGCTGAGGGGTGCGATTGTTAGCAGTTCCCACCAGATGGCTCCCGAGGTTCAGAGGTGATGCAGCGCCAAGCACACAGACAGGATTTGGTTCCTCACCAGCGATTCTATCATGTCATAAACCACTCCTGCAAAGAATAACTGAGTTGTAACTTTAGCCCAGACCCCATCGACGATCAGCATCACCACAGGGAGCGTGTGCATCTAGAACAAGTGTTCTGTAATGTGCCTGTGAACACCCATGCAGGGAACAAATGAAACAACATGGTGACCAGATGATTAAAACAATTAAATGGGTCCTTAAAGCAATTTGTTTTAACAAGCTCAGGTCAGATCTTTGTTATCTAAATCCTCAGGGTGCTACATTGGGCACCAAAAATGTCTGGCTTAACGCCAGCCAGCAAGTAAAAGCCATGGAGCTGCTACCTCCACCCTCACCCCAGTGGAAAGAGAATTGCAAAGAGGAGGCAAAGCTCGTGGGTTGTGATGAGAACAGTTTATTAATAAAGACAAAATAAAATATGCTGCTACTACTACTACTGACAGCTGCAATCGAAAAGAGAGACAAGGAGTGATAAAACCCAATAGAAACAAATGATGAACAACACCATTGTTCACCACCCACTGACTGATGCCCATCTTCAAGCAGTGATCAGCCCCTCCCAGACAATTCTCCCCGGTTTTTATACTGCACATGATGCCCTATGGTATGGAATATCCCTTTGGCCAGTTTGGGTCAGCTGTCCTGGCCATGCTCCT
>PYHW01009964.1:2424058-2455555 GCA_013186435.1 Turdus rufiventris
TCCCAGCTGAAACCAGGATGGATCCTTTCATTTATTTCTTACAGAAAGAAAGAAATTTGACAAGGAATCTGTTAAAGGAAATGTATGCATTTAAGAAACAGGCTTTCTGTCTCAAACTATGAACTGAGCTTTCATCAACAGCTCAGTCATATGCCTCTACTTTATTCAGAATTAAAATAGCAATGTTCTGAAGAGTAGACAAAAAGTTAAGAGTGATGGATCTCACAGATGAAGAGTTGGAGCTTATGCATAGAGGACAGAGCAAGTTTAAAATATTTGGAGGTAATACTGTCTCAAAAGTAGCTGCCTGATTTACAGTGTGAACAGGTTTTTGTTTTTTGTTTAAATATTTAGGATTCTTTTTTTCCCCCAACATGTGCTTTAAGCACTTTTGGGGAATTACAATTATGTTATATTATAATTATTTTTGTTCTGGGTTATTCTGTTTGGAGTTGGCTTTGAAACTCGCATTTATTTGAAGCTCTAGTGTATGATTGAGGCAAATGACACTCTTGCAGCAGCAGTGCAAAAAACCCCTACCTTCAATGTGCTCAAACACTAACTTTACTATGAACTTGTAATCTTGGTCTGACTTTTGGGCTGGGGGCGATTTCATATTTTCTCATAGATCTCACTTCTAGTGCAGCACTGTACTATGCCTGGTAAGATCAAGCAGCAAATTCCACTTGAAATCGAGTTGCAACTCAGTAGCTGATATAGTAGTTGTAAATGGCAAGTGCATGTGGGCCAGTGGTACACTACCTGCTGTGCCTGTCATCCACTTACTCACATCCTTCCTCTGATTTAGAAATCTCTGCCACAATGACAAAAATAGCTCACTTTTGGAATATTTTATATTTGTATCTACCAACAAAATAGCTGTCTATATCAGTTAATCTAGGTTATTTAAAGCACTTTTTCTCATCTCTATTATTTGTTCACTTCCCTTGCACGGAAACATTTAGTATCTAGTAAATTTGTTATGCGAAATATTGTGATCTCTCTTTTTTGTTTTTGATCTTTTCTAAATTTAAAGCAAAAATAAATGATGGTAAGAAGAGATCCTAAGTAAGGTTTAACTGATACTTCCATGAGACGCAGATCATTATACTATTAGAGTGAAAAACAGTAAGAGGTGTTCACAGCAATTCAATTAAATGTGAATGGCTACATACTCTGTAAAGTGACATTTTGGATGAAAAAAGCCTTTCATAAAAAGTAAACATTTGAAAAGATAATATTTTCTTTCTTCTATTATTTATATTTGCATTTGAGGATTGATATTATTTTATGTTAACTAATGCATAAATACACACTTTACTTTTCTTAATAACAGGAATTTCCTTGAAATTTAGGTTGGTTGTCTGTGAATCAGAGATTGATCACACCTGTCCCAGCAGCCTGCACTGCTGTTTGATATAAGGCAAAGATAGTGAGTGCTACCAGGATAAATCTTCAACCCACTGTTCCCATCCGTGCCCTGTTTTTATTTTTGTGCTGCCTCAGATGTTTGAGAAACATCGTTTTTTCAAATGAGAGTTATGGTCACTTGCCACACTGAGATACTCTGTCATTTGAGGCCAGCAGAACCTGAGCAGGTGATCTCCTTTCTGCAAGTGCAATAAACTCAATTAAACCTTTAATTGATGTACTTGTAAATGCAAACTGTAATTTCATTCCCGTGTGGGGGAATAATTGGTCTCTTTTACTGAGATCATTTGAAGGGAATCCCAAGACATGAAAGCACGTGGTCAAATAGTGAAAGAGCCCTTGTGAATGGATTCATTTGCAATCCCTAGACAGATTTATGAAAGAGATGGAAAACCAAGCAGTGATGTCTCTGAAACACCACCTTTCCTTCCTTCCTTCCCTTTTTAAATGGCAGTGGAAATCGGTGGTGTTCTTCAGGCACACTACCAACAAATTTTCTCCAAATTCCTCATTAATGAGTGGAAGTATGTACTGTGTATTTCTTCCCAGCCAGGAGTAAGGGAGGTAGTGCTAATAAAGTGGATGTATGATGAAGGAGAAGCTCTTTAGGTTTTCTCCTCAAGTAATGAAAGCTGGGGCTCTGCACCATGGCACTCCGAGGGAAATAGGTCAAGTAGAGCAGCACGAGGCACTATCTTGTGCCTGCTTTCACATTTTATTCAATTTGTAGCAACTGCTGTGAGATGTGTCAGAGAAAGAGGTGTGAGTGTTCTGTGCATGAACTGGGGTTGCCTTGGGGCTGTAGAGATGACAAGATTAAAATAGGATGATTTATTATGGTAGAAATATGTGTGAATGCAATAGCAGGTTGAACTCAGCCTTAATGAAAATATGTTACGATTTTTTTTTGAAGGGCAATTATACTTGGATATATATATATAGTCCAATATTAGGACTGGATAAAGAAATCTTATGTATTGCACTCATTTTTTGCCACCAAATAGTATTCTATTTACTATAGTAATATCTTCCATTTTATATGGTGCTGCATGTTTTCATGGATGGAGGTTTATGGAATTTCTCATTTAAGAAGTATCCTAGGATCTGTCTTTCTCAGCCCTAAAGCCATTCATGCACCTAGGAAGGACAATTAATCTATTTTCATGTAAGGAGATTCTGGTTCAGAACTGCACTGATTAGAGCCCACATGTGGAATCAGAAATCCTGTGCTCAGATTGAACTCAAATAGGCTTTTCTGCTTTCTCTTGCAGAAGGTTTATGTTGCTATCTCACCAATCTCTGTGGAGTCAGCTGAGTTACAACGGTTATAAAATCATCCTTGAATGTTCCTTCAGATATATCTCAGCCTTCAGCTCTGTAAGGTTTTGTATGAAACTACATTCTAACAGTGTTATAATTCTAAGGAAATAATAGAAAAAAATAAAAGGAAAAAAAAATAACAAAACCAAAATCCCAATGGTGTGTGTTTCAACTTCTCTTCCTGTATCTTTCTCCCTGATTTTCCAAGCTGAGTTATTTCTCAGAGACACAACCATGTATGGGAGACAGTCTATATATTCTTTCCTGGCATTTTCCAAACTACTCAGCCAGCCTGTCAACAAAAACCAAAATTAATTTCTGAGTAGAAAGTCAGAGCCTCTAGAACATAACTGACAGTGAAGTGTTTAAAACCCTTAAAATTAGTTTTGGCTTTATTTAGTCTAGAAGGAATAGAGCATTGTGTGCCTTTTTCTTATGTTTACATTTACATTAAAAATGAAGGCATGATTTGTTTCCCATCCCTGAGACAAATTACAAAGATTTTCTGTTGTAACGAAGCTTCTGGCTGGGGTTGAAAAAGAATAGCTGTGCACAACACAAAGAGAAGATTATGATGTGCATGATATACAGTCACCAGTGGTCTTGGGATACTCTTGCTGGTAAAAGAACAACAGATAAGAATGAGCAAGACATCCCAGTTCCTATAGATTTGCACTCGGGTCCTTTGATGGAGCGTTTTGCACTGCTGGGTGTAAAACTATGAGGGGGTGCCTTGGTGGAGGACCCTTGAATGGGGAGCTCCCCTCCAGAGAAAGGGAAGATGCATTTGCCATGATTCCATAAAACCTGTGTGCTTCCCCTTGACCTGCATCACTACACTTGTGGAATGTTTAATTTTTATTTGGTAGGTGTCACTGTTGATGGCATAGGGTACAGTTTTTGTGGTTTTTTTTTTTAATCAACAACACAATTTATTGTAGTAGAAACTAGTATGGAAACAAATTGAATATTAATAATTGAATATTCCACTTGTCAGAGCTAGGTACATAAAATAAGAGGCGCTTAGAGGTCTTAGAGGTGCTAAATACTCACACCTCAGCACTTTTGAAATAGAGTGCAGTCTGGAACATGTGAAGACTCCCTAGATGCTTTGCTCTGAACATGGAAATCCTGCTGAAAGCACAGAGAGCATCCATACATGGCCTAAAATTTAAGCTTTAGAAGGCTGTCAAGACATTTGGTTGCTTCTGTATTCCATGATTCTTATGTTTTTCATGTATTCTTATGTAAAAAAGTCTAAGATCTTTACATAAAAAACTGGGTTATTTTTTTCCTCCTTCACTTCAGGTAATATAGGCATAAAAAGTTTCAGCTCATCAGATCTGACTGATGTAAACTAAATTTGGGTATTATGTGCAATCAATATATCACAGTGGGGCCTCTGAGCTGCAGGAATTACTTGTTTTTCAAACTGCGGGGTTTATCATGTTTTTTACATTTCCTATATTGATGGTAAAAAGAGAGGAATTATTTAAATAAGATCCTTTTTTTTTTTTTTTTTGAATTCTGGAGCAGGAATGGTGTGTTTCTAGGAGCACTAAATAGGAAGGATGACCTACTTTAGTTTAAAACCACAGGCAAACTGAAACTGCTTTTTCAAACCTCAGTCCAGCAAGCAATCCCATTAAAATGTGGTCTTGAAATCTTAATGTGTCTTTTATACAAAACTGCTGTGCTAAGAAGAGGTGAAGAAAGCTTTCATCTGACACTGAGCAAAGTCTCTCCATACAGGCAAACAGCCTCTCTCTCTGGGCCAGTTCTTGAGGTGACAGGGAAAGGCAATGTTATTTTTTGTAGTGTAATGTCTTCAGCTTTCTCTTAATTTATTTTATTGTTTTTTCAGTTTCTGTTGAATCAGTTAAACTCTGGAGCAGGAAAGTTTATTACCTTACCCTACACCATTCTGAACCCTGTAGTGCTGGCAATAATACCTGTCCTGGGCAGCTTGACTTCTTCCATCTCTTCTCACCATGGACTCCTCAGGAACTTGCCATACTGAAACAACTACCTACATGTCGGTCACTCTATTTTCTTTTACTCAGTGTTTTGTTAGCAGATTTATGCATTTTAGAAAATACCTGAAGTAGTGTGATTGAAGCACTGTCTTCAGGGTACCTGAGAAGGTGTCAGTGTGGTCTCTGGAGGCTGTATGTTTGAAAATTAAAAGAGACTATGGTTCTGAGGTCATTGTTAGTGTGTGTGTGCGTGAGATGGGATTCAGAGCTTTGTACAGCTAAGGGCATTTACAGTATTTCTTATTTGAAGGTGAATTGGATTTCTGCTGCTGGTGTAGGTGATGCTACTGAGCCAGATTTGCAGAACAAGAAGGTTGTTTAGAGTCATTCTGGAATGAATCTGTTCGCATTACTGCAATACAAGGGGCGTGAGGTGAGTGGGCAGTCCTGCACTGCCCACTGCAAGCAGCCTAAGTTTTTTGAACCATCTTGTCAACCATTCTAACACTGTCACAGTTTTGTTCAAATGTGAATCAAACTTACTCGTTTTAGATCACATTGCTGAAGATACCACCTAGCATAGCTGGTTTGTGATCCAGTGGAACATGCTGCATTAGTGCATTTATCTATAAATTCTATGGATTTGTTCTACCTCAGAGATACTGTTTCCACCTTCAAACTATGTGCTGCAAGCACTAAATGGGAAATGCTTGCTGAATCCTGAGAGTGGGAAAAAGTAACATTCACTTTGCCAGTTTTTCATTTGAAACGGGCAAAGTAAACAAATGCAATTGATGTAAAAAGACCTGTCAGCATTATCTCCATATATGCTACAAAAAACATTGCCTTTATACTGTATAATATACTGTACTTTAAAAATATTTTAAACAAATAATATTGCATATAAAGGATGATGCTTAACCTCCTGGAGATCAGTCTAAATTATTGAAAATACTAACTGTATTTTCAGATTTGCAAGAAGCTGAATTTGTGATGGAAATCAGGATCTTACTGCTAGAAAGCACTCTATAGATGGTATAAGAAGTATGTGGTGTATGTGCCTTCATGCTTGTCACTTTGCTGCAGTTCCTTCTGGCAGGGGCAGCTTGCAAACATTCCTTACAAAGCAGAAATGGCAGCCCCTCTGCCGAAGGATGATCTCCCTGAGCTATGGTTTATTTATGGTTTATGGTATTTTACAAGATTTGCTTCCAGCTAAGTGGAGTAAGTGGCACACAAGTGATAGGAGGTTCTTTCTGAGTGACACACTTAAGTGTCTGCAGAGCTATTTCAATATTGGATTCCCAGCCTTCTCTGTGGTTTCCAAAGTTTTCCATTTCTGTCAGCCTAGATAACAGCATAAATCAGATAAAGGTTGTGTCCTGAAAACAGTGGTTACAAAAGCACACGCAATGCATAATTCTGCTCCTGTGTTGGGGTCCCACTCTCCAAAAGTGTTTGGAAGCATTGCACTAAGCAAGCATACAAAGTCAATATGAACAACCTGACTGATACCTAAAATTACCCTTTGTTCTTGTGTGTGGCTTGAAAAACTCTTCTAAAATTTGAAATTTTATGGTACATTTGACCTTTAATAACGGTGGTGATTTAATGTTCTACTAAAAGGCAGTTATTGAGGTGGAGTGTCCATGTAACCAGAAGAACACTCTGGGTCTTTTTTACTGAGCAATATTATTATTTTTAGGTAAGAAAAGTTGCCTTTAGCAGCTACTCAGTCTGGTGTTTCTTGATGGAGATGCAAATTTCCTAGAGAGGGAGAGAGAGAGAGCTCCAGGAACACAGTCTTTAAATATTGATGAAAATCAGGAGCTGTACCATCTCTGAAAAGAGACAGGCAAAGATGAAATGGCAACATAAAAACACACTTAGCATCTTAGAACTCCAGGCTGCTCAGGGTCTGTGTGAGGTCAGGCCAGCTCGCTGCCTGTGTTCAGCTGTAAATATTGAGCATGCCAACACGTCGGTGCCATGCAAGGTGGGCTAACACAGGTGGTCCTCCAGCTCCTCATGCCTTCACCCCCACCGCCAGGATGTTGTGGTAGGAGGGCAGAAGCTGCTCTGGCTCCCAGGGCAAGGGGTGAAGAGTCCCTGAGTGCCTCGGATACTTAAGACCAGAACCTTCCCAGTGCGGGTTAGGTGCCTTCCATCTAGGCAACCACACAGACCGATGGGTTGGGAGCGGTATCGCTCCTGGCGCGGCTCTTGGAGGATCGGGAGGCACGGCCGCGCTCCTGGGGCCGCGCTCACACGGAGCTCACACTCACACGGGGCTCATACTCACACGGAGCTCACACTCACACGGGGCTCATACTCACACGGAGCTCACACTCACGGAGCTCACACTCACGGAGCTCACACTCACGGAGCTCACACTCACGGAGCTCACTCTCAGGGAGCTCACACACACACGCGGAGCTCACACACACACACACGCAGCTCACACTCACTCGTGCCTGCCCCCGGCCCGGCCCGCCCCGCCGCGCTGGGAGCCCCCGGGGGCGGGGGAGCCGCTCCCCTGCGCGCCCGCCCCCGCTGCCGCCGCCGCCCGGGGCTGGCCGCCGAGGCATGAAGAGGAGCCTCCCCGGCGGGCGGGCTGAGGCTGGGGCGGGTTCGGGCCCTGTGCGGCTGCGGACCGGCCGCCCCATGCGGGCTCCGTCCCCCGCGGCCGCCGCGCCGGGATGGAGGAGCAGGGCAGCCGCCGGCGGCCGCTCCCCGTCCTGCTGCTCTGGGGTAAGTGCCCGGCGGGGCTGGCCAGGGCTGTCCCGGCACCGGGCTGGGCGCTGCCGCCCCGGGACTGCTGCGCCGGGACCGGCTGAGCATCCTCGCGTGTGCGCGGTCCCCGAGGGCAGCGCTTTCTGCCGGGGCGTGGGGCTGAAGTTCGGGGGAGGTGGGAGCGCCCCCGCTTTGGCTGGAGCATCCCTTTGGGAGGGGGTCTCCGGACATCCCTTGCCTGCGGGTCGGGACGCAGCGGGGATCGCTTTACCTCGGGGCTCTCCATCCCGAGCAAGCAGCGAGAGCGTTCCGGCCGGGCAGCGGGGCCGGGAGCAGCCCCAGAGCCGCCGGTCCCCTTCAGCATCGCGCCCACATCGCCGAGGGGAGCCCCCGAACAGGGCGCCCAGCCCCCAGGGAAAACCATCTCAAACTTCTGGCATTAGTCAGGCTCTCACATCTTAGGATCCCACAAGGACTTTTGGGGAGGTGCGTGTGGCTGTTGGGGAAGGTTTTTTCCTGCATACTGAAGGGCTGATTTCTGTTCGAGTGGCTGCGTTCCAAGCACGGAGTTATCAAGCACAGGTATCCTTCAGATCTTTCACTTGGAGTGCCTCGGCTGCTAGAAAAATTATTTTATTGGTCCTTGTCAGGAAGATTGTTTTAGTCAATTGCAGTCATCTGAAGTTGCCAGAAGTCGGCTCTGACCGCCTTCACTCAACAGTAAACTAAAAGATGTAGTTGATTGCCTGTGAGTCACACTTAAGGGACAAAAATTCAGGCCTGGTACCTTTGGAAGATGTATCTGAGGACTTCTGACATTTGTTTGCTATTTTAGACCCATTCCAAAGTACAAAGCTGGTAAATACTGCACATATGTGTATGAAAAGACCTACAAACAAATGGACAGTTGTATTGACAGTGTTCAGTAGCAACATCCTAGCTGGTCTGTCAAAAGAATGAAATGTTACATGCACAAGTTTCTGATTGTCTGTATCTTGAGGACTTAGATTTTATCGTATTTGCTTAGATTTCTGTTATGCCTCTGCTGAAAAGGAATAAAAACATGGCCAACACTTGTCTTGACACGTGAATAATTTGTGCAATTGTGAACTTAGGGAAACTAGGCAATAGTCCTTTTGTATGGGGAGACGATGTAACTGTGATTTCTGCAAAGCAGAATTGCCCACTGGGGATTTATTTTCAGAGATTTACTAGAGTGAGGGACAGTGTCCCTGTGGCTCAGGAAGCTAAAGAAGGACCTTTTGCACCAGAGAAGCACAGATAAATCAATTGTGCTAGACATTTTAAAGTGTGCTAGTTCCATTCCTAATAGAATAACACACACATAAAAGATTTTAAGAATACTGTTAACTGATAATGCGTTACTTTTGCTTGGAATTGAAAAGGGTTGATATAATCAAGAACTAATGAAATGAGACTGATTGCCTAGTAGAAAAACCATAGAGTTCAAGGATGTGGAATCAGGTTTTTTTAATAAGAAAAGCCTAAAGTGGTAGAAAACGAAATTTCTTCTTTGGGAATACAAACACAGTTTTAAAACCAGTTATTTTGAAAGAATCTTTACTTTAATTGAATGGTCGTTCCTAATGTCTTCTTTTGATTAAGCAGAGAGCTGTGGCCTCTGCCATTAAGGTGAAACCACCATTCCTCAGTGCTAACCTCTTTGAAGGAAACGGGAAGCTCATCTGGGTGGGGTGTGGGACTATGCCTCTGTAACCTCAGACTTTCTGTATCTTTCTGCCTAGGACTCTGGACACATAATCCCTGTGTATAACTACCTGTTGTGTTGTCTATGCTTAGTGAGAATGACAAAAAAAGGCGGTGTGTTCACCAGCTGTCAGGTGAAATCCTCTGGTTGCTTCCCAGAGCTGTAGATACTCAGAAGACACCTACTAACTGTAGAATCAAGGCACCTAAGGAATAATCTAAGAAACAGTGTTGTATTTACCATCATACCAAATTCTCTTATTCTACTTCTATGTATGGAAACTAAGAAGAAACATAAGGGCTTGACCAAGACTTTTTAACAGATGAAGTGAGTTTTTTACACAGGTAGTTGTTTCGGAATTCCTGCCCAAATGTTTTTCTGTCATTCTTTATGTAACACCTGCATTTTAGTGGTTCTATTTGTATCTGAGTTAAAAGATGTTACTGGAGTAAAGCTGGGTATTTTTAAAATTCTAGAGTAATCTTTCTCAATATATTTGTATAAACCCATATCAACAGTGTGATCCTTATCTGGAGCAGTTTTTGTATGCAGATTTCAGATGGTACGTTTTTGCATTTCATAATCCTGTTTTCACAGGGGTTATCCAAGCTTAGTGCTTTGGTCACAGGTGACCAGCTGGACAGTTGGAAACAGCCTGGTCCCATTTACATTTTTAATTTCTGTTTTAAAGACTACATCTCATCTGCAAACAATAATGAAAAAAGCTGTGTATGGAAGTCCAAATTCTGTGAGGTCCTGCGCTCCCCTTGTGCGAAACATGGCAAATGTAAGTCCTGGAGAGTTTGGATTCTAATGATGAAAAAAAAATACCCAACAGGAAACAATTTTAGTGGGTTAAAGTTTGAAAACCAAATCAAGGGTTTTTTTCCCCATTATTTTGTTATGAATATCGTGCTGTTTTTCAGCTGCAAAGGGTGGAACAAAGAAAGGGAATACTGTCGTAGGAGTTCTGAATTTAATAGACTCGGGCGAGTGTGTGTATGTAAAACAAATAAACCTTTGCAAAACAGAACATCTTATTCTGAGACAGACCACAGAGTTCTAACAAATACACTTCTCTACCAAAACGGTGCTTCATTTTCTAAAGATGCAATTTCCACGTTAGGCAAGCAGGAAGACAGGCAGCAGACCCCACCAACATCCATCCTGGAAGCAAAGATCCTGGTGCAAATGCAGCCTGTGTTCCAGTTTGCTGTTGGATCCAGGCATTCTTCCCACCACCCTTCACCCTGTTTGTGTTTCCTGGCTCTTTTTGTCGGGAAGGTCTTGCTTCTTTCCCAAGATGTACAAGTGCAACAGGAGACAGGTTCATACCAGTTCCCTTGGGAGGGTGAGTGGCAGGACTGTCCCTGTGGTGGCAAATGGACTGCAGGTGGTAGCACAGAGCATCAAATGCTTTCTCCAGCTAGCTGGGTCCCAGCCTTCAGGAGGAATGTTCCTCCATTTCTGAGGCAACTCCAGGCTGAAAGTATGGAGGAGAAACTGGACTTTTAAACCCTGATTTACAGCAATGAGATCTAATGCTGGTCTTGCTC
The DNA here is from genome assembly GCA_013186435.1 of Turdus rufiventris. Taxonomy (NCBI): domain Eukaryota; kingdom Metazoa; phylum Chordata; class Aves; order Passeriformes; family Turdidae; genus Turdus; species Turdus rufiventris. Next base: position 2,434,804 of record PYHW01009964.1, read on the forward strand.
CTAAATTAGTAAGATCTTGCTATCTATATCCTTGTTAAGGTTTTAAATACCTTAGGTGTCTTAGGGCTTTGCCTGTAGGTTTGTTTTGCCTATAAGGCAAATCACAAGAGACTGTGGAGATTGAATTCTACACTGTCTAAGTGCTGCTATAGGTGCAGATACACACAAACTGCATGATTTGAAGGAAAGGGTCTTGAGCCGAGCTCAGGGGGAGCTACGGGAGGTTTTGTCAGTTGAGTTATGTTTAAGCATTGCACCACCAGTAGTTTTTGTACTGTTTGTGTTTCAGTTTCTCCCATCTATTTGCTGGTAACTGAGATGATTCATGGCTTGAACTGCAGACAAATGAATCAATTTCTAGTTTACCAAGGAAAAAAATGAGTGGTCCTTTACAAAACACCATTTGCTACCATCTGTGTCTTGGCTATTGAAATTAGTACTTGAGAGACGCATGAAGAAAGCAAACTGTGCTTTCATTTGGGGCTCAGAGAGATTAATTTTCACAAGCATAATGAAGCCTGTTTTAATTCACACCCTTTTAGTATAGTGAAAGCTGTCACATGAACCATTTTGTTTCAGAACAGAATTTTAGAAGTGTATTATTTCGTGTTTTATAGAAACAGCCTGTCTTTCTTAAAATAAGAATCTCTTCACAGCCAGGCTTGCATTGAGATGAACTGGAAAATAGAAATGGAAAAAAATTGACATTATTTTAATATGAATATATATGTAGAACAACCTGAAAGCTGCTTGAAGGGCTCTTAGGTCTTCTGTGGCAATGTGCAAGTATGAGGAAAGAAAGGAGTAGCAAAGTGGAATAGAGGAAAGGTGCCCTTTCAGAGATTTTTAGGCTTAATCTCCATATATTGGCTTCCTTGAAACTAGTCTGAAAAGAGGAAACAGCTCTTTTCCTTGCTAAAAACCTCAAAAGAAAATGCAGTGGCACTGTTAGAAATGGCCCAAAGGGTAGAGAGGATGATCCCTTGTTGTCTTCAGAGCAGCTTAACATGATCTACCATATTGCTTTAGACAAGGGGCATGCCTGCATAGCAGCCCTTGGCCTCAGTTTGTCTCCATGCCTGTATGGAGACAGATCTTCTGCAGATGAGGTGTCACTTGCTCCCCCATGCTCAGAGGCAGGGGGACTCTCACCTGAAGAGGAAGATGTGGTAGGCGCTGCTGAGACCCTAGCAGAGCACCAGACTCATGAAAGCACGTCTTGTTTGCATCTAACCAGATTAAGCTGGGTGAGCAAAGGACTGCAGAAGCACTGGCCCCTACAGTAAAGCATCTGTCTTAAGATTTTCACACTCTAATAAATGTGTCTAATTTGCCTTTATTTTGCAGAGCATTATCTGTGGGCAGTGTCAGAATAAGTAGTGCAATTAACATTGGCCTGTAATGACTGTCACTTATTATGTGAAATCATTTTGTTTCCAAATGTCACAAGTGACAGATTCCTTTTGCATCCTTTTGTGTCCAGAGATATTCGTGTTAGAGACTCTAATTGTTATAAAATATTACTGCATTCTTATTGTTGTTGTTGTCTCAAAAGATATAGTTTGAGATTTGACAGGGTGTGCAACCTTTTTTCTGAGTGCCCCTGCTGCCTTTAGCAGAACGGGGAAGAGATTTCACAGCTATAAAATGTTGTGAAGAGATTGGGAGATACTGGAACAGGAAATGGAACCTTATGGAAGTTATTCAAGTGGCCATCAATAGGACACAAAGCTCAGGTTTCTTCTGAGACTTCAGCACTTGGAATTAAGATTTGACCTGCGATCTTTTCTCTTGCTCACACTCTGTGACTGAAGAATGTCCTCAGGGCTGTTCTCCTGTTGTGGTGACATGAAGGCCATGTGGCTGCTTGCAGTTAGAATTGTCTGAGGAGCTGTGGCTATCTCTGGGATACCCAGACACGTGTTCAGTATCTTTGGAGTGGAGGGGGCCCTTTGCTTGAAGGGAATCTCAGCCTTCGTGTCAGGGTTTTGCTGTCTGGTAGCCACAGGGGGATGTGGAAGAGACTTTTTCTTCGGGCTTGTTTTTGACAAGTGGCTGCAAGTGTAATGCTGTCTTTCCACAGCTCTTGAGTTCATGAGCTGTTCCAGCTTTACTCCTCAAGGATCTCCATGTACCAAGAATGTAACTTGCCCTATTTAATATTAGACGAGGTTTCTTTAGCAATGTGTATTGTAAACTTACAATGATAAAGCATTAAGCTTATGTTTTCAAGAGAAATAGGAAAAACAAATTTGTTTTGGCTTTCAGTGAAGAGATGCTCAAAGTCTTTATTTCCACAGTCATCAATTGTCATTCAGTATGTGTGATATCTCCTCTGTACCTGTTTTATTTTTAGAAAGCAGATCAATATTGAGTTTTTTATAAGCTATGTCTGTATTTCAAACTGGCACAAAGTCAGAACTGATTGTATTGTGTTAAAAAATGATGTAAATCTCTTATTTTTGACAAGTGGACCTAGATTGATTTGCATTCAGGAATGGTAACCTTTGCAATTAGTAAATATGGCTGCTGAGCATGCTTGCAGGGCTATGTTTGGGATGGAAATTTTTTACCATTGAATTACTTTGTGATGCATAATGAAATAGAGATAATATTGCTGGAATAGCCATTGGTCCAGTTTCTATTTAACTGGCTCCAGTGTAAACCAGAAAGAGCAAAAAGAAAGATCATAGCAAAGTAAAGGTTAAGAGAAAATTAAGCTCCTCAAAATACTTGTTTTCTCTCTGTATTTTAAAATTTTTTGATTTTGGATTTAAATATTTTTGAAAATGGGGAGAGGAATCTCTCTGTGAAGTAATGTGACATTTTAGACTTTCTGTTTTCATTGAGTTTTAGTTAAAGTTGGTTCTAACTCCTCTTTGTCTTACCTTTCTGGTGGAGCAATGCAGAACAGGTGAAATGTACAGTGCAACACCATTAGGATGCTTGATGCTCTACAGCTCATGCTGTTCCATGTCAAATATGCCTGTGCGATATTTAGGTTTTGTTTTCCTTCCAGCTACTTCATACTTTATCATGCAGTGGTTTAGAAAACAAAAACTTGTCAAATAAATAAAAAGTGCTGGTAGGAACAATGTAAAATAAACACCTCTTGTTGGAAATAGGGGATTCTTGCAGTCTTGAAATGTACACTGGAAATCTTTAGGAACAATATCTGTCTTTGAGCAGATGTTCTTGGCTTGGTCCAGAAATTACTGTAAGACCTTCTTTACCTTGCTCCACAAAAGATGGGGAAGATGTGAGGGATTCCTTCTGGTGTCAGAGTGTGCCACTCAACAGCTGTATAAATAAACTAAGCTTTTGTAACTTCACGACTAAAACTATTGTTGACACGTTTGCAAAACTGGAGGGAAGGGAGTACTCATTCTTATCTACTCTCCTTTCTGCTTACTTCTTGCATGACTGCAAAATTCTTAGGAGGATTTTGCTCAGGCTTTAGGGGAAAAAGTTTGCCTGCCATATGGGAGCAAAGCCACAGAAAATATCAGCCTTAGAACATCTCTGAGACTGTGAAAGCAGGCAGATTTAGGGAAACTGTTTTTCAGGCCCACTGATGCTGTTGGAGCTAAACAAGCCCTGATCTATAGATGAATAGAGAATAACCAACATTGTTTAGTCGAATCTGCTGTTGGCCAAGGCCATCAGTGCCTGTCAGTGGCAGTGGGAACTCTTCTGGGATTAAATAGTTATGATGGGGAAAAAGCCTTTTGCAGAACAGCAGCAGCAATGTGGAATGAGAACATGAGAGAAAAGCAACTCTGGTGAGTGCAGAAGGAGGAGGAGGAAGTGTTGCAGGTGCCAGAGCTGAAATTCTCCTGCAGCCTGTGCTGAAGACCAAGGTGAGGCAGCTGTGCCCCTGCAGCCCATGGAGGACCATGTGGTGGCAAAGATCCACCTGCAGCCCCTGGAGGGCCCCATTCCCAAACATTTGGATGTCCAAAGGAGGCTGTGACCTTGTGGGAAGTTTGCAGTCTCCCTGTGGGAAGTTTGCAGGACCTGAGACCCTTGTGTTGTTGTTACACGGCAACATGTAATTTAAAATATTCTGTGATCATGTGGATGAGTATCCAGGTCTCTGGAACCCTGGTAATCAAACTGGGCTGCTGAAGAGAAACAAACCACATTTGGATGGTCAGGTCAGCTTAATATTTCGTAGTAGGCATAAAATTGAAAGAAAACATGACTTCACTGGAATCATGTTGATGTAATGTCTCAGCATGGTATGTAACAGAGTTAGGAATCCGTGAGACGATTACATGCAACATCAAGAGAAGGTGGATGTGCTGGGGGGGAATTTTTGTCATCTGGTCTGAAAAGGAAAAAATTTCCCAGGCGTTCTATGATGGTAGTATCTTGATTTAAATGTTCTGCCTGTTAAGGGAAGAAGGAACTTTAAATGTCTTCAAGTATCCCATGGTTTTAAACACTTCCTCAGGAGGGAGTGTGCAGTGACCCTTGTCTGTGAAATCTTCATGGGTCATTTCCCCTTCCCAAAGTTATTTAAAAGAAAAAAACAAAAAAAAGATTGCTTGACTTTTCTTTCAGGCTACCTCACAGGAGCAAACTGCAGCATCTATTAGCCTTGAGGGACTGGTGTTTCACACTGTTTCACAGGTGATTAGGTACGGAATAAAATCTGTATTTTTCTTATTATGGGGAAACCTTATATCACATCACATCACATCACATCACATCACATTTTCTTTTGTGTTTTCCTGCCTTTTTGACTAATGACAGGCATCTGGGTTGTAATAATGAGGAGCCATTAAATGAAATATGTGCTTCCAAGCAATCAGGTGATAGATACAGTGTTGAGCTGGGGTCTTGGATGCAGATGGCCGACTTCAGGGGCTGTCACAGTTCTCATGTGGTCTGGGGTGTGTGTGATTCTCAAGCAATCTCACTGTTGAGGGCAGTGAATCAGAATTATGCTGTCTCATTAGTTGACATACCTTTCCCATAAACTGCACAGCTGACATATTTCACAATCGTCTTTTGGGTGGAGAGATCATGTTCTTCAGTTGCTTTGGTAACATTTTCTGAGAGGAGATAGTTGTGAAATAGGTACTGGCACCAAACTGCTGCTGGCTCAGACTGTAGTTAAGACTGATGCAGGTTTCTGTTTATGACCTTAGACAGACTTCTTACTAGTTCTGTCATTATTTCCATAGTTCATCTAAAATGGAGACCTCAGTAACAATACCTCACAAGGCTGTAGTGAACCTGAAGTAGAGATATTCAGGGGGTGAAAGAAAGATTTGTCGCTTCCATTTGCTAGCAGTGTATTTATCTGTAGTCATAAATCATGAAGAGCTATGGTCTGGTTGCTCTAGATGTTGCACACGTATGTGGCAACTACTGTATGCCGAGACTCACAAGACCCAGGTCTTGCAGGCAGAAGTTTGATGAAAACAAGGAGCACAAAGCCTTTGGCAGGCCCATAGATATGTGGTGAATAACAGTCTTTGCCTTACATCCTAGGTAACACACACATATGTTAATTCAGTGAATTTGGGTATTTTAGGAATGGTGTACTTGTATCTGCTGACCAGAGGCATCTCCTGATGTGTTCTTCCACATTATGCCATAGAATCATAGAATAACCAGAGTTGGAAGGGATCCACAAGCATCATTGAAGTCCAGCTTCAGGACAGCCCCACAAATTACACCATGTACCTGAGGGTATTGTCCAAATGCTTATTGAACTCTTTTAGGCTTGGTACTGTGACCACTTCCTGTGGGAGCCTGTTTCAGAGCCCAGCCATCTTCTAGGTAAAGAACCTTATCCTAATAACCAACCTAAACCATCCCTAGCACAGCTTCAGGTCATTCCCTCGGGTCCTGTCACTGGGCACCAGAGCAGAGATCAGTGCCAGGCCTCCTTCTTCCACTCACGAGGAAGTTGTGGAGCACATGAGCTCTCCCCTCAGTCTCCTCCAGGCTGAACAAGCCAAGTGACCTAAGCAGCTCCCTGTATGGCGACACCCTTCACCATCTGGACTTCAGCCAAGCCTGTGACACCTTGCATGCTCCTGAAGAAGCTGGCAGCCCACAGCTTGGACAGGTGCTCACTTTGTGTTCACTTTGGTGGTGAACAGTATTGCAGCCAGTTGGTGTCTGGCTCTAGTGAGATTCCCCAGGGATCAGTGTTGGGCCCAGTTTAATATCTTCATTGATGATCTGGATGAGGGGATAAGGTCTACACTTAGTGAATTTGTGGATGACACCAAGTTGGATGCAAATGACGATCTGCTGGAGGATGGAAGGGCTCTGCAGAGGGATCTGGAGAGGCTGGATCAAAAGGTCTGAGGTTCAACAAGGCCAAGTCCTACACTTTGGCCACAACAATCTCATGCAGTGCTGCAGGGTGGGGGCAGAGTGGTTGGAAAACTGCCTGGTGGAAAAGGATCTGGGGGTGCTGGTCAGCAGCTGAACATGAGCCAGGATGGTTGAGAAGGCCAGTGGCATCCTGGCCTATATCAGCAAAAGTGTGGCCAGCAAGAGTTGGGAGGTGATTCTCCTCCCCTATTCAGCGCTGTTGAGGCCACACCTTGAGTTCTGTGCAATTTTGGGGCTCTCACTTCAAGCAGGACATTGCTAGAATGAGTCCAGAGAAGGGCAGTGGAGCTGATGAAGGGTCTAGAGGGTAAGTCCTGTGAGGAGTGTCTGAAGGAGCTGGATTTGTTCAGCCTGGCAAAAAGAAGGCTCAGGGGAGACCTTATCACTCTCTACAACTGCCTGAAAGGAGGGTGTAGGTGGGGATTAGTATCTTCTCCCAGGCAACCAGTGACAGGACAAGAGGACACAGTCTTCAGCTGTGCCCGGGAGGTTTAGGTTGGACTTTAGGAAGAATTTCTTCACATAAAGAGTAATTTGATATTGGAATGGGCTGCTCAGGGAGATGGTGGAGTCACCGTCCCTGGAAGAGTTTAGGGAAAGACTGGATGTAGCACTTAGTGCTCTAGTCTAGTTGTCAAGGTCATAGGTTAGACTCGATAATCTCAGAGGTTTTTTCCAATCTCACTGATTCTGTGATTTCTTCAGCCCTCCTTTCAATGCTTCCTAATAGCTTAATGTATTTTTTGTGTTGAGGTGCCCAAAGCTGTACACAGGACTTGAGGTGAGGCCACAGCAGCACAGAATAGAGTGAGACAAGCACCCCCCTGGACCAGCTGGAGATGATGTCCTTGTTGCTAAATGTCATCTTTAAACCATTTCTAATGCCACAAATTTCTTTCTAGTCTAGAAACAAATGTATTCCTCTTATCCTTTCTTAGTTTTGCTTTCTGGAAGGATGGATCTCTAGTCAAGGATCACATTTGTGTATGCCACTTTGGTAAAAGTGTGAAAAAACTTCATTTCAAGCAATTGATTTTGCTCTTGGAATATTTAGTTTATTCACTGTCTAAAACTCAGTGGTTATAAAAAAAAAGTGTTTTATATTTCCATCACATACTGCTTCATCAAAAATGTAATGGGACAGAAAAGGCTTGAAGAAAACATTGTTAAATTTTTGACTGAGCCGTGCAACTTCCAGCACAATACAGATCTTGGTGTACAGCTAAGAAATCCCTTCACAAGTTAGTTGTTGAACTGGTATGTTTAATTTAATTATTGATTTGATAAATGATTAATTATTAACAGAGAAAGAGATATTTTATTAAAAATACTGGTTATATATTTATTTGAATAGAGCATGCCAGTTTCAAAGTAGTAGAAAACCCATCCAGCACTTCTGGAAGTAGACAGACTGTTCAGAAATTGTGGGTCTTTATTAATATGCTGCCAGCATGTTTTAAGAACTTGAAAAAAACAATATAAAGGACAGTAATTTGTATTGCTTCTCTGAAAGAGTTGGAGTTGAAGCATGATTTCAGAATAATGGTCACATTTCCTTTAATTTCCACATTTCCAGCAGTCACTGGAAAGCTGGGGAGCTCTGTACCAACATGGGTTGGAACAGCTGATGCCCTCAGATGCATTCCCTGTTGATTTCTACTGATGAAATGAAAAGGCTTTATTTACTTCCTTTCATGCTGTTCTTGCTCTGCAGGAAGAAGACCCTAATGTCCAAAATAGTTAACAGTCTGAAATTACTTTCACAATTAAAAAAACTATAATGTAGTGCCTCAAACTGTGATAAAGTAAGCATTGAGTTGCCCTTTTAGTTTTGAATATTGTATTTCTATGGCTACATAAGCATCTTCCATACCATTGACACAAGGGGATTAAAAAGAGCATTAAAAAGGATTCAGCGTCAAAGCAGGAGGTAATGCAAAGTTGAGTTCCATGTTGTGCTAGCTCTCAAGAAAATTTCTTGAACCCAGAGACAGATCAGTGCACCCTACCAACAGGTTTACTTTGCTCCTTCCACTCCATATGCTGAGACACAGTTTTTTCTGGGCAAATTTTGAATGCAAGTGTAACACTTCTTCCAAGTACTATATTTATTGCAAGCTTCTGTTTATTCCTGGCATCCTTCCTTTGTGTTGAGTTCCTGTCATTGCCTGACACTGTGAACTTCAGTTGCCTCATTTCCTTGGTTGCTTTCATACTATGTCATGTTGTTCTTGTGTCCTGTCCCTGTCCTCCTCTCCCCATCCCACTTCTCTTAAGAAGAAGTGTCAAAAGGACAGTTGGTAGCTGAGAACAAAAGATGACCTTCTGAGCCATGTATATTGTGCAGAGCGTTATTTAAAGAGTGACAGGTGGTTTAGTTTTTGTACCAGTAGCATTATTTTTCCTTTCCTTCCACTTTTATAGTGGTGTCTGGGCTTTCCCATCAAGTTGTAGGATTTCTTAGCCTATTCAGAGTGTGTCGTGTTTTGGCCATGTCCATTTGACCTGACCCAAATAGAGGAGTTTCAGAAAAGGCTTTGGAAGGCAACCATGTGACTCTTGTGTTAGCTCATCTAGTCCTTCTGTATTCAGACAGGCCCTAGTGAAATGAATCTCTTAAAATCATGAATACCCAGGAAATAGATAATAAAGAAACCCTAAGCCAATTGTAACAAGTGGTTTTTTTGATGTAATAGGATGCCTCTTAACATTGGGTGAGAGCATAGGAGAAGTAATTTCCACAGGGAATTTCTTTTGCATTAGATACCCTGAAGTGTCTGTGCATTCCTGCTAGAGCACCTGTAATGGTATGACTTGGCGTTTGCATAAAAGATTGTTGAATTTTTAACATGGCCCTCAGTGCAACAGGTAGCATTAGTCAACATGCAAGTACCTGGAGAAACACTGAACTACTCTAAGATTGGCTTATTCAGTTTTAAAAACCAAGTTTATAAGAAAATATGTGTATTCACATTTGATCAGTATGACAAAATTATACATATATATATATAAATTATATTAATAATAGGATATTAATCTCTCACCTATGTTTCCAACAAATCGTATGTGCATGATTGCAGAGCAGCAGTTCCCATTTCAAACTCTGGTTTTACTTGCTTTGATGAACTGTATTTCAGGACAGTTCTTGCACAGTTATGTGCTGCTATCAGTAAAACTTCAAGTTCTGCAGAGAGGCAGCTGTTTGGTTAGTGCATAACTTCCAATGGAGATCTATCCTGATGTAAATAAAGATTAGATGATGGTGATTGGCACGATTGCCTTTAAAAAGAGATACAAAGGTACACTCTTGACATGAGGTTTAACTCAAGGTCCTTGTATGTTCTTTTTGCTTATGAAAATTATGATTGATAAACGTGAGGTTTTGAATAAACATCACAAATTTTGAAGAATATGCACAGTATTGCACTGCTGCAGTTGCTGGCTAAAAAGTGCATACAGCAGTTTTATCTGTTAAAATAAGGATTATTCTGAGAAAGTATGGGAACAATTCAAAATATCTTACTATATGGTCAGTAATAGCATCTTGAAGAAACATTCAGACAAGGGAAAATTGTAACATTTCACTCATATATTTACACAAGAATTTCATAATTGTTCTTGAAACATGTTTGGAGAAAGGTGGACTAGGGAGAACACATAGCAATTCATATGCTGCTCCAGATTTATTGAAGTAGTTTCAAGACAGACATTCAGTGCATCTTTTAAGCCTCTGGGAAAAATATCAATGAAAAATAACAGCATAGAGGAAAAATAAACATTGAGAAATATTTTTCCATTTCACAGAAAAAGCTTATATACTTGACAAAATTACACGACAGTTACCCTGTCATGTATCCCAGTTGTGAATTTATATCTGGCTGTGAATCTCATTTTGAACTTGCTTTTTAGTGTCACAATGATGTCTTTTTGCAACAGGAGGGCGGAGAGTACGTAATACCATGTTGTAGTGAAGTTCTAGGATGAGATTTTTCATATACAAGATCTTGAAGAAGGTTGTGAATAAAAATATTTGGGGTTTTTTTCCTCAGTTTTCTTATTTTCCATTACTCTTTCCTACCTTATCTTCTATTTTTCTTTCCAAAAGCTCTTAAAATCTATTTTTCCTCATCATTAATTTGATGATACTTTGCTTCACCTCTTGCGCTGGCTCTAACCTGGTTGTTCCCATCTGATTCAGCTGATGCTGGGGATGATCATACATGCTGCTACCGTGTATGGAGGAAAAAAGTGAGCAGCTACTTCAGGCAGCTAGTACAGTTAAACTGAACCTCCTTTTCTCTCCCTCAATGTTAGTTTAGGTGGGAGTGAATGCCAACTGTTTTATTTTGGGGTCTTGGTAACACCTTTCAACACAGACCCATTTTGCTTCTTCTGTGAATCTTCTAATGAGAGACATCATGGCATCAGTCTTTCAAGAAAAAAGTTGAGCTTGTCCCATTTTAAAAGTGCTACTGGAAAGTTTTTGTGTAGACTACCATGACCAACATGCTATAGTATCCTGATGAAATCTTTTATGAGTTGAGTATCTCAGGGCAAAGAAATTAGAGAGGTGGTGCATGGTAATCTGAATGGCTATTTTACCCTTCTCCGAAGGTATCTGGACTCTTTTGGTTGAGAATAGGTGAAAAACATCCTGTGTTACTTTGTTATGAGCTGATCAAAAAATGCAAAAAGCATATTTTCTTGTGGGCAGGAGAAATTTTGAGCACTGACCTGTAAGCCTTTATTCAGTATTTGGTTTTTCACAGCTTTCCTCACTGACATTTGGGGCAGGCTGGTTCTTTCTAGTTGTAAACCCTCTCTTTATTTGCACTGCTGTGGTCTTGTGAGGATTACTGCAGCCGTGACTATGAAAGATATAGAGCACAGTGATAGGGACTGATAGAGTAAGAATTGGAGGTGCAGTCTGTGACTTTCCAGGGGAGTACCTGGGGTATCTGTGTGTGCCCTACACTGTTTACCCAGAATGGGTGGGTTTGGGTTAATCATAAAGCATGTGCTTTTAGTGTGATCTTCAGTCTTTTGCAGTCAATAAGGCACATTTTCAAATGAGGATTCAAGAAGAACCTACCCAGGGAATCAAGGGTATTTATTAGCTCATCTGCTAATAGCCTGGAGAGAAAAGTGCTCTATTCGTGAAAGAGATACAGCCATCAGAGTGTATTATGGAGTTTCATCTCTGTGTTTGGATGCATGACAATTTTCCAATGTGTGGATTCTTGCTCTTCACAGTACATTCTGGCTCGTTAGTAACTAAGACAGAGATTAATGCTTTTCTGGAAGAAAAATATGTTCCTTAGAAGAATCTAAATTCTTCTTGCATGCATGTACACAATAATTTTCAGTTAACTCAGTTGACAGCTTGGCACATCCCAGTGGCCATGGCCTAGATTAATGACTGGTGCTGATACTCTGCTACGGATATCTTGGTCCATTTTACTGGGTTACCATGTATTCTACAAACAGGGAGGCACCCATCTGTGTGAAATCCTTAATTTAATTTCTGATGTGAGGTTAACACTATAAAGATTTGTCAGCAATTTTTATTTTTCAGTGGGACATAAAAAATACTTGAAGCCATGTCCCTCTTAGCTCTTACAATATCCTGGGTGTGGCTGGAGCTGTGCAAGCGCAGTGGGCTTCTGTTAATTTAATTCATCTGGATATACTGCAAATCACTAATCAGAAGGCTTCTTCCGTTGGTATAGTCTGTTTCCATTTGGATGCTTTTCCAACATACCTGTGTTAGCATAACTTTTGCATAAGAAGCTTACAGGTTTTGATTGTAATGTTTTTCAGTATGTGTGACTTCACTGTGCAAAAGCTGGAGACTTAAACACAGCAATATGCTTTTAACAAAGGGAGTACACATTTACTTACGGTTGTGTTTGCTTAACAACAAAAGGATTTTTTTTCTCTACATGTTAGAATGTGCAGTACACTTGTTTTGAGTGTATGTGTTTTCTTCTTGAACTTTTTCACCCGTAAGAAGCTTGAAGCCCTGTCCCTAATCCTTAATATTAGAAACTAGAGGAAGGAGTAGTATATACAGAACCATAAGAGGTCTGACTCAGCCATTTAAAGGATAGATAAAAAGGAATTTAAAGACATAATGTTCTCTAAATGCTCATTATTTCATTCAGACACACTCTTTAAAAAAACTGAAACTAGTGTTTGAATAAGCATTTTGAATATTCTGTTGAGACATAGTTATCCTCTACTTGGCTTGTAATTGCACTAAGTATCTAATTCATCTTTTTTTTTTTTTTCTCTTCCTAGTTAATGGTCTAATGACGCTTGGATTTGCAGGTGAGTATTACTTCAAAAATTCAAAATTCTGTTTCTGTTTTGCTAATGGTTGTCTTTTGAGAAACCCTTCCATCCTATCTTGTCTCAATTAGTCAACTGTCATGCATTTTTTACAACTGCTCTTGTCCATTGGTTGTACGCAAAGAGAGTGTTGTAGTGTTTTGTAAAGGTCATTCTCAACAGTAACGGTGCAACTGCAGAATTCCATGATTTTGAACTCATTTGGTCAGGGATTTAGATAGAAAGTCTTGTGTCGTCCTATTGCTCAAATGACTTTGATAGAGTTTTGGGGTTTTTTTTCTATGACCTTGAAGAAATATTGCTGTTTTAAATACAGACAACCAGAAATACCAAGGGCATGGAAAATCCATTCAAACACCCTGCTGGGAAGGGGCTGGAGTAATTTGTCAGTGCATGTGACATAGTGGAAGAAAAACGTGTACTCTTTTGGATTTGGTTATAAATCAAATGATAGCTGGCTGTTTAGAATACCCTGCCAGAAAAAGCAGCTTTGTGTAACTTTTGTCAAAGCATCAGTGCAGGATTTAAGTTGTGAGTTATGTGGTTTTGAATTCTGCATGTTTTAGCATTCATCTGCAGGTCTAGCTGAGGAAAGTGTAACTGGTAACTGCTGCAGCTGCCAGATGAATTGACAGGAACTCTTAAGTGGGCAGGATCCATGTTATCATGCTAACTTCCCATGAATAAAATTGTGCTGCCCCTGTGTGGTAATTTCTATCACTGATGATTAATTGTAGTTCTGACTTTTTGCCAGCATGGATGAAGGCTTCATGACAGCTTTAAGAGCACTGACAGTCAGACATGATGAAGGGGCAAGGATTAGGTTCCAGTGAGTGAGCCATACACCTGGAGAGGTTTGTGACCTGTAGGAATTGTAGACTTATTTCAGGTTTCAGGTGAAGCATGGGCTGTCCTGTTATGAGTCTGCTGCTCTTGGCAAATGTGTGAAAGCATAGTGCTTATTTGGCCAGATGAGATGGTTGTCATTTGTCACACAGCATCACAGAATGACCACCAGCTGAGGAGTCAGCTGTGATAGCTGGAGTTAAATTGCAAGGTGCTCCTGCCCAGGCTCCAAAGGAGCCAGCTCCTTCCTGAATTAAATGATGTTCACTCAAGCCTGTTTTGCAATCACATGCCTCATTTCAAATGGAGGTATTCAAGCTTCTGAGTGATGGCTGGGTTATGATGTGAAGTCTGAGACCAGTCATCTTGCCTTAGAGTTTGGGGTTTTCTTTACTAGATAGTAAGGAATGGGGCCATGAGGACTTCTCCTCTTACCAAGCGAAGTCCTGCATGGCTTTGACCTCAGTTGGCCTCAGGCAATGTGTTTGGCTGTTACCACTCATAATTAGAACCACCAGCTCTTTTCAGCAGCGATAGGATCCTGCTTTCAAAGTAACTAATAGAAGCAAAGGAAATACCTCCTCTCCCTGGTGTAAATATGTTCTCAGTGAAATTTTTTTAGGAGTAAATGGTCTGTTCTCCTTGGCTTTATTCTTAAAAAAACCCTGTTCCTCCAGCGTTCTCAGGGGGATTCCCTGATATACCAGTTAGAGTTTACAAAGTTTAGGGTTATACACAGTTAAGGTATACATAGTTTAGGGTTGCAGTTTTGTTTGGTTAAATACATTTCTCAGATTTGAGCTGCTGTGAAGGGAAAAAATTACACAGTTTTTTTTCTGACTAATTTAATTTAGGTATTTGTATTAAAGATGTTTATATACATATATTTACAGTTTATGGTAATTTTCAATGTGCATTTTTTATACAGAAGAATGATCACAATAGTGGCATCTATAAAGGTAAAGCAAGATGTTTAATGGCTTGCTCAAAAAATATTTCAGGCTTATCAAAATCAAACACATTAGTCTGAAGAGAATTTTTTCCGAATTTCAATTTTATTAGAAATATTAAAATATTATCTTTGTAATCCAGCACATGACTGTATTGGAGCAGAAAAACATTTGACTGATTAAATATACTGGAGCTGCCATTATAGGTTGAAAAAGATACAGGTTTGCTCAAGTCAAGGTTAACTCTTTCTTTGCAAGTAGCTATATGCTGTAATTTCAATTTCATTTGATGAAATTATATAATTCATAGAATTATATAATTGTTTCTGTTGGAAAAGACCTCTATGATCGCTACATCCAGCTGTTACTCCAACACCAAGTCCACTACTAAAACTTGTCCCTAAGTTCCACATCTACACACCTTTTAAATTCTTCCAGGGGTGGTGGCTGAACCACGTCCCTGGGTACCCTGTTCTTTTGGTGAAGAAATTTTTTCCTAATATCCAGTCTAAACCTTCCTTGGCACAACTTTGTGCTGTTCTGTTGCTTGTTACTTGGGAGAAGAGACCAAACCCCACTTGGCTACACCCTCCTTTCAGGAAGTTGCAGAGAGCAATGAGGTCTCCCCTAAGCCTCTTCTTCACCCTAAACGACCCCAGCTCCCTCAGCCACTCCTCATAGGACTTGTTCTCTAGAATTCCTTTAGCAGCTATACTAAAGACAAAGCTGTGACTGTGGAAATTCACACCCTCTAGCTGATAAGATATACAAATATTTCCAATGTTAAAATAATTTCACAGCAGTATAGTTAGTAGAATGCGATGCATCTGTGTAAGCTTGAAAAGTGCTTTCAACACTGAGATGAAGGATTGGGAGATCCAGTTAGCTTTTAACTAAAAATGCAAATGGGTGGTAATGAGTTAGTATGAGTAGTGGTTAAGTAAAGTGATTAGATAGGTTCCTCTATGCTAGGTTTAAAAGACAGTACTGTATATGGTAACCTTTAGTTTTTTATACCAAGTTATGTTTTTAACGTATCTATGTATATACCTATTTTGTCTATTTTCTAAAATTGCTTAGAAAATTAAATGCTAATTGTATGAGAATGTAAATTGCAAGTTGGACTGTGTGAACAAATTTGAGTGATGTGTTTGTGCTTCTATTTCAGTGTTTGTGATTAAAGTGTTTCTGATGTTTCCTAGGTGCACGTCAACAGACTGAGCTCTGCAATGAATCTCTCATGTTAGAAAAGTTGCCTGCCTGTGGGAAATTCTTTGAAGAGATGATGAAGAAAGTGGACTCAAAAAAGTGGTGCAACCTGACAGAATTTATCATGTGAGAGTTAGTTTTGGTTTTAGCAGTTCTCCCCTAATGGGTATAAAATATTTCTGCTCCAGAAAATAGAAAACCTTCTGTACTTTGTTGCCACTTGCAGAGGGTTAAGCTGTAGCTCTTAAGCCCTGCAGTAAGGCCATGTGCACATGGAGACACCGAGCTCTTAACTCAAACATTGTGCAAAAATAATCCACTTTAATGAAAACTAACCAATGGGCTATTTAATACTAGCTGCTATTGTGTTACTTCAAACAGTCATGTTTAAATTTAATCTATATTTCTGTGCCTTTTAAGCTAACATTCCCTAAGTAATTTCTTTTCTGTGAAACCACTAAAGCAATAATGCTTTTAGAATCATGCTGTTCTCTCTTTTGACAGTAATGCAGTTCCCTCCTCTGATTTCCCCTTTTTTAGTTAGATGATAGTGTTTCAGAAATTCACCTCATGTGAAATTGCCCTATCCATTTTTAAAATGATTTGTTCTACTGAACCTGCTGGCATATGTTTCTTTGCCTGCCAGCTAGCATGGAGAGAATGAGCACCACTCATTCTGTTTGGATGTTTAAAATACTGCAAGACTGACAGTAGTGAGGGTGGCATTACCATTCTCTAATCTCTTTTCCTGTTCCGTAGTTACTGGAGGTATTTAAACATCTGTCTATAAAGCTGTACATTTCAAATTCTGATCTGGAGAAAACTCACAGGGTTTGTGAAATTGATGGCATTTTTGGCATTGTGGAGTATCTGCTTCCTAAGACCATGTCTGCTCATGCATAATGCCTGGTTTTCGGAAGCTCTGAGTACCCTTGACATCAGCTGAAATCAGAGGAAACTGCAGGTGTTCTGCACTTCAGAAAACAAGACTCAAGTGAGCTAGAGCTGGTGTGGTACGAGCCAGCCTGAAGCAGAACATCTTCCTGCATTTGAAACTGTTCTGGTGCCGTTTCTGGAGGCTGCTGTGGGGGCAGAGCAGCCCCAAGCCAGCTGTCACCACACCTCTTACAGTGTCACTGAACTCCAGATATGTTCTTGTAGGGTCATTGGTCTTGTGTCCTCTTCAGCGTCATGTCATGCGATGCAAGACTTTAACTAGCTGATCACCAGCTGTCTCAACAGATAATGAAATGTTGGACTGCAGTGCTGTGTTGAAGCAGTTCCCCAAGACACCCTTAGCACCAGCACTTGTGTTGAAATGCCTCACCTGCTGATAATGTTTCATAATCTGACAGCATATTATCAATTTAGATGCTATTCCTTCTTAGCACATTTATTTGCACACCTTGATGATTTTAAAATCTTGCAATCTGTTAAAAGGTAGATTCTTAAATCCTATGGCACTGGCTTGAAAGATGCACTTGTGCAGCTTTCTCCAGCTGTGGGGAAGAGCAAGAGAGGGTTAGCTCTTCTAAACCAGCTGGAAGAAATTGCAGTCAAATCTGACAGGGAAGTGTGTGTGTACAAAGAAAAAGTCCTTTCAGTGCTGGTACTACTAAATTTGTTTAATAAATAACTGTATGTTATAGAGCAACAAATTAATTTTGTAACTCATCTAGGTGCAAGATGTTTTATTTATTTTGAAGGAAACATTGTAATTTTGGTCCATTTTATCTTCATTGCAATTGTTTCACAAGAGCTGTTTGCTGATATCTTGCTTAAATTGATACATGACCTCAACTATTGGGATTACTTGCAGCAATGAAAAAAAGCCTACATATTAGACTATGCCTTTATTAATGCAGGTGAAAGAACAGACAGCTTTTTGCAAGATTTCTGCTAAAATTTCTTCAATAATTTATATATTTTAGTGCAATAATTTTTCAAGGTTTGGAGATGTCTGAAGTCTCTCAATTTTCCTGATTTTTAATTAAAGTTAAGAATCCACCTTGATTTTATCCTTTCCAGTTGTGCTTACCATGTGGTGTCATTTTTATTCCTTGTACAAGAAAATTTTTCTGAAGAAGTTGCTCAGTCTGAGGCTTTGCCGTACCAGAAGAATTCAAGGCTCTTACAGAAGAAAAACCTTTTACATTTTTACATAATGCTCATTTTCTAAAAAAGCCTTTTTTTAATGTTTCAAGTACTACCTTAGGAGAGAGGAGCAGGAGGAATTTGTTTTGAAATTTATCTCCTGAATCAAGGATTAATCAAGCATTAGAAGGCTGATTACAAATTTACCATAGGGGTTCATTGCTCTGAAGAAGCAGCAAATGTGCATCTACCTTTAAGATTTTTACTCTTTTGAGAATACACATTGTTATTTGATGTCATGCATTCTATAAGAAGCATATAGAATCACAGAATGGCCTGGTTTGGAAGTGACTGTAAAGATCCTTGCATTCCAAACCCCCTGCCTTGGGCAGAGACACATAGAGACAGTAACAATTAATCAGCCTGGATCAGATAGTGGGTTAAAACTGTGAGTTTTGTGTTAAAAAAAATTCATGCAGTAATTTCTGCATGGTGGTTTTCCTTTCATTTTAGAAACAAATCTTTGTAATTATATTGGAATGTAACAGTTAATGGAATCTGCTACTTTTCTAAATTCCTTGTTTCATGGAGGAGTTTTAGCTCTTCAGTATAAATGGCTGTCCTTTGGTTATGGGATTGTAAATAGGAATTATCTGTAGTGCTTCACCGTTTGGCCAAACATTTATGAGAGAATTTGCAGTGACTCCAATTTGCTGTAACTTAATTAAACTGTAAGATTTTCTGACATCTCTGACATTCTTAACAAACTCGTGTTCTTTAAAAAGCAGCCTTTTTACTGATTTTGAACAGACGAGGCTTCTGTGTGTGGCAGCTGGTACCTCAAACCAATATGAGAGTTTAGGATCCACAGCTGATATTGATCTTGCTGGAAGTGTAAAATGATCACATATAAATTGTCAGGTAAAGCTTTACAGGTGCACTATTAGAAGAAAGTTTCCCTTTTTATTTTTGCATATGTCTGTGAGGATTTGCAATTAGTATCCTAATTGCAATTAGGATACAAATACCCTGGGCCAAATTGTCCAAAGGTATTTGAAAGCTTAAATAGGATGAGGGGTCAAAGTGGGATTTTAAAATATTTTGAGTCATTTGGACGTGGGGGTTTCAGTGGTTCTAGCTTGGCCATCAGAATGTGAAGGCCAACCACAAACAGCTTACAAGTAAGGTAAAGCCTTCAATACACAGCCAGAGGTGTTCATTGACAGAACAGAAGTTTGCCTAGTCACAGTTTTGCTGAGGCCTTTAGATTATTTTCATGTGTAATATTTCTGTTTTGTCTACTTATAATAGCACGTATGTTAATAGTGCTGCACTACATATAATAACTATGTGTTTTATTTCTGTATTATCTTCTTAATATTTAGCAACTACAGCTGAATATGTAAAATCAACTGCTGTCCACAAGCCAAAATTCATTATTGACAGTCAGACATTTTTTAGTGTGCTATGATAAATCCTGGTGTGGGACTACAGTTGAGAGGCCAGGTATGACTAATTCCTAAAGCAAGCGGCCAGATGAAGATGGGAGTGCCCAGAGCTGTCTTGCATGAACCTGGAAAAAATGTTCCTTATTGTAATTACTTAGATTACTTTCTATTCTTAGCTCATGAAACAGTTTTTTAAATGTTTCTAACTGGATCCTGGAAACAATTTAGCTAGAACAAACAGTCTCTAAACAAATCTGTGTGTGTCTCCTAGGCCTAACCCCTATGGAAATGTGGGACCAAAACGTACTGAAGATGATTTTCAGTGCCTTGTTGAGGTTTCAGCCTGCTCCCAAGCAAAAGTATTCTCTCCTCTGCATCACCATTTTCCAGATGTTTCTGAGTTAGTTACCAGCATTTTGGGAATTTTGAGGCCAGAGAGATGGCTGTAGCCATGTCTGCACTGTTGCATAATACAGCCCCCACAATCTGCCCAGTAGTCACTATTCTAAACCCTGTATGAGTGAGTATGTCATGGAAAGGCATCCACTCTGCATTTGAAAGGTTAGTATTGATCATTACATCTACAAACAGAGAGTGTCATCTGTTTACAGGTGAAGCATCCTCTTATTTCAAGCCAATACTGCTGCTGCAGCACTCATCTCACAAGAGTCTAGTGTTGCACATCTGCTGCTTTGAGAGCTCCCAGTCAGTCATTCTCTTTTACCAGTCAAGGAATAACTGTGGATTTACAGTCCAAGGGTTAAATAACAATTTGCGTTTTGAAGAGACTTCTAGCAATGTAGTCTGAACTTTCTGTTTGAGAAGAACTGATCATAACAAGCTTCTTCCTCCAATCCCTGCATCTCTTTTTACCTGTTTTCACAGCTCTAGGAGTCCCTAATTTGCTGTGAGGCAGTGGCCGTGTGACATTGCTTTAGAGTACCCAGAAGATGTTAAAAGCATGATTTTTCTCATGCTTTAAATTCTAGTTCATAGCAGAATAGGAGAGGGTTAATTTTTTCTTTAACTGTACATCTGAAGCAGATTCATTGCAGGTCTGTGTGTGTACCTGATGAAGTTTCCTTCTTTTCTGTGTGCATGGTCCACAGTCTGTGCCCACTGTAAATAATGATTCTTTTTTCTGTACAGCCTTAGTGTAGTTTTCCCACAATACTTTACATGGAATGCTAATTCTATAAACAGTTTCTGTCCCACTGAAGATGGTGAGGGAGTCTATCCATGTTCTGTACACATGCTGAGGATTTGAAATAAGAATTAAAGAAAAAAATTTGTATGACTAAATTAGATATAATCTGGAAAAGTAATCCTATTGCTCAATTTTAAAGTCAGTGGGAGTTTTGCCTGTTAGAATTTGGCCCAACTAAGCTAATTGTAAAAGTACCTAGTTTTCAAAGAAACATAGTAAAACATTACAGTAATTTCACGATTACAAGCCGCACCATTTTGACTAAAATTTTGCTCCCACACCGGAAA
>PYHW01009964.1:2464665-2506122 GCA_013186435.1 Turdus rufiventris
TCCTTTGGAGAAGCCTAAGAAAATGAAGGGCTTTCACTAGTTGACCAAGGTGACAAAAACTTTGAAACCTCATCCATGCGAAGAGGTTTTAAAATTGATTTAAAATTGTGACAGAATCACAAGCCTGATGTGTTTGACTGTAAGGGGTAGGTAGATAATGATTCTATTCATGCTACTGAGGACATCTTCTTCCTCACATCATCAGTGATGGCTACTTAAAAGACACTGTGGTTATAAGAAGTTGGATATGTAAATCTTAAATCGGATTAAGTGTTTGTGGGATTAGGATTTGCCTTCACTTACTGTTTTTACTTTTGTCTAATTCAAGAGAGTTATGAGTTGGCTTCTGAAGACATGATGCAGTGATGGCTTTAGAGACTGCTTCCCCTCTTACTGGGTGTCCTCCAAAAGTGGGCCGAGTGTACAATTTAGTAATCATTAAAATCTAGGCCAGGAGTGGTGAAAGGTAAAACCTGCTTGCCAGTAGAAGTTTCTGGCTGGGTAAAATTCTGGTGCTACTAAATATTTGATTTTAATGATGTAGTACCTGATGTCAGGCTATGTGTTCTACATTTGTGTAATGTATGGTTTCTACTGCTCATTAGAGATGACTATTAGGTGTATAAAGTAACTGATTATATCTACAGTTGCTCTTTATATTTACATTTTCTGGCTATATCTCTAGGTTAATTAGCAACAATTGGTAATAGTTGTGCATTTTTGGGTTTTTAGTTAGGTTTATTCAATCATTTTGCATTTTCCAGAGAGATGTTGATGTGAAATTAAGGGTGAAGATCTGTAATTACTTCAAAGGGTACCAGAATCTGTTTATTATTTTCAACCTAAGTGAGCAAATCTGTCACAATGTTCATTATTTAGTGACATGAGGGTAAACTGTGCTTCATAATGTTGTCATTAAATCAGTTTTCCCCCTCCCCCATTCATTTCCTTCCTTATGTTTTTGTAGCATTATTTTCTTGAGGCTGAATTCTGTATTGGAGCTAGATTCAGGAGGTAAGAATGTGACTGTGAGAATACTAATTTTGCAGAAGATATGTGATTAAAAGACTTGTGAGACACAGACACAAATCTGTATTTGGAGATATGTTGAATGAGAAGATCTCAGGAATATTCCATCATATTTATAGGCTCCTAACTCACTATAAAATTAAAGTTGTCCTTTTAGCATAGCAGTGAAACCTCAGGAAATTATCATTTTAAGGTTTGGATCCTTATTTGAAGTTCATCCAGGCTGTTATACCCTGAAATTCTATACAGTCTGGCTGCATCTCATATAAGAATAGGCTTTTTGGTTTTTTGAGTTTTTTTGCCACTTCCTGCCTCCACTTCATCTGGAAATACTGTAAGAAAAGCCTTTCTCATCAGTGATATTTCTTGTTAATATATTTACATTTCAGCATTTCATAGTCCAGTCTGGGAGGAGGTTACAAGGATGATAATTCAATTTAATGTGTGACTGTGTATAAAGAAAATTTTGATTGACTAATCTGGGGGAAAGCAAGTAGTTTTAAAGCATCTTTATTAAGATACACCACATGACTTGTAGTGTCCTGGAACAGTTCCTCTAGATTGCTGTCTGGGATTGTAGAGTAGCAGGAGTGAGTGTCCCTGGTGTATCTATGGCCTAGTTTGCATGAAGACTCAATTATGCTCAAGAGATTTTTCACTGTATTCTGTGTACTTAGTTGACTCAAAATAACAAAAATTATTCACAAATTATTATGTGTATCTTGTACTACCCTTCCATGATTATATCAGTAATCATGAAACTGATTTATTTGAAATGGGGTAGAGAAAGTGGGGTATTTTGGTTTTTAATTCCTGGCCCTCCTCATTAAACAACTGCAAAACATTCCTGACTGTTTTAGTGCTGAGTGTCTCTCTGATGGTCTATCCATGAGTGCTGAAGAGGTGGAAAGATTCTTCTGTGGGAACTGACAGTGGGCTTACTGGCTGCAGCCAGAAAATGTCCTCAAATGTTTAAGTGGCTTGTATGTGATATTTGGCTTTTTGAGAATTGTTTAGGATTCTTTCAAATAACAACTTTGCACTGGAAAATGCTTATTTGTTAAAACTCTTAATTAAACAATCTATTTGTTTTTTCAGTCTCATGAAAATGTGGAGGTTGTGGGTTTTGTGGTTTTTGTAAACCAATCTGCAGTATTCCCATGCAGGGATATTGAGGAAGAAAGGGCTAGAATTTACCACATTGCTCCCTGGAGATGTGGGAAAATACGGATGAGAGTCAAGCCTCATTTAGACTGAGAAGTACCCTGAGTGAAAGGCAATTGTGTACCCTGAGATAGATGAGGTGCAATGAACCTAGCTGTCTGTTTAAATAGTGTGAGTGGACATTCCATGAAACACTGTCCCATTAAGGCAAATGTGTGCCATTCCTCACAGTAACTGCCTACTGTCTGGGTTCTTGGTTATAGGTAATATATAAAAATATGTTTTCTCATGGGTAAAGTACTCACAAAATAAAATCTTCCGAGGCTTCAACAAAAAAAAAAAAAACCCAAAAACCTGAAACCAGTGACAGAATTGTTATTATCTGGTTTAGTGGAAAGATAAAGTACAGAAGAAAAAGTATACGTGCTCTGAAAATGAAGTATTGTTCTAGAGTATTGAGAATTGTCTTTCATGACAAATGTGTTATAGCTCAGAGATTGCTCTGAAAGGAATTATTTTTTGTGTTCTCTGAAAGTATCTTCAATAATGCATAGTATGACTGAGGAGTTGGTCCCTCAATAGAAACTACAGTAGTGCTAAGTGTATCAGGGTAAAGCACATCTTTATATGAATTTTGCTGCTCAGACTATGCTTAGATTTTATTTTTTTTCTATTTGATTACTTAGCTGAGTTGAAACTCATACTGTTTATTGGCACATTTGTCACAAAACTTGTGACGTGACTCCCAGTGAATATCCCTTTCCTGAGTACAACCTAGGTCCCTTGTATCTAGCCTGAAAGAGATGAAGATGTGTCTCAGCACAAAGAACAAGAATGTTCCCACACCCTCTTGTAAACTGAGAAGTGAAGGAGCTTGAGCTCCAATGTGCTCTCCAGTTAATCATTCTGGGAATAAGTAGAAACTGCCATTTCTTGTTCTTTCTTTTTACAAGTTGTGTAACTTTAATGCCCTCCTCTTAAAGTATCTCCAGTCAGAGGCCAAGACATCTTTGTCATAGCCATTTTACTGTATAGAGTGAAAAGGTTTCCTGTTCCAGACTTTACCATCCGAATAAGAGAATTACATAAGGCGTAAAATAACCAAGCATAGAAGAATTGAACTGGTATTAAATATCTCTTAACCCCCATCTCTCTCTTAAAAAAAAAAACCTAGCAACTTGCAAACCAGTTGGTCAGCTACAAAAGCATCCATGCTGTAGAATGAGGATTCAGTTGCTCCCTTCTGAGGCAGCTGATCCACAGTTCCATGCAGAGAATCTTTTTTTTAAATATGAAGTTTCTGTTGCAGTGCATAAACTCTAAATTACTAAACTACATAAATATTTAAGTGAATTTAGCTTAACTAGCAGACATACGGTTCTCCAGCAGCTGAGATTTTCATTTATGTACCTTCTCACAATTGTGAGAGAGTTATACTGCAGGTAGATTTTTTTTTTTCTTTTTTTCCAGGAGAGAAAGTTTTAAGGAAAAATTGTAAGGAATTCCAACTATTACAATAACGTTTTTATTCTACTTTGGGTCTTAGGGATTCAGTATTTCAAATACAATGTATGTCATAAGTTAGTTTTGTCTGGCCTTTTGGCAACACTTAACCAGCTTTTTCTAGTTATGTTGTATTTGCAATCAAACATCAGTGGGAAATACTTTAGTTCACAACATCTAAGAAAAATAATTCTTGGTATAACACTGAATTTTCTATAGGATTTTAAAGACAGAGGAAAAAAAATATCATCAAATCTTTGAGCTTAGGGTACTTTATGCAGAAAAATGTATTTATTGTTGGTTTTCTTACTGAGGTGGCTGTAATAGCTGCCACTGATGGCGCAAGGGAGCCCATGAGAGCATGGCCCAGAGCAGGCTGGAGCAGAGTCCAGCATTTTGGAGTCCTGCCTGGTGTCTGTGCCAGGTGGAGCACTGACCTGTCTGGGCAGCTGGATGCTCCTCCATCTCTGCATTGTAGCCTGCTGAACCCTGTAACCTTGCCTTCAGACCTGTTGCTCTTCAGGTCCTCTGGGACTGTATCTCCCCCATTCAACTACACGTGTCCAGCTTCTAATTTAGTCCAAGGACATAAAGAATGGATGCCATCAGGTCGCACAGAAGAATGAAAGAATTAAAATAACAAACAGCTGATACTTGTACTTTATTTTTAGCTTATTTCCTGTTGTTGTCCTGTAGTTGCTGATATCACAAAAGCTTCCTTTCTAGTAGCTTTGCTTGAAATATACATACATTGTTTGTATATGCATATTCATGCTGGAGTTTGGTGTTAGGTTATCCAGTGTGTTTGCTTATGAATGAGGCAGTATTGGCTCAAACTCCTTGAGAATGAGAACTGCAAGGAATTGTCTGTGAGGCTTTTCCTTCTTCTGTGAACACAGCCCTGAGAGTTTAGCTGCTCAGCAGGCTGTGCTCCCAACCTGTGTGCTTGTAGCATGGGTGGGCAGACATTTCTCCTGACAGACATACAGCAGACAATAGACTTTATTCTTGGCCCAAACACTGAATGTCTCTTCTTTACAGAAAAGCATTGAGTCAACATTAGTCCCCTGTAGGACTTAATGTCACAAGGAGTCAATCATCATATTTAAATGAACTGTATAGAGGGAGTAGGGTCTTCAGATGCTATAAAAGGGTGCTGTCCCTGGAGATGTCATGTGGATTTTTGCTCTCTCCTTTCTGTTTTTAATTCCCCTTTGAAGTGAGTTTGTTGAGTCATGCAGGACTAAAATAACTGTGACAGACAATAATTCAGCTTCCTTATTTCTTGCCCTATTCATGCACTGACTAGACACTCTTCGTCTTCCTAATTTCCTATCTCCTCCCCCGTATCCATTCACTTCCTCAATTTCTTTGGCTTATAATAACACCACAAAGCCCATGTGATTACTCATTTAGGCTTATTGTTTCCTTTTTTTTTTCCTGAGGGGTAGCCAATTCTCATAAATATAAGTTATTCCTGACCAGGTAAATTTTAGCACATGCAGCATTGAAATCACATGTCAGGTGTTACAAGGAATTCCCAGCCTTTCATAAGCAAACATGTAATTAGAAATTGTTTTTTTATTTGTTCCCTACTGGGCATTTGCTGGAGTTGGAAAGAAGAGGAATTTTGTCAAAAGCTAACTTTCTGTGTGTTTATTTTCCAGTTATTTTCTTACTGTACGAGAGTGCAACAGAACCAGAATTTTTACACAGTACTGCATCTTGTAGTTCAGTCCCAGTGCCACATGATAATTTTCACCACATCATCATGTCCAGTGGTAGTTGAGGGATGAAATATCCATACTTCGTTCAAAATGTCCCGTTCTTGACACATTTGTGTGCATGTTTTTTAAAGAATCTGTAGATGTCTCTGGTGAGGGAGTTCTGTTTGTTCTGAAGTGACATTAGGAGGTCCTGGCTGTAGTTGGGGTTTGACTATTGTCCATCTGGGGTCTCAGAACTTAACATGTGAAGTCAGTTCTTCTGCCTCACTGTGTAGTGAGTAGCCACAGCTCCCATTAGAGGTCCTTCAGCAGAGTTGCTCCATGATAGACACACTCTTAAAAATGTTGTATGGTGCCAGCTGTCTCTAAGTGTAATGTGCATATACATTCTATTTCAAATTCTCTTCATTTTCTTCTTCTCCCAGGTATTACGACAACTTTACCCAGTGCACAGAACGCGAAGCCAACGATGCAAGTTGTTTTTGGCCAAACCCCCTTGCAGAAGGCTTTATTACTGGAATTCATAAACAATTCTTTTCAAACTGTACTTCAGAAAAGGTTCATTGGGAAGATCCACCGGATGAAATTCTCATAACACTGATCTTGATCCCAGTCATGTTGACATGTGCCATGATAACACTGGTAGTATGGTGCAGCAAGAGAAGTGATATCCTGGTCTAAGTTCTTCCTCTGGGCTTTCCTTTTCTTCATTTCTTTATTCCCTGAACACTAAGAGAGGAGGACAAAGAGAGGAACTTGGCATAAAGATTTCATATCTGCTGAAATGGAACCAGTGGGATACTGAGATGCTCCAGTGAAAGAAGAGCTGCTTGCTGCTGCTGCAAGTCACTGCTTCTGCCTTGACCATGAGTTGCTGGTGGAAAACTTTACTTCCATCAAGCCTCATCAGCATGGAATTCACAGGCAGCTCCCAGAAACAGGAGACTTCCCAGGCAAATGGACCCTTTGTCTGCAAAAGGAGTAAAGTTACTTTTCTATGGGTAAAGCTGACTGGTAAAGTTTTGCAAAGCTGTATGTGTGTAATACTGACTGTGGGGGAAGTTACATCTCTTGAGGTTTTGTGCAGGACACTCAAGGTTTTCATCTGTGACTTGGCAAGATCACTCGCAAAGGAACTGATTAACTGGTGAACTGATTAACCTGGTTGTAACCAGGTGGCAGCTTTTCCAAGAAGCTAGTCAAAATCATCATTATAAAAACTCGGAAGTATTGTTCTGTTGAAGAAACAATTTATGTGTCCAGTGACTATCTGCACAGGTAAATTATCCTGCCACATTATAAAATAGTTTATAAAATTCCTTTAAGCATGGCTTCTTGGAATTGTATGTTTTACAAACAAACTCTGGGAGAATGTACAGGTCTTACTTTACAGAGCTGGAAAATGAAATTAGTTGATTATAAATATACTAAGGAGTAATGAAGAAACTTTCATATGCCAGACTCTTTATTTTTCCTCTTTTATAATTATTATTCTTGATGACTTGTGTTCAGTGTATACTCCCCACACTCACTTCACTTTGTGCAAGTGATACCCTACAAATAAATATAAAGGTGTCATGTTGATTGAGGTGCCTTTCAGAGTATTGTACATAAATAATTCTTTGTCCTGTGAAAAGTGTGGGAACTAAAGTATGAACATCAAAACTTGGAATAGAAGTAGAAGGAGAGAAAAAATTCAACTCAGAAATCTTATTCTGTCAAGTTATGTAATAGTTGAAATAAAGATCACATGCTCAAAACAAAAGAACTTTGTGTTGCAAACCTTCCTTTCATAACATGTCTTTCAGTCCAGTGCTCTTCTATGACAAGTGTGCAACATCTGATACAAGTGAATTTTCATTTTTCTGTATCTTATGCACACAAAATACAGTTGAATGACCAAGCAATTGCATTTATATACTTTATAGTTAGATTTCCTCCTTTAAGATTTGGGCTCTGTGTTTGACACTTAGGTCTGTGAGTATGAAAAGCAATTCCATGTTTGAATCGAATTAGAAGTGCTCAATTTACAAGATTATTTATATATTGTATATAGATAAATAAATAACCCCTGTGAGCTGTACTGGTTTGTTTTCATGTTCTTTCACAACTTGTTTTTGCATTATGCTAATGTTGGAATGATTCAATTTCAAAAGTGTTTCCTGTGTGGTTTTCCAGACTCTTCCTCATTCTCTAGATGCTAGCAGAAATTGCTCTTTGTAAAAAAGAAGAGTGAAGTAATGTACTAAGGATTTTGGTTAAATTTTATATTTATCTGTTACTTTCTGTATTACAATTCTTTGGACCACCAAAACTAGTGGTCAGTTAAAAAGCCCAACCCATTCATTTTATTCAAGTTATTGTTTGGTTAAGCATTTTGTGTGGCCAAAACCACACAGTCTTATATTTGTTTTAGTCCTCATTTTACTTAAACTTCAGCAAGCTTCAAGACAAGTTTCAAACCTTAGGTTTGGAAACCACATAGCAAAAATTTTGACGTCTTGAAAGCCACATTAATTTCAACCTTATTGCTGTGTTTGGGGCAAATTCTGGACCATTTTTGACTCATTTGAAATTGTTTTCACCTGATGAACAGGTCGCCTGAGAGATATTAGTCAGCTTGATTCATAAGCTTAATTTATACAATAAGATTGGTCTGGATACTAAGTGAAGAAGAAAGCCTAATGACTTCATATCACCAGATGTGTACTGTGATCTTTAAAAGAATGCCATGTTTAAAATCTCTAGTTCAAAGAGTCTTTAAGAATATAAGATCCAAAGAAGTAGAAATAGTGGCTTTTACTTCATGTGCCATGGAGTAGGAGTAGAGGATTCTGACACTAGTCTGTGCTTTGGAGGCCACACATAATTGTGTGTCTTCCTTATCCAAGTGTGATCTTCCAATACTTTTTATATAGCTGAGGAAGGGCAGAGAAGTTGAAACCGTGCATGGGAAACAACACTGATTATTTAATGTAGCCTCAGTGGTTTAAATCTGAGAAATATTTATGGTGCTTTTAGGAAAAAAGCAGCTTCCAGAGTTAGTTCTTAACAGTTGTGTACATTAATAGGGACCCAGAATGATAACTGTTGAATCTTTTGACATAGGTTGTACTATGCATTAATGAGAGTTAGTGGTTATTTTCTGCTGCATGGACCTTGCTACCTCTCCCCCAAAACCTGTTTCCATTGCAAGAACATCACATCTGGTACCAAGAATCTGGCTCGTTTATTAATTGCAAATTAATCTGATGTCCCAACAGAGTCTCAGGAATAAAGATATTAAAAACAAAAAACAAAAGAAAACAAAAAAAAAAACTTGTTGAAAATCTTTCCTAGAACTGGAAGAGTGGTTGTTCCCCAGCAATATTTAGGCCAAAACAGAAGAGACAGCTATCTGAGATTGCTAATTGCTGTGAGTTTTGGGATTTTTTGCTTTCAGTAACAACTGGGGAAGTGTGGTTGTGCCCCTTTTTGACTGGTGTAAGTGGTGTCTCTTCCTGTCTGAATGTGATGTGTGCATCCTGGCAGCAGGTGTCCACCTGCTGCAATACATTGGCTTTTTTGGAAACTGAAACAAAGTATGAATTTTGC
This sequence comes from Turdus rufiventris, assembly GCA_013186435.1. Lineage (NCBI taxonomy): Eukaryota > Metazoa > Chordata > Aves > Passeriformes > Turdidae > Turdus > Turdus rufiventris. Next base: position 2,473,683 of record PYHW01009964.1, read on the forward strand.
AAGGCAGCAAGATGTAATCCTGCAGTGCTGGATATTATTTTGCTGAAGTCTTGGTTGTCAAAAGCATGAGGGTATTTCAGAAAATGAAAGTGCCTGAGGTGTGTTTGCAAAGTCTGAGTTCCATAGGAGAAAAAGAAAACATTGTATTTTTTTAGCTCATGGGTGGTTTGGAAGGATGAGGACAATTAGTGACTGTCATTGCTTCTGAATGCAAGAAGAATAGTGATCTCTGTGCTTTGAGAGAAATACCTATGTGCATGTAGTGGTGTTTTAATACTCAGAAGTGGACATAAAAAAAGCAATTGAATTTTAGTTAAAGAGTCTGTGTTTCAGAACACGCTCTAACAGAATTTTGAAATAGGAATCTGAGCCCTCAGATAACTCTGTGGATTTGATAAGAAAAGCAAATTTTCTGCACAGTAGCAAACCTGAGGAGCACTGAGGCTACTACCTCGTCTTTGGCTGAACTCTCAGCAGAACATTTTGAAAGGACACAAATAGTAATGGTGCATGATAGGCATAATCTGTCAACACCAACTGTGCTGAAACACTTGGGGGGGTGGAGGCAGAGCCAGGTGGTCGCAGGCAGTATAAAGGTACCACCCTGCAGCTGCTGTGAGAGCTAACTCTGCTCAGAAGTGTCTGGAGACACATCAATGCAGTGCCAGACTCAGCTTTGAGGGATGTGCTTTTTTGCCTGCACAGAAACCATCACTAATGTGATGGCCTGACTGCTGGAATGGAAGCAGCTTCAAATGAGTCTGTAGAATATGTGCCTTTGTAGAGTTTCCTCCCAGTTTTCCTGGGAGTGTGTGTATACAGACAAGACTACCAGGCTACTGTTTCTTTTTTTCCTTTGAAACTTGCAGGGACGGTAGCAGCATAGCTGGAATTACTCCTTAAGATCTGACATTCATATATAACTGAGTTCTGTCTAAATCCTTCATGGTGGGATATTTTTTTATTTTCAAGTGTTTTATATCTGGGGTGTAGATATCTGCATGAGAATAGGGTCTCACACTTTGTTTTCATTGCATTATAAGGGACACTCTTGGTTTCGGTAAGATTAATGACCAGAAATGCTCTCAAAGAATCGTAAAATGGATCCTAGTGACAGTTTCACTGTAGGCTCAGCTACAATGTAGTAGAGATCTAAATTACAGAGGATGTTAATCATGCTCCAGGTGCCTTAGATCTCTTCAGTTCTTCAGTGCCCTGTCTGAGTGAGGAATAATCTCAGAAGGATGCTATGAGCATAAGGAAGTGAATGACCACAAATTACTTAAAGAATACTGAGTTGTAGAACATACTTACAACAATCTAATGATTCAAAATGACAGCAATTAAAAAACCAATGGGAAGTACATGCAGGGAGAATTTTCCTGATTCAGCCTATTTGGCTGATTGTTTTTCTTTGTTGTTACTTCTTTTATTTGCAATTATTCTTTTTTTAAAATGAATGGGCTAGAAGGGGAAAATAAGGAGACTGTACCTGTTAAAGCAGAGCTCTAAGCTTCCGAAAAATGTAATATTTCTCATCTATGATTAACATTAACATGGATCTTTTTTCATCTTCATTCTTCTGCTGCTCAGAACTGCCGGAGAATGCAATTTTTGCCTGACAGTTTCAAAACCATTAAACATTCAGAATGACAACAATGGAAGCTTTTTAGCACATAGCTGCTTAAAAGTGATATATGTTGAATGACTTGGCAATGAACCGAGCTATTCCTGGTGAGCACACCAGGGAACTGCATAGGTATAGAGACAGTGAGTGGGAACACAGATAATTCCACTGACACAAATCACTTTAAATCCTAAGAAATTATGATATATTTAGTTGATCACCTCATAAAAACAACCTTATCTTGTAATTTAAAAAGCAACTGGAGAAAACCTACTTATGTATGTAAATATGTACCTTATTTCTCCCTTCTCTTCAACAGGACTGTAGCATAACTGCAAGGGGAATGTGCTGCTATTTTGCAGCAATGGTTGTTTTATGCATTATGGAGACTCCATGACTGAGTGTGAGTGGTGCATCTGCTCAACATTTGATGCATAAAGAAATTCTATATAAACCCGAAAATGTTATGTGAGTGCCTATCACTGCAAAGAGGAAATCTCACTGGTTTATGTGCATGAGAAGTGATTGGAGTCACATATGAGCACAGAGCCAAGCTTTATTAGAACCAAGACTTTGGGGAGACCAACTGATACCTGTCTTGGAGCGCACCTGTGTCTGATCAGACTCCTGTACCACCAAAATATTCAGATTTTGATAGATTATATTGGTCAATTGTTCTACAAGCAAAGATGCACGTTTTATGAGAACTGAACAAACAGGTTGTTTTGTTAGGAACTTGGATAGGAGCTAAATTTGAAAGCAGTTGCACATTCAGTCATTCTTATTTCAAGTTACTGAAATGAGATTACTTTCTTTAAGGTCAGCATGGATAATTTTTCAAAGATATGAAGATAGTAACAGACAGCTGGTGCCTTGCTTTCTGTTTCGTTTTTGATGAAAATACTGGACACAGTTGTGTCAGAGTCACAGTCTGAGCCAGCAGACCTGAAGGAATATTATAGTCAGATTATAAAGTCAGATTATAAAGGAAACTTTCTTAATCCTAGTGGGGCACTGTAGTAGAGTGCTGCTTGGGGCTATCTGGAGTAACTCTGCAGACTGGAAAGCCTCACCTGGAAAGACTTGAGTTTACTGTGTTTTGACAAAGGGAATAATTTTTAAGGACAACTGTTAGTGATTGAGGTTGCCGTTTATAGAAGCGTTATAGGATCAGCATCTTAGAGACCTGTGAGCTGGGATCTCTGTGCTGGGATTTTGAATGAGTGCATTCCCTCGAGTTTGAGTCTCTAAGGAGAGAGATTTGCTTAGAGTATAACATTTATGAGGTGGTTGGAATGAATTTTCCTGTCAGCAGGGAGTGAATCCCAGTTCTCTTGGACTGCCTAATTTGTCCCAGTTTATTTTAAAGTGAAGAGCTCTTTCAGTAAAAGTTGCCCTTTTTAGGAATTAATCTGGGCATTAAAACTACTTTTTTTGAGAAGACCAGTATTTGGCAATCATGTTGGCAGAATATCTGCAGACTACCTGTTTTTGTTCTGTCTTTCAACAATTTGATTTTCCTAGCAAAAGTAACATGTTTTACGAGTACTTTCTTGAGCAGATTAACAGAACTAGCAGGCCTTTCTAATAACTGAAGCCTTAATACTTTACATAAAATGGTCTCATAAACTTACATTAACTTTGATTTTCTTATGCTCTTTTCAGGAAAAGAAACCAGTAAGCGTAATTTCAGTACTTCAGATGTGGTGATTGATCACTGGATCATCTCCATCTGCATGCTGTATATAATCTGAAATAATTATGAAGTTATTTTTAGCTGCAAAAAGTGAATAAAAATGCTTCTGACTGGCTGCATACTTTGGTAGATTATAAGACTGATAGATATGGTATTTTCTGTAATATGTGGTACTGTCAGTATATACTCTAGGGTAACAGTTTAGAAATACAAATCAAGGGCAGCATTAGGTCACAAATATTTCTAATACTGCAAACGTGTACTAATGAAACAGGAGGGTTTTGCTGAGGAAAAAATCAACATTATAGTATTTGCTTACATAAAAGATCCAATATGATAGTTTATGATGCCAGTTGAGGTTTTCATTAATGAATGAAACCCAAACTTTGGTAACGAGCAAGAATACAGTTAGATGAACACTTGAAAAAGCAAAGACCTAGATCTGCATCAGCTGCTGGGTTTTCCCAAATGTACACAATGTTTGAGTTTTTTTCCCTTCTATGGATTGCTATGATTACTTGTCCTGGGCTCCAGAAGTCTTAAGAACATCAAATTCAAGAGGAGAAACACAGTTAATCAAGTAAAATTTTAAAACAGTGCAACTTAAATAATGTTATTCTAGAGACCACAGTGCAATTCTGCATTGAAAAACCCACATTGCTCATCAAGTTTTTATCACTTAAGGCTGGAAAATGTGAAAATTTTGATTTCACTTGCTTAGCGCTGGGTCAGTTGTATAGGTCCGAACTCTGTTTTCCATTCTCTAGTATGGTATTTATAGAGCATTATTATGAGCATGCTAATTTTCTGCCAATGTACTTTTGGTAAGAAATCAGACTTGGACTACCTTGCTTTCAGGGGAGTAACAAAATGGGTCAGCTGTCTGTCTGGAGACACAAGGTGTCCTTTTTTGTGCAATTAATATCACTGCAATTGCCATGATGAGAAGTTTCAGGGAAAAGTGTGGTAAGAAGTAGAGCAGTTCCTCCTTTCTGTTGGGCTCAAATCCCTTTGAGCCCAATCACAAGGATGTGTTGCAGTCTGGAGAATTCAAAGAACAAGAACTTTCCTTTTGGACCACAGCATGTGATCTTAACAGTCTCCTTTAATCAGGTTAACCTTCATTTTAGCTCAATGGCTTTAAAGAAATGTCAAAAATTTTCTCCACCACTGCATTTCTTAATTCTCTTTCATTCTTAGTGCAGTCTACAGAGTCTTAAAAATTTTTGCCCTTCAAAAATACACCAAGCAGCATTTAAGATTCCTTTAAAATGTTGCTGGTGTTTATAAATGTTAGCAAATGGAAAATATTACCTATTTCCCTTTATCTTGACTTCTAGATAGATTAGAAAGGTGCATATAAGGAGAAGTAAAAGGTAACCGATGTATTGCCTTGAGGAAAAAAATGACAAAGTTTTCAGATGAAGTAAAACTTGAAAGACATTTTACAGTACCGGTAACTTGTGTGATGTCAAAAATCATATAATCAATCAAAGTATTCATTTCCATTTTTATCATATTTGTAAAATTAATTTATGCAGAAGTTACACACGGATGTTTTCCCTTGGTTTCTAAATTTCCCCACTACAGTAATTTCACGACTATAAGGCGCACCCTTTTGACTGAATTTTTCCCCCAAACCCGGAAGTGCACCTTATAGTCTGGTGCGCCTTATATGATGGACAAAGTTCAGAAATTTGCAAACCCGGAAGTGAGAGCTGCGAGCCGCGGGGGGAGCCGGCAGGGCTAGGGCTGCCAGGGGGAGGCGGGGCGGAGTGGCGCAGGCATGCCCCAGCCCTGTGGAGGTGGGGCAGAGCGGTGGCAGGCATGCCCCGGCCCCACCAGGTACAAGTGGGTCAGGGGGCCTGCGGTGCCCCTCCTGCTGGGTACAGGCAGGCCCGGGGGCCAATGGCTGCCGGGTTGAGACGGGGCCTCAGCCAGCAACCATGCAGGGGAAGCTGGGGGTGGATCCTCGCTGCAAAAAAAAGAGTGTGCCCTATAGTCTGGTGTGCCTTATATGATCTACAAAGCTGCGAAATTTGCTGACTCCTGGCGGGTGTGCCTTATGGTCCAGTGCGCCTTATGGTCGTGAAATTACTGTGTATTAAAGTATATTGTACGAAGGTTTGGTAACACAAGTCAGGACACATAGGATGAATTTGTCATACTCATATTCTTTTGTGCCCAAAGCTATTATTAAAATCAAAGTGTTCAGAGAAGAAAGGCAAATGCAGTAACCAATTGGACCACCCAGCTCACAGACAAAAATAGAGCATAATTCTTTTTTTTGAATATATGCTATTCTTGCTCATGGGGATACATAGTTGGAGGGAAAAATGTGGCTGTTGTTTTCCCAAATGTTTGTTATAAATGGAATGCACCATTTACTGTTCTGTAAAGTACTATCCAAAGTCAAAGCCTTGGAATAATAATAAAAAAAATACAGTTCATGGTGTCTCTTTTGTAGTGTTATTTCAGTTCAAGGATATAGGCAAAGGGGATTGATACCTGTCTGGTGGAAATTGAAAATGGCCAGACAAAACAGTGTAATGAGCAACCAACAGAAGTTGGCAGTTTTGCACTTGTGCTATGCACTTTATTTATGGAGAATTAATCTGATTTTTAGGGTGGATGGTTATCACTTTTAATTAATGCACTAGGTTTTCCAAGTCATTTTTTAAAGTATGACTTCAGAGAAGTATCACCTTTCACTGATAGTCAAGCTAGAGAGTGTACACCCTTGATGAAAACCAAGTATGACATTGAGAATAAAGTTTTCTGTAAAAGGTCTTTCCTGCCACCACAGCTTGCCAGCCAGGTCACATCCCAGGCATGTCCCTGCAGCCTGGTGGGTCCCTGACACACCTCGTTGTGTGTCGCAGGGATGAGGATGCATTGCTTTGCCCTTGCTCCCTGACACCTGGACACCAGGGAAACATTGATTAACTTACTATACACACTTTCATGCCTCAAAAGGACGTGATGGCTTTCTCACAAGCCTGTGATTACCAACAGCAGCAATTCAGTTCTGTCCCATTCCATTCTATGAAAGAAACCCCTGCAAATCTGGTTGAAAGAATGCATTAGCAGTATGTAACATAAGAGCAGTCTCCAGGGCAAATGTCACTTAATGTTTATAAGTTAATGGAAATAGGAGCAGTAGAGATAAATTGCCTGGTTAACCTGGGAGTGTTTTAATTGAATGCATGCCAGAAAGCAAACCTGCATTAAAGTGCAATCTATTGCAGTGCAATCCACCAGTCAGTACCACAGTCAATCCTTGATCTGGGAAGTTGTTTACTTTTGCTCCAACTTTTAGTGTCTTTGATGGATTCAGTTAGTTGTAAGCTCGTACATTTCCATGGTTCTTTCCTGACTTGTTCTTAAATGACTTCAGAACCTACTTATACACCAGTGAAGTTAGTTGAGCTGATCTGTTGACCTGCCTTTGGCTGGATCATACCAGAACTATGACATGTACGGAGTGAAATTTGGATCCAGCTCTGAAACTGATAGAAGAGAAAGAGCAATGCCAAAGTAAGGTTTGACTTTGACTGATGTTTAATTTCTGATTCAACTTTAGTAATCCAAACTTGGTCTTTTCAGTGCCATCAAAAATTCAGCTCCAAATATTGTGAGGCTGAAAGGCAAGGGAATATTTCCAGCTGAAGAAGAACTTTCAACGAGATACTTTCTTCTTGCATTAGTCATCAGTTGCTGTGGAAATTATTAGTCTGTGTGCTGGTAGTCATTATGTAGACACTAGTCTATTAAAGAGTTTTGTTTTTGAAGGAAAAATACATGAGATTTAAAACTTATAGAAAAAAAAGGGCTGAAAAAATTAACAGAAACAATATTGTCCCTTACAATATCTTGTCTTACAGCTTTACAGATAGTAATAGAAAATACACCTGAAATCACATAAATCTGTGTTAAACATTTCTCCTTTTTTCAAAAACTGAGTACAAGGTTCTTGTTAAATTCTCCCACTAAACATGATGTATCTGAGACAGCCACAGGCCTTCCAAAATGGAAGATTGTAGTGGCAACCCATGTATTAGAGCAATAAATACGAGGCATGCTGCAAGCCACAAATTTCCTGGGACTGATGATCAGGACTAAAAGTTAATGACTGCTAATGTCACCAAAGCATCCTGTTCCTTAGGCTCCTACCAAAGACTGCTCATATCAGAGCAAAAATTTCAGTTCTCCCAGGGTCATATGATCAGCTTCCTCAGTTTTATTTCCACTCTCTGGGGTGAAAAAAGTGCCTGAGAAAAAAAGAAAATAGAAATATTAATAGGTTTGTGTTGTGTGTTTCTCTCTTAAGAAACTGCATGGTTCCTGGCTGCTGCCGTGGATCAGAAGTGCGCAGTAACTGCTCTCTATTTATAGCCCTCCTTTGAGACTTGGGTTAGATTGACAAGAAGTCAAGCATTTGATAAAGACAATGCAGTTTGTAAGAAACCTACATGATGGCATAGGGTCACTTTTTCTGCATCTGGCTTATAATGTAATTCAGAAGAAATTATAATGTAATTCAGAAGAAATAATATAATTCAGAAGAAAGTTAGGACATTTTTATTTCAGTTGGCTTGTTCCAAGGAAGAATCCCAGGGAAGTTCACTCCAACCATAAAATACTGATAGTTCATGTGAATGTCCTTGCTTGGTGTGGATTCTCTCCACTGATGTTTGAGAGCAAACTCCCCAGGTTTCCCACGCAGCATTTTCTCCATGTGGCCTGGGATGAAATATTTGCCTGGTGGATATGATTGACTCTTTATTCACTGTGGTGCCTGAAAACTACTTTGCTTAGAGGTGTGTAATAAAACTATTGAGCTCAGGGGAGTGAGCTGATCCTTTCTCAGTAAGGTACATGTTTTGGATCTCTGCCAATACAGTCAGTATCAAGGGCATGAGGGGTGGTACCCAGGTTATAAACCCACAGCAAATGATTAGAATAGAGGAACCTACCACTTTCTATTGACTTTGCAGGTCTGGACAGTGGGAGTCCTGCATCTATACATACGTTATTAGAGCCACACAAATTCTCTTGGATGCTCTGTGAAGATAACTGGTTATATCCCTGATTAAATATACTTCCAAAATTATTTCTTGAATCAGGGGAAAAAAAAGGAAAGTGGCCATGCAACACTGATCATGCTTGTCTGCTTTCACATTGTGCATGCAAACTGGTATGGCTACTGCAAAGCATGAATTACTATTATTAAACTAAAAAAACATGGCCAGAATATAGAGGGGTAGAGTGCTGGTATGCTATATGTGTGTGTGCAATAATCTCATAGCTATGAATACTGGAGAATTTTGAGATGAACCAAGATAATCCATTAATGAAACAAAGCTCTGAGGGGATGGAAATTTGTACCAAAACCCCCTAAAATAATAAATTAATTATTTGTGTGCCTATGATAATTATTTTAAAATAAAAGTCTGCAGAAGTAATTTGCCACTTATCAAAGACATAAGCAATAGTACAAGAGTGGCACAGTACAATGAAAAAAAATTTCGTTTTTCTGGGGAATGTTTATTGGTGATCAAAAGATGAGAAGTACACAGTCATAGTCTTTGGGAATTAGTCTTTATGAATTATGAGGATGTCATAGATCAGTAAGCTTAGCTGAATGGAAACAAAAGCACACAGTAGATTTGTCAGTAATTGGTCATAATATACTTGATTTTGTTTGAAATGAAGCTATTTTCAGTTAGAAGGAAGTATATTCATGTTGTTGGTAGGAAAAAAATCTCCATTCATGTTTCTGCCCAAATGTTTTTAAACCACTGATGACAGCCTGGTGCCAAAGAATATGTCATAGATTTTGTATGAAATGCAGTAGATGCTGCGAAGAGTTTTTGGTTTTCCGATTAGTTTTTTATTAACCACATTTTCCCTGGTGTGTAACATAGGCTCTGGAAATATTAAGTAGACTTAAAAGGTACAAAATTCTAATCTGGTGGGCTTCTTCACATAAAATAGGATTAAACTGTGGAACTTATTGCCCCAAGAATTTGTTGAGATAGATAGCAGCAGCAAAAACCAGACTTGCTGTACAGAAATCAAGAATATTAATGCTACCAAAGCATACAGGAGTCATTGGTAATTTTGGAGTCCATGTAGGTTTCTGCCTCAAAATCTAAATTAAAAAATGTATAATGCAGAGAGTGGCTTTGAAGTCAAAGCAAATAATTGTGTAAATACTTCTTGTAATTAATGTATAACTTTCATTTGGTCTCTTTAATATACAGTATATTTGGGTTCTTCTCTCTAGTCAAATTAATATATTGACTGCTAAAGAATGAGAAGGCATTTTAGAAGTACTGTCTTTCCTGAATATGACCTCAGAGAAGAAAATAAGAAACTGTCATTTAGTGTAGAGAACATTGTACATGAAACTGAAGTGAAATTTTCCCTAAAGGAGATTTTTTTGGCTCATTGGCCAGAGCAGATTTCTGTGAGGGTGAAAGGAAGGATTAGAGAAGGGGAAAAGAGTTCTTAACAAACACATCCTGAAACATTCCTCTGCTTTTCCAAATGAAAAGCTACTGACACTTAAAAAAACCAATCAAACAAAACAATCTGGACACATCCAAGCCTGGTCTGACTGCGAAGTAGCTGTCTGAGGTGTTTTATTGTAAGCCTGCTTTGCCAGACATTTAATGCTTATTCTTACAGAACAAGCAGGTTACAAGTGAGATAATGTTAAGAAACATTTTAGATGTTTGCAGTGTATGTAAAGTATTCCTAGAATGGGGATGGGATGGATCTGGTGGCCAGTAGCTACTGCTTACTTAGATCTGTAAATCTGAAGTACAGTAATTTCACGCCTATAAGTCGCACCCTTTTGACTAAAATTTTGGTGCCAACCTGGAAGTGCGGCTTATACTCCGGAGCGTCCAATACATGGAGAAAGTTCTGAAATTTGCCAACCCGGAAGTGCGAGCCACGGGCCGAGCCGAGCTCATGAATTGAGCACCTACCAGTAAAACCGCGATTGTTACAAATTGGTTACTCTGTTGTGCAGTGGCGGGGAGCAGGCTCCACTGGCACTGCGGGGGAAAGAGAGGGCTCCCACCAGTGATGTGGCATGGGGGAAAGCAGGGGCTCCCACAGCACCGCGGGGGGAGTGGTGCTTGTGAATTGAGCACCTGCCAGTAAAACCTGTGATTGCGTGATTGTTACAAATTGGTTGCTTTTTTGCATGAGCATCCTCACTGTAAAAGAAAGTGTGACTTATATGCCGGTGCGCTTTATACTCACGAAATTACTGTACTTTCTGTGTTAAGCAAGATGCTTTGTTCTCAGCAAACAAAATGTGTTTGAGTCAGAGAGGACTTGAAATTACATGTAAAGCAAGTGGGTTTAGATTGGATTGGATATAAGGAAGGGATTTTTTGTGGTGAGGATGGTGAGGCCCTGGAACTATGCATGCCCCATCATTTTAAGTTTTCAATGTCTAGCTGGTGGAGCTTTGAGCAACTGGATCCAGTATGAGATACCCCTTCACCTGGCAGGAATGGGACAAGATGACCTTCAATGGTCCCTTCCAACCCAAATCATCCTCTAATTCTATGTTTCTATGTATTTTCTGGTTTTTTATTTTATTTTATTTTAATTTTTTTTTCTGTGTAGTGGTATCAAGTGGTTTTATGATTTCTTATTTATGTTCCTGGACCGCCTTGGTTTAAACAGACTCCCAGTTTCCCCAGGATATTTATGCTGATACTCTGCTACATGAAACAATGTTTACAAAAGTAATGTACGTTTGATTTTCGAAGAATGCAAACCATGTATGACTGTGGATCAGATACTGACTTTCCTTTTAAGCTTTTTAATCACTATTGTCAAAACTTCTCAGTAAGGCCACTGATTTTTTTTTTTTTGGTCATGAATTGTGAGGATTGTTTCTTTGTTGCCTGGTCACAGTCTTGCTTCCATAACCTAATCTAAATGATCCTCATTTCCCATTAGATTAATACCTTGCGATTTTTATTTCTAAATCATGCTGCAAATTATGGGGGAACCAAGGTCAATATTTGATTGCTACAGCAATTTTGTAAGCAGTTGCCGTATCACTGGCCACAAATAACCTGAAATTATCAGACTAAGAGTTTGATTCATTATCACAATATGCCAATTTTATTCTGCAGTAAATCCACTGATTTGACTGAGCAACTCTGAAATAAAGATCAGTGGTGATGAATTTTGGGTTTTTTTAAAATTTTCTGAATATAAAAGTTATATAGTAAATAAAGTTTGCTCTTCACAGAGAAGTTATGTGTGGAAACAGGGTCCTTTAAGGCTAATAGTAGAATCAAGACCTCTGAACTTAGGTCTAGTGTCTTGTTCCCAGGATCATCTTCCCTTGGCTGTTCATTGTGTATTCCAATTAATTTTTTAACTCTGCAAATTTTTACCCTGTTGTACTACTTCCAATGCTTTCATTTCCTCTTGGATACAAACATGTTCTTTACATTCTAATTCAGCTTCCTCTTGTGAATTAGTTTCCAATTGGAAAACTAATTTTATTTTGGAAATGAACTTAAGACAATTGACTCTTGCTGACTTTATGTTTCTAATAATAGAAATACTCATTTGGCTTCTGCTTTGCTTACCCAAAGAGCACACTTTAATTTTGTAGGCCTGTCTACTGAGGTGGTCCCCCAAATGAGGACAACTGCATTTTACTAGCTGGCTGTGTGAATTCAGCTATGTAAAAACAAAACATAAAAATTCCCTTGGACTGTTAGCAAACAGTGCTAAATTATTAAAAAAAAAAAAAAAGAAGTAATATTTGAATGGTTTTAACAAAACATTCTCTTCTTTGCCATAACCATAAATGAGGAAGAATCCTGTGAGATGTCTTCACCAATCTTCCGGGAATCAGTAAAGGTATGGCAACTTAAGTCAAGCTAATAGTGCCAGATAATTAATGAAAAGTGTTGTGTACAGATAACAGCAGTTATAATGACTTGGATGGAAAATTCAATGGATATTTTCCATTGCTATACACAGAACTGTTAACATCCACATTTGTGTTACAAATTTTACGGGGAAGAATATTAATGTCTTGTGTCAAAAATTAAAAATGTAAGTCTTACAAGGCATGCATCCTGTTCTTGTGTTAATCTTTAGGCTACAATACGTCCCATTCTGTTGCATGCTGAAGATTTTTATAGGTTTGCTCATGCTCCAGTTCTTTACAGCATTTTAGTTACCTGTTGAGAAATCCATCCTTTGGCATTTTATATTTGTGTCTGGTGCAGAATCCTGACATTGACAGTTTGTGTTCTGTGGCAAAACCGAATTTTGTCTTCCTCAAGAGGCAGTTTTGGGTTGCAGGCCTCTTCCTGACAGGGACACAGACATTGTCAGCTTCTACATCATGAAAGACACATAATCCAAAATTTATTTGGACTTTGGAAAAATCTATTTGTCTTGATGCAAACTGTGACTTTTTCTTGCACTGGATAACCCTGGGTAGGGGACTGGGAATATAATATGCTGTATACCAATGGGTCACTCCATGTCACAACCTTCCATGTGCTCACTTCCTCTGACATCAAAGCAAGGCAATGGACTTTCTGTAAAAAGGACATGTTGGGTCTAACAGTTTCTGAGATGAATTCTTTATCTGCATGATCTATTTTTTTTTCCTTGGAAAGCTCATGAATGCATCTTTGTTACATACCTAGGATGGTGCTTGAATTATAACCATGAGTAATTGCATGGAGAAACATGTACTTGCTCTATGCCCCCAAAGTAAATAAACCAGTAACTCCCCCGTGCAAAGTTAGTCTGCAAGAAATTGCTGCAATAATCAAGAGAAGCTAAGTGATGAGCAAGGACAGGGCAGTGATGTGTACATTTGTTGAAATGTTAATTTAGTAGAGAAGAGTCCTTGTTTGGAAGCTTTGGAGGTATAATACAACAATTGCTTATTGAAGATGAGCTTATGGTTTGAGAAATTATAAAGCTGAAGAGAATAGTGGAGGAAAGTAAAGCTGCTGCTGCCACTCTTATTACTGGTGGTACCAAACTGGAGCAAGTTTGTGTATTCATGAGCAAAAGCAGTTAAAAGACTTTGAGTAAAGCAGATCTTTGCAGGGATCTGAGGTCTTCCACTTAAAATAACCCTGATTTATTTTTGATGCAAGTGCTTTACAACTTGATTGAGATTCTAGCACATGACTTGGCTGACTACTATGACTGGGTGTATGCAATGACTTCAACAACAAAAGATGATTTCTCTGCATCTGTGAAGACAGCAGTAAAGCAATCTTTGAAAAAGATTCATTACACATCTGGATTTTGGTTCATTAAATTAAACATATTTTTTGATATGTCATAAGGATATAATGTTAATTAAAAAAAATTACTACATTTCTTTTGTAAAATAGTAATTAAAACATCCCTGGAAAGTAATGGTTGCTTTATGGATTAGTGTAAAACTTTGAATGAGTGTGAGAGAGAAAAAGGAATCAAGAGAAAATCAATAATATCTTGGGTTTTTTTTAGTTGCTCTTTTCATAAAAAACTCTCTCTGGACCACTTAGATCACATCTCATTGAGACATTTAGTTTCCATCTGCAAACTATAATTTCCTATGGGATTTGTAATGGAAAAGTTGGATCCAAATGTAATTTGACTATATTTCACTGTTCTCAGGGTGTTTACAGTATCTTTGCTTTGGAATCCATTCTCTTTTAGAAAATGCTACAGAGCAGCTGTTTTATTTTTTCAGTTCATAGCTAGGTAGAAGTAGCTGTAAAATAAGCTTTAAATCCTATACTCAGACTGCTGTATAGATCAAATTTAATTTTGTCATAGTCTGCAAGGAACAACATTACATTTTGGAAAGGTTTTCAGTGGCTTGCTGGGTATATGGATCCAAGCACGATGTTTGGCTTTGGGTTCTGTTCATTTTATGTGAAAACTCCAAGTACAATTCCTAGCTATCACATGGGGAATGGAAATGTTGCACTTTTGTTTATGAATCACATCCTGGTTTTCCAGAAACAGGAAAATATTTCATTTTCAAAAATTCACAGTCAAAGGCTGAATGCAGGAATCATAAGTTTAGGGTAAGATCTGTCTTAAAGATCAGTTCTGTGAACTGGTGAGTTCTCTCAATTTCATCAGACTTTAGAAAAACATTCTACTACCTGGCAGCTACTAAAACACAGCATTTTACAGGGTAAAGTTACAGGGGAAAAAGATGTAAACCATTAGTGACTTGAAGCAATTGCACAATTAAAATGTATCTGACTGTATCCATCAATACAAGTAATTTTGTATTTTGTGTTGAGTGATAGTTAGGTGTTCTAGAATAATGTCTTATTGCTTTCTCATTGTATTACTACACCACTATATAATCTTAGGCAGGCCAGTCTTCAGAATTGATTACCTCTGTGGTTCCCTGAGGGGTAGATATTAAGTCAGAACAGATGAAGAGGCCACAGATGTATGTACACTTATCACAAATTCTTGTCTCTCTGCTTTAGAGTAAAATTTTCTAATCAAAATCAAATGATTCAAAAACATAAAAGGAATGGAGAATGTTTGGTTGTATCACAAAAGTATAGGTGTAAGTGATGACATTATCCTAGTTAATACACATACAAAGAATACTTCCATATTAGAAGAGCAATGGAAACAGCCCAAGCTAAAAACAGCTTCAGAAATTAAAGTCAAATCCATCGGATTATAGAAGTAATAAAGAACACAGTACATGCTATCATATTATGGAGTATAAGACCATATGGCAACAATGTAAAAGCAATGGAAAAATATAGTAAAGAAGAAAGGGGAAGTATTGTAATTTATAGAAGTTTACAATGTCAATGAAATTAGAATTGGCTCAGTAGGTTGCAGGATGATTATACAAAAGACTCACAATGAATGTATGATCCTGAATAGGAGAGTTTCTGCTTTAGATTTCCCTTATCTAAGGGACAAAAGTATTTTTAAATAACTGAAGAACTTGATTGTATGAAAATAATTTATGTTTACTGCATGTCAAAGATGTTGTTCTGATTATGTAGATACAAAGTGGTGATCCCTGACCTCTATGAACTTGAGTATACTTGAGTTGTTTAGTTTTGTTCCCAAAAGGAGACATGCTCATGCATTCTTCCATTGTCAACCTTCCAGACTTTTTGAATGCACTTAACCCCAGCACATGAACAGACAGTATCCCCTAGTTATTTAGCCACTTTAAGGACTGTGAGGGTGGAACAACAAATGTTTATAACTGACCCATTAATCCCAGAGGTTCAGAACAATAGCACAGGAAAATTTTGATGTGTAGTGGTACAGCAGCATTGCCAAAACAACATTTCCAATGGGTTTCATTAAATGGAAATGACAGCTTTGTAGTTGTAAGGAAACTTGTCAAAAAGAGAAGAAAATCAATATTTCTCAGACCAGTAACAAACTTAGGTGTTCTCTTTTAGCACAAAGTTAGAAAACTAATTATGTCCCTATCTCAGTATGAAAACTAATTCCAAATGGATTAAACCTTCAGCAAAATTGAATCATTTTAGTATCTTTAGTTCTACAGATAAGGATAGCAACATCCTGCTTGATTGAATCTCTGTTTGCAATGCTCAGTTCCTCTGTATATCTGATAACGTGGTGTCTTCAAAAGGCCAGACTTGCTGTTGGCACTGGAGCCTATGCTAGTTTACTACTAGGGGAGGTTTACATTCTAATTGAATTATCAGGGAAGTAAGGAAACAAAAGACCCATGATGTTCTTATTGATAATAAAATATATTTTATATTAATAAAATTAAAATATTAAATATTAATAAAATTAGATACAAATACATCATAATAAATCACAATTTACAATAAACTATTCTAATAAATTACAAATAGATTAATTGAAAATAATATTAATGAAGTAAAAATATACTATTTCATTAATATTACATACTAATAAAAYATATGATGATGCAAATTTATTTATATCATCATATATTTTATAATATATGATATTATCTCCTTCATCAGACTCAAACAACTACTTTCTGTTTTGGTGCTCTCTGCAGTATAACCAAGTTAGATAGATAGTGCATTCCCTCCAAGACCATTGTTCCCTTGAGCAAATGTTGCAAAGATAAGCAATGCTATTGTTCTGTTTAAACAAACATGCAAACAAGAACAAATTCTTCTGAACTAAATTGATGTTTGAATGATGGACTGCGTAAAATCTTCCTTTATCAGACATCACTGGATATGGAATAATGAAATGATGTAATGGCTACGCTCTTGTTGTAATGTGTAACAGAGAATTATTGTTTTTACTACTGGGAACAAAGCAATGCCAGACATATGTATTCTGTGTCTGTCTTTTCCTTTAAAAACAATAAATCTCCTTGCATAACCGGAGGTGAAATATGAATGGGAGAACTAGAAAGAAAATACTAATTGTATGCAAGAGGGCGTTTCCTTTCTACTGAGTTTATTTATAGGAGGTGATCAGTAGAGAAGAGTTTGCAAAAGTCTGAACTGCATTTTTATAATTTGGCCCAGACCCTCAGAACAAGCTGACTTATTCTAAGTTAGGTGAAAAGCAGGCTGTATAAGAAGCTTCAATTCACTTTCTTACAGTGTAAACCCCTACACTTCCAGTTACATCTCTAGAGGTTTCCCTCTCCTAAGTAAAATGATTTCATATGGCTGCACTTGCAGTCCTTTTTACTTTTTTCCTTTGTCCGGTAGAACTGTGACAACATAAAATTATTCTGCTGTAGGTGAAAAAAGATTTTACAGTAAATGTGGATGTTCCAGGATATCATTAGAGTCTGTAGTGGTTCCAACCTGATATAGCTCTTTATAGTGCTGTGGTGGAAATCAGATTAGCCTTCTTTTAGCAGCATATGAAGTCAGCTCCCTGTATCATAGCTTATAACACATTCAAAACAAGGCTATTTTGAGACCTTGTTATTTAGAATCTACATATATTGTTCACTGAAGAGAATGAAAGATTTTCTGCATATCCTCATCTTAGATGGCTGTTATTACTTAAGATTAGTAGAGAAATTAAATTGGAATAGGATGACTCCTCTTTTCCTGAGTAGCAACTGATCCAAGTGTATGTTCTCTCTAAATTACATAGCCTCTCCTAATCAAGGAGTTGGCCAGATTTGTTGCATTTATTGTTTATAGCTCCAAATTTCCAGTCTTTAAAATTAGAAACAGTCTTCCTGCACCTCCATGGCTGTATTGAACAGCTGCTCAGTAACTAATGGTTGCTCTTTCAGAAGTGCATGGAGAGTGCTTATAGGCAGCTCTGTGCACAAGTACAGCACTCCTGCTATTGCCATAGCCGGGGTATACATGCTACAAAATGCAACACAGTCTCTGGGTTTTCACATAGAAAATGTGTGTAAGTGTGATCCAATCAAAGAGCAATATCTTATGGATTTATAGATTGATTTGGCCTATGGGTTCTGTGGTGAGAATTACCCGTTACTTTGATTGTCAGCAAATAAATGGGTGTGAGTATAATAATCTGGCTATGAAAATAAATACAGATTCTCTCTTGTTTGCAGCTTGAAGCTTGCCTCATGTGTTTGATAAAACAAAATCACGGCCACATTAAAAGCTGATTTTAATATGGAAACCCAATTTTAACATGCAAGGAATCTTGACTACTTTGTGCTTTCCAGTTAGTACTTCTTGAACATTCATGTATTCCATGTAAGAACTGTGATGACTATTTAAAGAAGAATAAATTCCTATTTTCAGTATCCATGTTTTAATTTCAGGATTTTACTTTTTAGAAAAACTCAGCTTTTTAGCTGTAAATTCTGGTCTGTTTTAAACCCAGACTTTCAAGTAACTACAACTCAACAGCTATCAAACAATCTGATTATGTTCTTGGTCTTCAGTAACCTGCTGATTAAGTTTTGAACCAGAAGTTTGGACCAGAAGGTATCCGGAGGTATCTTCCAACCAGGGTGATGCACTGATTCTTTGATTCTACTCCTTATTTCAACTGTACGCTTTCACTTAAATTCAGAAATGTGCAAATGATATAGCTACTTCCTCTAATTAGATTTTTTAAAGGCAAAATCTGGAATTAAATTTATTGGTTAATTTTATTTACCTTTTTTTCAGACTTTGTTTATGGACCTGTAAAAAAGAAAAATCATCAACAATGTAGAACGGAACGGTTATTTAGAAAAAGAAATCTTAAGATTCTTAAATATTATTGAAGAAGTTTGTGTTGGTATACAATACCTATGAAACTATTTTACATATAGTGTGGTCACATTATACCTTTACTTCTAAAATAGGTATGTTGTACACCTGACAATTTTTTAGTTGCTTGACTCCTTTGTTACTTTCTAGAAATTACCTCCTTTCCTCTAATAAGAAGATTTTTCATTAATAGCTTCCTCCTGGGCCACATCTGTGTATGTTATTCAAGACACAATTTAATAAAGGTCAGAATTTATATAATTTCCTATTATCTAGGAAGTGTTAGAATGGAGTGAAATATGCCCTGCAATTGCACACAAACCCAGAATCTGTCTTGTTAGAACAGTGCAGTCAAACCATTAACACAATTACAAAGTCTGACAATTAGAACACCATTTGCATCTGTACTGCACATTTCATATTTGAAGTTCAGCTTTTGCTTCCTCTTTATGGTCTTGGTTCCAGTAAAATGTTTTCTCTCACAAAATCCAGATCCAAAGGTAATGTGGTTATTTCCCTTTGAGAATATTTAACATCTGGCTTCGTTCAAATACTTAAACTGCCAAAAGCTAAAACTTCAAAAAAAAAAGGGAAACATTGTTTCAATTTTAATGTTTTCAGGAGAGATTCACAGTCAGAGTCCTCATAAAATCATGTTCACTCAAGGACAACAAGTCCTTCTCACGGATGGGGAGACCTATTTCAAAGGCACCTGTCAGTCCCTGCAGATGTGCCAGTGTAAATCATTGCACCTGTGGGTGTTGAGATATGACAGCAATTGTGCAAGAAAACTATGGAGTTGAAAGGCTGGCAAAAATGTGTCTGCAGTGCTAGCAAAGGCAAATATTTCAGAGTGAGGGCTGTTGGACTACTGTGAGACTGGGGCATGATTGCCCTTGTTACAGGGAAATGGAAACCTGTCCAAAAGTCCTGAAGAGCTGAACGAAGTGTTCTCATCACTGTGGGGAGAAAATTCTGATGTGGAGAAACAACCACTGCTCTTGGAGTAGTTAGCACTAAAATCCAAATACATGCTCTCTTAAATATGCATATTCTTTTGGATTTTTTAAAATGGCAAAATGAGCAGAAGAGTCACACTGTGATCTTTCCCACTGTATATAGAAGCTACCTGTCTCTCTAGCCACACTGAAGAGCAATTTACCTGAATATGAACCCTAACACAAATGCAAGTTACGTTCATCAGGTACAATGTGGGCTTTACAATTACAGATTAATGCAAAATATTTTGTTTCTGTATCTGTGATAGAGACCAGCAATATTTTACATTAGTTGAAAAATAATCCTTGCATGTATTTTAAACAGATATGGCTTGGAGAATTAGTCTTGACATTATAGAATATTTGTAACCTTGGAGATTCTAGGCAGCTGGTAGGACCATAGGGTGTTAAGGAATGAAGCTGCAGAGTGTTAAGTACCGGTCTTGAAGATGTTACAATCTGAAGCAGGCAACACCAGTGAGAGGCAAAGACAGTTAAAGGACACAAATCACCACAGAAACAAAGCAAATGAAAATTCATAGTACTGATGAAAACAGAAATAGCTTTCATTTTTTTGCAAAGTATCACAGTTTTATCACCTCAAATTGCTCTACAGACATTAAGCAACTTAAGATGAAGAGGAAAGTGCGATTTATTTCTAAATTTACAGCTCTGTTGTAAATTAAACTTTCAGCATTCAAATTCCCGGCTTTCTGCCCACAGACTGGGTATCTTTCATTCCTAGTAGTCCTGAGCATTGGAATTGTGACTGACAAATGAGAGGGTATGTTTTACATGAACACATCCTGAGTTTTATTTCTGGATGGAGACCAGTGGAAGCTGTTGATATCAGAAGCTGATAATGTGAAGAACAGGTTCTATGCTGATCATAATTTTTCTTTGCTGCTTAGAGTTTGTGCTTCGTTTCACATAACCCAGAGGCAAAGGTTTAAAATACAAACTGAACAATGCAGGTCTTAACTGATGCAAATTATTTCCAGGGATTTACAGCTGCTGATGACCTGTCCCAAATCGTGATGCTCAGCTGTGAACATCTCTTAGCTAGTGCTTTGCCTGAGTGTGCTGAGCTCTCTACAGTAGAATTCAGTGGTTTTTTCACCTAGCACTAAAAGTCTTAGATTTTTTTACCTTGATAGATGAAAAGCTAAAAAATATTCTTATGAAATTTTTGTCAATTAGGTTCATAAAAGATTGCAATCTTAACAAGAAAGACCACACTGGAGAACATTTTCATAATCTTCAGATTATACTGGAATTGGTATTTACAAATTGGGTTTTATGTCATTTGAAACACTTGCAATCCATGCTTCCTTCCAAGTGTTTCACAGACAATTATAAAAATGAAAGCTCAAAAATATGAAACCTAGCAAATCCCAAAGAAAAGCATGATCTTTTACCTCACATCCACTGCACCTTACAGAGATGTTTCTTTCAGAATTGTTGTGGAATGCACTGAGAAGGAAACATTATATATCTGTTAGTTAAGATGTAAGACTTTCCTTCAGCAATGTCAGACTTCCTTTCCAAAGAAGTTTGCAATGTTAATTTTTCTCATTATAAAAAGAATAGCAGTTTAAAATGAGACCTTATATATTTATGAGATGAAAAATTGATGTATTAAAAAAACCCGTGTTACAGTATCAGTGATGAACTGATTAACAAATTAATAACCTGATGTTTCTTGTGCTGTCTGTTGGTTGCATATTTGGGAGCTCTTCTTTTTTCTCTGTATCATAGCCTCAGGAAGGTTTCTTTCTTCTCAGTAATGTAAGGAGGCGAGGTTCATAAGGAGCCATTTGCTAATGATTAAAGATTGAGGGTGTTAGTGGGTCTCAAGTGTCTTGGACCATTCTGAAGTTATAGCTTTCCTGTTTCATCTGTTTCCATTTTGTTGCCTGTTTGGGATATGAAGGATTCTCGTTGTTCAGCTGACTGTGTATACATCATATTGACTCAAAGTTATGCATATAATGAACTGACTTTGAAATGACAAAAGAAAGAAATTCTCTCTCTTTCTGTACCACATTCACTGAACAGAATTTTAAAAACTGGATCCTATGATCCAGACTTGCAAGGTGATGAGACTTTCCATATCTGATAAAATCAAGTTCTTAGAGGCTTACAGAAAGGAGCAAGTACCGCAGCTGGTGACTTAGCCAGTGTATTTGCATGTGCCTCTTCATTGCCTATGCAAAGGCAGTTCATCAGTTCATCCCTGAACCAAGAGTTACAATTTCACATGATTTTTTTCTTTCTAGTCTGCAGTAGGTAATATTTTAATCACTGAAGTGAATATATGGAGACCAAATATATCCTTTGCAACTCTTTATGTAACTCTTCAGAACAGTTTGTACTCTGTGCTGTTCTCTGATTCACTGAGCTACCAGGTCACCTCTGACATTTTGTACTAATAGAAAAGAAAGGATAGAAGTGATCAAAATTCTGTGGGCTTCCACTACCTAAAGGAAGTCAACGAGAAAGATGTAGAAAGACTATGAGAATATGTAGTGACAGGACAAGAAAGTATGGCTTGAAGCTAAAAGGGAATAGGTTTAGATTAGATATTAGGAAAAAAAAAATTAATTGGGAGGATGATGAGGGACAGGTTGCCTGGAGAAGTTGCAGGTGACCATCCCTGGAAGTATTCAAGGCCAGGCTGGATGGGACTCTGACTAACCTAGTGCAAAGTGTCCCTGCCCATGGCAGGGAGGTTGGAATGAGATGATCTTTAAGGTCCCTTCCAAACCAAATCACTCTGTGATTCTGTGGCTCCTTCATACAGGGTTCAGACTTTTCTAGGACACAATCTATATTCCGTCTTGTCTGTGGAAGGATGTGCTTTGCCCCACGTTTCTGAAATTACTTTAATGTAACACTCATATAAGTGGTCCTTTTAGATGTGCCAAAACTCCTATAAGCAAAATAAGTTGTGGCTGTTGCACTTATTGTAGCAATTTTCTTGAAGAATAATCTTCTACCCCTTTGGGCATTTCTTTTTAGTTTCATTTTCATCAAGCCTGTACAGCAACTGGCAAGAGCAGCATATGTACCTTGTGCTATTTCTTTGTTACCACTACTATTTTCTCTTCTATTTACATGCACAATCATTTATTGGTGATACACTGGTCTGGACAATCTGTGTTTCAGAACTTCAAAATATGGTACAATTCTTCTGCTTCTTTGACTCTTTATAACCTTCAGGTATGTAGCTTTCCTAATAATTGTGTTATTTTTAATGGATGGGAAGGGTTGGCATTTGGCATGAACAAGTTATTAATACACATGCATTTGTATTTAATCTATATTTCATTTTAAAAAATGTAAATAGGTAAAGATTTCTGCAATTTAGACTTGCTGATAACCATGGTTATTATTTGCCAGCGAAAGTTCAGTGTGGGATTAGCTTATTTTTACATTCAGTAGTATAAAAATCTGACGACTACTTTTTTTTTTGTTAGGTACTAACGGTAGGGTTAATGATTAAATTAAAACTTTATGAATCCTGAAAATTATACTTATGCCACCTACATGAGTAGCTGATGATTACAAAAGAGTTTGTGTGTGATTTTTTTGCAGGGAAGAATAAAAACTTACTGATGATATATTCCTCAATGCCAAGAGACAATAAATTTTTTTTGTATGGTTGAGCAGTTCTGTATCAGTTATTTTGCTCCACAACTTCTCCTTTATAAAAAATCCTCTATTTATGATGGTATAGTTCATGGTTTACTGTTGCACATGGGTAAAGCCTTACAAAAGGAAAACCTTGTAAATCATGCCTGTTACTTTGGCTAAGTAGAAAAGGACTGTGGGAAAGAGACTCAGCTGAAATAGGGACAGAAAAACAAGTTATAACCATTGTGTGTTCATATCCTGGTGTGTGGTGGTTGGTTGGATTATGCTTGCTATGACTTAAAACTATGTAACTGATAAAGGCATAACTGCTTAAAAAGTCCTGGTTTTTGCAATAAAGGGGCTCTCCTTTGCACCTGCCTGGAGCCTCTGTGTCACTACAGACTCTCACCCACAGTTTACTTATCTCCTACCTACCTCCTACACTAGTGGGGTCTGTATAGCCCTTCATATGAATTTCAGCAAGAACATTATAGATGCTACTGATTTTTCTCCACATTTTTCCTCTGCATGTCTTTTAGAATCATAGAGGATTACAGTGGAAACATCACAGTTGAACATGGAACCAATGTTGTGTTAGTGTGACAGTCCCAATTTGTGGCACATGGGAAACTTTAAACTAGTTTCATCAGGTACATTCATTAATCATGGCGTTTTCCCTGGTTTGGATATCAGATACTTAGTTTACTGAATTACTTGCTCTCAGATGACAAATACTGGCTATTAATCTCTGAAATTTCAGTTTTTATTCCATATTCTCAACTGAAAATAATTTAATGATAACCACAGTTTGTAAAAATATCGATGTTCCATCCACAGAATTTGAAGTGTGAATGTTGAAAATTATCCTTCAAACCCCAACAAATAAACATGTGGCATTCAAAAATAGGACTCTGTCATCATGAAAAAAACGTGTTCAAAGCTGACATTGGAACAAACTGAAGTCATCACATCAACACTGCAGCAATTAACACCTAGGATTTTCAAAAGTAGGTCGTATCGCCGAGTATTGCATTTGTTCAGTGGCTCCTGTGTAAGAACTCTCAAAAATATTTTATCCTCTGGCTCAGTGCAGGCGCAGGCAAATTAAAAGAAACTTGCACTTGGAAATCCCAGCTTCACAAGTTTCCTAAGTGGCACTACTAATTGTATAATTTGCTGCCTACAATACCTTTATTCTTTTGCATCTATATTCATTATATGTATTCTATTTCTATGTCTCAGATTGATAGAAGGAAAAATGTCTGCCAAATTTCCTTTTTCCTTTCTAGTAAAATGCTGGTCAAAACTAAATGAAATATGAGGAAAAGGAGGCTAAAAATAATTTCCAGCTTCTGGGATAAAGATGCAGACATTGTAAAATCCATCATATCTCCTGGATGAAAGCACATTATGGATGCAAGGTATGACACATCCTGTACCAGGAACTTTTTAAATATCAAAGACTAGTAATTAATTGCTTTGGGAAGCTTTGAACAAGCTGTGCTAAAACCAGGCAGAAACCTGTTTTCAGCTGTTTGAAGCTAACTTATATACAAGACAGCTGGGAAATAACAAGGATTCTCTTTATGATTGAGCAAAGGCTTAGAACCAGGGGACAAATCTAAATTTGATGCTGGGTAAGTTTGGGGTATCAACAATTCTATTTAGTTAGAACTTAGCATATCTCTCTGAATAACCACAGAAAGCCATATGAAACTGGGCTGTAAAACATTCCTAAATGTCATAGAGGTTTGTGATTGTACAGTCAATTACAGAATTTTACTTGAAAATGGATTGAGACAAGAAATTATTGCACTTTCAAATAAATATTTTTTTAAAAAATAGTTTGATCAGTTTGAATTCCGGGAATGTGGAAATGCTTTCCTGTGTATAGAGATCAGAGGTAAATTATGTTAACACAACATATTAGCTGGAGGGAAGTATGCAGTGTTAGGGATTAACTAGCACAGAGGAAGTTAGCTTAATTTATGACTTTGAAAATAAAGGTTTGGTGTCCTTTTAATAAATCTAAATACAAATGCTGACATAATTTACCTAAATAAGACTTACAGTAATTTCACGAGTATAAGCTGCACCTGATTATAAACCGCACTTCTGGGTGTCGGCAACTTTTTGTTCCTTGTCCATGTATAAGCTGCACCAGATTATAAACCACACTTTAGTTTGCAGCGAGGATCTGTGTGCAACTTTCACAGTAACAGAATTGCGGGATCGCGGGGTTTACTGGCTCGGCTTGGGGCTGGGTGGGCTCTGGCTCGGCTCTGGGCTGCTGCAGGTTCACACTTCCAGGTTGGCAAATTTCTCAACTTCGTTCATATATGGGGCGCTCCAGAGTATTAAGCTGCACTTCCGGGTTCGGACCAAAATTTTAGTCAAAATGATGTGGCTTATACTCATAAATTACTGTGCATGAATGTTCATGTCTTTTTATAAGCTTTCCCAAAATGTAGATATGGTGATATCTTGAGGCAATAATTTCCACATAATAAACATGTAGAGTGCAGTACCTACATGTTAGCTTCTACTAAATGTGTCTTGGCTCTGAACTGCATAACAAGGAGTGGTTCTCAGTGAATGCTTTACCATCCCAATACCAGCTATTACGTCTGCTCTGTCTTTAAAGCCTTTAGTCTCCCTTCAAATGAAGTTATTCTGGCCCTCTAACCATTTTTTCTTATACATATCTGACTTTTCTCTTTCTACTATAAAAGACATCATTGCAAAGCTGTTCTAGCCAGACAGCACATTTTTTCTGAAGCTGGCACAGATAGGTGCTACCTAGACCATTGCACTGCAGTCAGTAATGGTCCCTTTTGCAGGGAGAAGGGAGCAGTTATGTGACGCTGCTGAGGGAGACAATTCCAAAGTAGAGTGAGGAAAATCACTTTTCATCCTTACTGGTGTAGCTGGAGGTTTACATCTGAGCAGAAGATCTGCATAAAGTGTAGGTCCCCTCATGAGAGCCTTTCTGGGGAGAGCAGCATCTCATTGCTCTACGTAAATTGTAAATTATTCCTATAAAATTGTACATTATTCCTATACCTCTTTGACTGATGTCCTGAGTAGGGGCAGCATAAGGACAGATCTAAATATCAATGAAGTTCCTCATGAAGGAGCTAAATTGGGCCTTTTCCACAGAAGACTTGACATGTTGGGGAATTTTCAGAGAACTAGAACTAGTTTTATATCAGCATCTGCACAGAACTACCCAGAAATTAAAGACAAGTAAAGCTTTGTGATTTCCAAATTAAGTAATGAAATGTCCCAATGAGATTTTTATTTAAAAGACTTAGAAGATGAGTGGTGCAAATAAATTTTTTTTTTTTTTTTAACTTATGAAGGATAGGAGTTTGGCTATATGTATTAAAGCTGATAGAAGACATCCAGCATTCCCTACAGACAGGTGACCCAGCACTAGGAAGTGTAACTAAAGTTACCACTGGGATGGTAGTCAGTTAGTTACTCAGGGAGTGAGGTTCTCAGTATCCTCACCTGTGACCAACATTGTACCTGTCCAAAGAAAAGATTGCAGGAGCAGGGTGAGGATGTCATGTCAACTTTTATAATGCAACTAAGGTCTGAGTGCTTTGAATTACATTGATTTTATGTTGCTACCACTCTGCTGGCTTGAATAGAGCTGTTTCAAAACATATAAAAATCATCTTGGTGTATGTGCTTATTGGGAAGAGTAAACTTGCTGTGTTTTTACACAGAAGTTGTTTGACTAATAATGTTAGTGTTCTGATTTAGAAAAATCATAATTCCCGGGCTGAAAAATAGTTTTCTAAACCAATAAATTATTAGTTCAATTACCTGAAAATCAATCATTTAGCATGATCCTAAAGAATGAGATTTTTTTGGTCTTTTTAAATGCTGTAGAATTTGGGGAAGAGAACTTACAGTAATTTCATTACCCTTTTGACAAAAATTTTGGCCCAAACCTGGAAGTGCACCCAACAGTCCAGTGTGCCTTATATAATGGACAAAGTTCAGAAATTTGTCAACCCGGAAGTGTGAGCTGCAGGGGGAGCTGGCAGGGCCACGGCTGTCGGGTGGAGGTGGGGCCGCGGGGCTGCGACTGTCAGGTGCCTGCAGGGCTGGGACTGCCGGGTGCCCACGGGGCCGTGGGGCCAGGGTTGCCGGTTGCTCGTGGGGTCGTGGTGCTGGGGCTGCTGGCTGGAGGTGGGGCCGGGGCTGCCGGGTGGAGGCGGGGCCTCGGCCAGCAAACATGCGGGGGGAGCTGGGGGCGGATCCTTGCTGCAAAAAAAAGGTGCGCCCTATAGTCCGGTGCACCTTAAATAATCTAAAAAGTTGCAAAATTTGCCAACACCTTATAGTCCGGTGCACCTTATGGTCGTGAAATTACTGTAATTGAAATTAAGTGATTTATTGATATTGCCAGTTGATGATGTGATGTGATTGGTGTTTCTACAGATTCAGTATTATGACCTTTTTAGATTCTTTTTAATGAAATTCTGCCTTCTTAAAACTCAATCTCACCTAAAGGTAAAGCCAAGTCACTTACAAACATTTTGATATGCAAATGAGCAAATTACAGGCAAGTGATCCCTACATGTATCCCTTAAAATTGCATGCAGGTTTCACCAAAAAATGGACATATCAACAAAAATTACAGCAGAGACTACAAACAGAAAAGCCAGGTCCTTAAACTAAGAAAGCCTCTCCTTAGGTTTGACAGCTCAAGCTGAATGTTGCCAACATATTCGGACCAGTCACAATGGGAAACAAATCCTCTGCAATATTTGTTGCTTTGAAGTCAGCCTCAAGAGCTACTTGTTTTGTTTCCCTGGATACAGAGATAAGAAGACAAAGCTACAGGTTTGAGAACACTGATTTACCTTTTGAGTTTGTGCAGGATGGTGTCTTATCATCCCCTCATCATAAGGCGGGGTACTGAATGCTGACAAAAGAGGCTTCACCATTTTTACTACAACACCAAAGTATGGACAGACTTGTGAAAGAAGTGAGAAAAAAGCTGAAATTTCTGCTGCTCTTCCAGGTTCCCCTGCAACAGGGCAATTCACTCCCTTGGGATTTAAACTCCAGTAAGAATACTAACACACAACAAAGGCAGTGTCGTGCCTTCACTGTATTTTGGGAACTGGAATCTGTGGGCTTTCCCATGAAATTAAGGAAACAAGGCCTCTTTTTCCTCCAATAGTTTCTGCTTTTTTTTTTTTGTGGGAGAGGTATGTGTATGTGTGTGTGTGCAACAAACCCAACTGAACTATGTAAAATAAAACACTAGAACATATGGACCTGAACAAAGAGATTGAAAACTGGGGTAAGACTGTTATGAACAGATTCATGGTTCCTGAGTTCCCTAGGAAACTTGGTTCCCTGCCTAAGAGTAGGGCAGGTTTTGTTGACAAGCTGCAGAGTCTCTGTGATGATGTAGTTTGAAAGGAAGCAGCAAAGGCCTGGCATGTTTGAGTCATCTTGAGCCATGACCTCCCAGGTGAGGTGCATGCACCATCATACCTGGGTGGCAATGCCTGAGCAGCACTCTCTAGTGGGACAGATGGGACAACTGTCTGGCCTTTTTTACTCCAAAAAGGTAGAAAAGTGAATGGAAAATTAATTTCTTAACTCTCCATCCCGGCCTAGTTTAGAAGTATTTTGGAAGAAAAGCAAAAGCAGGTGGAAGGTATGTATTGAAGTTTCTCCAGCAAAAAGACATTTTCTAGCTAGCTCTATCAAGAATATCAGTAGCTGCTTCACCTAACAAGCATGTTTTAGACTTAAGGTTTTATTTTGTCAAAGGAGATTGGCCTTCAGACTTAACTGTTAAGCCTGTTATTTCTCATAGTCTACAAAAAAAGATACTTTCCTCTGAAGAAGTTAATGAAGGGAATTTAGGTGGAATAGACAGAAGAAAAGAGCTAACACTGAGTAAGATAAAATTTAAAGTTTCCTTGAGGTGCGGGTATTGCAAGCAAATAATGATTTTGGTTGTGCAACACTCTCACTCAGTTGCAGAAGTCAAGCCCCTACCCCTGTAACCCAGTTCAGCCTGGCAGCTTTGACCCAGGCAGCAGGAAGGCTTAATAAAACCACTTGATGTGGTGAAATTCTGGCTGGAATGTTGACCCCAGTAGGAATTCCACTTTGGACTCAGCCTTTCAAATGATGTCAAGTACCTCTGCATGTGTGTTTCTCCTCTTCATCCCACCTCTCCCCATGGCTTTTCTGTCCCCACTATTTATGACTTTCTGTACTGTACTGTTGACACAGGCTGCAAAATGCTTCCCTAATGACACAGTTCCAGGATGATTTCTTTAATTTTCTCCATACACAAGGTCAATCAGAAACGTCACTTGAGATTTCTATCATGTTCTGTTCTCCCACTTCAAATGCATCATGAAATTGGTTTATAGCTGTAGCTGACTTTGAAAAGTTCATGTATTTCTTTAGTTTTCTGTCTGCTTCTGGATTCTTCCCAGTTAGAACTGGACAGATGCAATTAAAGTGTCATTTTCCTAACAAATTCCTTACGACCGTATTCAACCCAGGACAGAAACAAATTAAATAAATATTTCTGTATCACTCCTTGGCTCTGGCATATGGAGTTAAAAGCTTGCCTAATCAAACATCTTTTTCCCACATACCCCCAAACAACAGCACTGGTGTTATTTTAGTGTCCTGAAGTGCTGGCTGAGTACCCTTGGCAGACCTGGCTGTTGGCACAAAGGGGTCGCTTCCTCCTGGTAACCTCCCTATTTCTCTTCCAGATGCTGTGTGCTGTATTAAATTTTTCACTAGCAAAGTTTTTTTTTGCTCTTCAGTGTTATAGTAATAAAATTGTTTAAAATGGTATGGTTGCCAGATGGAATGGTTTGTAAAATTATTTTTGTTTTATCACAGTGCAAGTGATAGAGGGGAAAATCCAGTGGGGGCTCATTAATGAAATTGTTTTTCTGGCAGATCTAAATATTGATTCAAATAGATAGAGGCTGGTGCAGATAGCTGGACATAGAGGAGCTTGTTCAAGATTTCAGCTGAGACCTATTATGCCTTCTGGAATTACAGCAAAAACCCATTGCAGGAGAGACTAGAAGTTGGGGCCAGGAATGTTACTGTAATGAAAGTAATTAAGGATTACTCTGATATGGTATGGATTTTTTTTGTTTGTTTGTGGCTTGTTATTGTTTTTTTTCTGGTATGTGGGGTTTCTTCTTGTTTCTGGTGGAGGTTTCTTTGTTATTGGTGATGGTTTCTTTGGTTTGGTTTGGTTTTGTAAAATTTTAGTGAAAAGCCACACCAGGCAGCTGAGTAGATATTTACCAAGCTGTAGATTCAGATCAGCAAATCCTCTAATTTTTGTAATTGGTTGTATCAAGAAAATGTTTTAAATGGCATGGATGCCTACATAGAGGGAATACTGTCCTGCATATGGATGAGGTGCATTTAGCTGGGATGGCAGATGGCAGGTGACAAAGATAGATGAAGTCACCAAATACTTGATGCTTTTGGAGAGAGTAAGGGATCAAATCAGGCATCACTTCTGAGTTGCTCCAAGCCTCCACTTTTGCATTTCCTGGTTTTGTTTCCAAATGAAAAACTCTCATGGGAAGACTGATTCTTCAATTATTACTATGCCATTTCTGGAGACAGACGTTAGTAGTCTGATTTTGAGGTTTCAATGAAGCATGGGAACACTCAGCCTCTCACGCTTCCTAGTTAGAACTCAGGTTCAAAAAGAACTTGAATTATAATTCAAGTATATGTTTAGGATGAGCTTCTTACAAGATAACAAAGCGGTAAATAGGATTTGAGTCAACAAATCCCTTGGGCTCACAAAAAATCCCAAACTCCAGCTGTAGTCCTCTAAGCAATTAAATAAGTAGTCAAATCAATTTATTTTAATTATATCCCTGAAAATCTGCATTTTCATGTAAAATTAGTAACACACTTATCTGAAAGGAGTGTAATTCAAGAAGAGCTTTTGTAGTCCAGGTGGGCATGTATTTGTAAATAATAAATATTTCCACGTTTGTTTTTCCTTTGACTAATTTCTTTCCTGTAGGCTTCCACCCTTGACATACTGCACCTGGGCACCTTTATTGCATTCAGTTATTTGCTTCCTGCTTTTTTTTTAATTGGAGAAATTACCTCAGTTCTGTGCAGTTTCTCTAAGAAGAAATGTAGTGCTTTTCTGCTCATTACCAATTCTTAATTGTTAGTTAAAGTATGGGTGGTTCCATCCTGTGTTCCAAAAGATCCAGACAATACAGTCCCTAACTTGATGCCTTGCCCAGAGACTTTGGCAAGGGGTGCACTTGTTTGGTTGAGCTCTACAGCAGTCAGAATATTTCTGATGGGCAGTTTTTCTCCATATTATTCTACTGTTCCTCTAAAATAAGTTTTCCATATTAACGTGACAACATTATATTTAGGGGAAAAAAACCATACCTTTCAGCTATATCAAAATAGTTTCCTTTTCTTTTTGTACTGAAATGAATTTCACCTTTTGTTACAGATTACAACATTATGTAAAATAAGGAAAAAATGAGAATAGAATGTTTCAAGTATTTCTAGCCACATGAAGAATTTTTTTTCCCTGGAAACATTTCTTGACATATTTTGCTTGCTCCAGAATGAAAATGAATTTCTAAGCAGAAGTTTTTGTTTCAAATTAGCTTATATGTGTTGTGATCTAATTGATTGTTGTGTCACATGAGAATTTTAAAATGGTACCCCATAGTTAAGGGCTTTCAGGATTATATTATTGTTTCAGGATCTACAGTTTCTAAAAGTTCATATTAGCACATCTGATGTGTTATTTTTAAATAACTGTAAAGAGAGTAGGCTGAAAACGAGAAGTTCTGGTCATCCTTTGTGAAGTGCAGGGCAGACAGGGATAAAAGAAAGGAGTAGAAAGATACTGAGAATCAGCTTGAAAACAAATGAATTTTAGGAAGTCTCTGGGATTGCTTTGATGAGAACTAGAGGGAAAAGTGGCAGAGTAAGACTGTGGTCTTCAAGGTGGAAGGGGATTAATTCAAGTAGATTAAAAATACCTAAGATAATGTCTTCCCTAGTGTGATGTCACCTCTTGATTTATTGGGTTCTTCTCATAAAGAAGGAGAGAGGAAAAACATGCCCAGCAAGAGTAAAGGGTAGAATTCCCAGTTTCTGTTATTTTTCATAAATTAAAGATCTACTGATCTTGTATAAATGTAAAAGAACCTAATAGTCCCTAGAAATTAAG
>PYHW01009964.1:2506172-2519197 GCA_013186435.1 Turdus rufiventris
CTCTTGTCTTCCTCTAGCCTATGAGCACAGATTCAGGCAAATGTGAATGAAAGCACAGAATGACAGCTAAACTCTATTTTTAAATCACATCTTCAAAGGTTTTCCAGGTGGTAGTTTAAAACCTGAGGTCTGCAACACTGCAAGTGCTTCCATAAGGCACAGAATAGGCCGTTGTCAAATAAAAACCTTTCTTTTAAGAAAGGCTCTTTTGAGGCTGGTGAAATCCCTTTAGGTGAGATGCGTTCAAATGAAAGCCTTTTTACTTTAGAAAGGAGAAGGTACCCTGTATTGTAGTGGATAGACAATCAGGCAGTCAGACTTTGAATGCAATGCACGATTTATGAAGGTGACACAAAGCTCCGTGTGGGGTCAGCCTCACTGAGGTTTGCACGTAATAAGACCTAAGCAGCATGTGTACCTGTAAGCCCTGCTTTTCAGCTGCAGGTCCAATAAGGAAACATTGGCAGCACAAATACATTGAGGAGTTAAAGGTCTTAAGGTATTTTTTGGTGTACATTTGACAAAAAAAATCTTTGGAAGGAGGAAAAAAGGAACTGGGGAACTAGGGAAATAGAAACCATGAGTTGAGAAATGTTAATAAGTGAAACCTGTAGGAATGACTTGGGAAAGCCAGGGCAGAAAAGCAGAGGGCTCAC
Organism: Turdus rufiventris; assembly: GCA_013186435.1. Classification (NCBI taxonomy): domain Eukaryota; kingdom Metazoa; phylum Chordata; class Aves; order Passeriformes; family Turdidae; genus Turdus; species Turdus rufiventris. Next base: position 2,506,829 of record PYHW01009964.1, read on the forward strand.
TGCACAAGGCTTACTCATTTTATTACTCTAGCTGACAAGTACCATGAAGAAACACACTCCCTCCCCCACCCTGTCAGGAAGGAAAATTGAAGGGAAAAAGGCTGTACCTCATGGATTGAGATAAGAACAGTTAAATAATTGAAACAAAATAAAACATAACAATACCACTAATAATACTAATTGTAATAACAATAACAATGAAAAGAAGAGAGGAAGATAAATAAAACCCTAGAGAAACAAGTGATGCACAACCAAGCTGCTCACTCCCCACTGATCGATACTCAGCTTGTCCCCCAGTAGCAATCAGCCCCTCTCAGCCAACTCCCTCCAGTTTCAATACTGCACGTGATGTTCTGTGGCCCAGAATATCCTTTTGGCCAGTTCAGGTCAGCTGTCCTGGCCATGCTCTTTCCCAGGTCCTTGTGCAGCTCCTCACTGGCAGAGCACGGGAACCTAAAAAGCCCCTGGGGTAAGCACTGCAGAGCAGCAGCTGAGCCATCAGTGTGTTATCAACATCAGTCTCATGCCGAGTCCAAATCCTGTAGCAACTACTAATATCAAAATTAACACTACCTCAACCAAAACAAGGACAGACTTATGGAAGGTTACTCTTACTTGCAGGCAATCTGCTCCAGAGGGTGTGAGGCCACCCAAATCCATGTTGTTTCACAGTCATGCAGTTCTGCAGGGTCATTGGGAAATATGAAAGGATGAACGTTTGTGGGAAGTAAATGAAAAGGAGTGAAGCAGGTAGAGCAGTGGAAAAGAGAGCTAGAATGAAAAGATACGTGGGAAGCACTGAGGGTAGAACTGCAAGGAGTGGATAGAAAGGGAGGGAACAAGAAAGCTATGCTATGCAAAACTGTGTGGTTTGGAAAGGCAAGATATGAGTGAGGGCAGGAGCATTGCTGTTTGGTTTTCACTTTTCTCCTTTCCCAAGCTGCCAGATCACATTCTCTGTGTCCCTTCTTAAATGACAGTTCCTCACTTTGCGTTCTTCCCACAGCTCCAAAGGTTATCCTTCCTTTTGTCTCCAGCTGTCAGGCTTCTTTGGTACCTCCCTTCTAGCCTGTGTAAGAAGCAGTGAGCTTCTCCACTTTCTTCTATGTTCCAGAAATACATCCATCTCTATGTTTACTGAACACATTTCCATGCATGGGACCTGATACTCTTTAAACACACACACAGAGACACACAAGCGAGGAATGCTGTTTAGAAAGGCATGTTACCCATGGGCAAGAAAGTCCCAACATAGTTATCAGTCCTTGTTCTGAAAAGGTGGCAGGTTACCACTGACTGTATGAAGACATCCCAGCTGACACTACCAATTTACTTTGTAAAAAGGAGTGTAAAATCCCTGTGTTACATGCCATTGACAAGTAAAAATTTATTTCTTTCCTCAAGAAGTGAGGATGAGCCATTAATAAATCACAAGTTTTGGAAGGAAGTAGCTCAGTATCACACTCTGGAGCAGTTGGATGACATTCTTAACTGCCAAGATCATGAGATTGAACTAATGTTTGTACAATATTTCAGATTGGAAGAGGACCTCAAGGATCATCTGGTCCAACATGTCTTGGTGAAAACATGGTCTAGAAAAGATGGCCCAGCATCCTGTCCAATGAAAGGTACTGTAAAAGGTATTTGCAGTAGACTGTTTGATTCCAAGCAACTTGGGGAGGTGTGGGATACACCTGAGATATGTGTATGATACAGCAGTTCTGCAATAGCTTTCCAAAGAGACACTGAGAGCTGCTTCTGTGGGTAATTGAGTAGAAATGCATTAATTTTTTAATGATTAGAATGTACATCAAAAAATGCTATTAATCCTATATAAAGACTGTTATTCATATATACATGGACAAAAAAATAGAGCAATAGGCAAAAAAGTGAACTGGAAATCATATTGGTATTTTTTTTTCTTGGGATGTGCCTGACAAAGCAACACTTAAACAGCAAACAAAAAGCTCTGTTGTGCACTTCACTTTTCATTTGCCTGGCTCCCTAGAAACTTCTGGGAATTGAAACACTGCACTTGTGGTTCCCTTCTTTAAATCAAAATGAGGAAAGACCAAAGACAGGGTGAACTCTGCTGGTTTCAGTTTGATATTTCCTGAACTGACTGGTCTGTTTCTTAGTTACTCATTTCCACTTGGATTGTGTTAACCTAGTCATATTAAAAGGGCTGCCCTGAGCAGAAAAATCCCTTCCCAAAAGCGATCTTTTAAAAGGGTGTGGTGTATTTTCTTACTGTTTGCATATGTATCCGCAAAGACAGACTTATTAGGTGGGTTAGAAATGATACAATAATCTGCATGAATCATCTGTATGTTAGCTCCACTGCAGACCAGTGAGCATGTAATCAGACCTGCTACTTGTCCAAAAACTATAACTGCATAGAACCTAATAATTTCACAAACCCTACAGGCTTGAGGATGGGTCAGGTTTCATCAGGAGAATACAGCATGGCCAAAGCAGTCATAAAGCAGAAAAAATTAAGTAAGAGAGAGAGCATAAGGCAAAAGCACTTGAAGTTATAGATAGAATCTTTGAATCTGCTTTCATGTGACAAACTTTCCTTAACATTACCATGTAAAAATAGCAGATGATAGGCTTGTTTCTATTGTATATATTTATGCAATTGCATGAAAAGATGTTGGACAAAAAATTTATCTGAGAGCTGCTTCCTTTCTAGACAATTTTTAAAAAGAATTGTAGAGGGGATAAGAGTGGAAAAAATTACATCTGCTTGTAATGCCTGTGGAGTATGACTACTGTTATTTTCTGTTGCTCTTTCAGTTGTGAGCAACTGGTCTTTTTATTGTAAGTGACAAGAAGCATTTTCAGCTATTATTAGGTGTGTTTGAATGCCATTTCCATCATTTAGAAGGGTCCAACAGTATTCTACCATGCACTTTTCTTCTGAGCATGTATCAAAATGAAAAGTTGGTGATTAGAGAACTGATCTGAGTAGCAATGATGGAATATGTAATTACAGTAATTTCATGACCGCAAGGCGCACCGGACTATAAGGCGCACCTCCGAGAGTCGGCAAATTTTGCAACTTTGTACATTATATAAGGTGCACAGGACTATAAGGCACACTTCATTTTTTCAGCGAGGATCCACCCCCAGCTTCCTCCGTGTGGCTGCTGGCCGCGGCTGTGCCTCCACCCAGCAGCTGCAGCACTGTGGCCCTGCAGGCCTGCCTTCACCTGGCTGCCATGGCCCCATGGGCCCGCCTGCACCTGGCTGCCATGGCACTGCGGCCCCGCGGGCCCACCTGTACCCAGCAGCTGTGGCACCATGGCCCCGCAGCCCCGCCTTCACCCGGCTGCCATGGCACCGCGGCCCTGTGGGCCTGCCTTCACCCGGCTGCCGTGGCACTGTGGCCCTGTCTCCACCCAGCAGCTGCGGCCCCGCAGCCCCACCTTCACCCGGCTGCCACAGCCCTGCCAGATCCCGCCATGGCTCACACTTGCGGGTTGGCAAATTTCTGGACTTTGTACATTATATATGGTGCACTGGACTATAAGGTGCACTTCCGGTTTTGTGCCAAAATTGTAGTCAAAAGGGTGTACCTTATAGTAGTGAAATTACTGTACAGAAGAGAAGGAAAACTTTAGTAGTTGGAACAGTAACCTGGAATGTTAGAAACATGCCTGCTGCACCACAGATACCTGGACAATCTGAAATTAATATTTTAGACCTCATTTACTCAATTGTGAGCGTGCATTCAATACCTTACAAAACTGTTGTCTTGATGGGGCCATTTGGAACCCTGGTGACAGCAGCAATATAATGTTGATAGACTTTTCTTACGTCTCCTCTGATCTGGAAGAGTAAGCCAACATACACATCAGTCGTGCCTTCTAATTAACTCTAATTAAACTAAGCAAAACTTAATTTTGCTGCCCACTTGAGCATATCCAATCACACCTAATAGTCCACATCTCTCCATGATTCCTGGAAAGCTTCCCTTCCAAATGGAAGCACAGCATCTTGAAGCTCTTACAACACATACAACTGCAGCAATTTATGCCTTCACTGGTTTTACTCACGACTAAATCTGGGTTTTTTCAAAATTTTTCTTCTGAAGTAATGTGAAAACAGAGGAAAGATGCAAAATTATTTAGCAAAACTGGGATATTGCTAATTAATATTTTTATGTTGAATCGCAGTTTTTTTTTTTTTTTTTTTCATTGCACTACTGGTAGAGATTATTCAGCTCTTAAATAAAATGGTTTCTCTACAGCAACAAGAACCTGCACACATTACATCTCCTGTCCTGCAACTTCTGTGTGAGCATTTTCTTTTTTCTCCACTGAATGCCCTGCTGTACTGGGCTGGCTTTCTCTGTTTTGTCTTGTTTCCTTTTTGACTTGTTCTATGAGATAGCTTCCAGCCTTTTCTAATGACAGCTATGATATCTGGCATAAGGGCACCTTAAAACAGTTTTTTCAATCAATGGATTAGGAGAACAAAAGAACATAAATGACACAGTGAATAATGTGGTCAGAGACATGAGGTCTCAATCAGTTACAGATTTGATTCAAAGTTCTGACTGGTAAAGCTTCAGCTGGCAAAGGTTAGTGTTGTCACCAGAAAGGCAGGATGGCCTAAGTTACCAAAGGAGTAAAAATAGGTTTTGCAGTGAATGAAAATGTTACTTTTTCAGAGATTGCTGTCCCTGGGTAGCTCTGATTATTGAAATCCTCAGAGAAAAGGAGTTTGATACAGATGCCTGACAGCCAGCAACTGCTCTGCAGCTTTCCCCAGTCTTGCCAAGAGGTGTCATTACCTCTGGGATACCCAATATATAGCTCTCTTGGGGAGCAGAGAACAGCTCAGCTCTTCCTTCCTGCTGTCCGGAGGTTCCCATGACTGCATGGGGGCAATGCAGAATATTTAGAAAGACAGCCTGAGAAAGTGAGGGGAAAGAATTGGCCTTTATGTGAGAAAGAAACTGGAGCACATAGGGTTCTGCATGGCAATGGATGATGACCCACCTGAGTGGATATGAGTAAGGGAGAAAAAGCAGACTAGTGGAGACAGTGTAGGGGATGTCTGCTATGAGCTGCCTGACCAGGAAGAACAAGTGGATGAAGTCTCCAACAGAGAACCATGTGCAGCTTCCCATTCTCTTCTTACAGGGGATTTCAAACACCCTGATACCTGTTAAGGGGACAACACAGATGGCCATAAGTGATTGGTCTAGGGAAGGACTGATGACAGGTACCTCATGTGAAAGAGGAGCCAACGAGGAGAGGGTGTTGCTTGACCTTATACTCAGTAGCAAAGAGGGTTTTGTTGGGATGTTAAGACCAGTTACTATGAAATGGTGAAGTTCAGGATCCTGTAGGCAGGGAATAGAGCAGACAGCAATGTCACAATGCTAGACTTCAGGAGAGCAGATTTTGACTTCTTCAGATATCTGCTTAGAAGAGTCTCATGGGATGATGCCTTGGACAGAAAAGTGGCCCAAGATAGCTGGTTAATATTCCGGGATCACCTTCTCCAAAATCAAAGAGAAGTCCATCCCAGTAAGTAGGTCAGGTGCAAATGTTAGGAAGCCTATGTGGATGAACAAGAAGATCCTGGCCAAACTTAAACAAAAAAATGGAAGCATGGAAAGGGTAAAACTGGGACAGGTAACCTGGAAGGAATACAGAGACACCATAGAAGCATGCAGAGATATGATTAGGAAAGCTAAATCCCTACTGAGAATGAATCTGGTGAGATATGTCAAAGACAATTAAAAGGGCTTCTTTAAGTACATAGGTGACAAAAGTAAACCAGGGAGCTTGCTGCTGCCATAAGACTGGGAGGGATGGCTGATACACCAGAGGCTTGTGCTGCCTTCTGGAGTCACCTCAGTGCACTACAGAAATGGGCTGACATGAACCTCATGAGGTTCAGCAAGGAGAGGTGCAAAGTCCTGCTCTATGAAAGCAACAACCCCAAGCGCTGGGACCCATCAATCTGGAAAGGAGCGAGGCAGAACGGGGTCTGGGATGCCTCACAAAGACCATGTGCAAGAAATGTGCCCTTGCCGCGATGAAGACTGCTGGTGTCCTGGGCTGCATTAAGCAAAGTATTTCCAGCAGGTTTGGGGAAGTGATGCTTCCCCTCCCCTCAGGTGGTGCCACACCTGGAGTGTTATGATCAGTTTTGAGGTCTCAAGTACAAAAGAGATGTGGGCATGTTGGAGACAGTCCAGTGAAGGAGCATGAATGTGATAAAGGGACAGGAGCGTCTCTTGGATGAGGAAAGGCTGAGAGAGCTGGGACAGTCCAGCCTGGAAGAAGAGAAGGTTCTGGGGAATCTTATCAATGATAATGGATACATGAATGAAGGGTACAAAGGAGAGAGAGTCAGGATCTTTCCAGTGGTGCCCAGAGATGGGACCAGACAGGCTGAAACATGTGAGGTTCCATCTGAACATCAAAATACACTTTTTCACTCTGAGGGTAACAAAAACTGTCCCAGGTTGCTGTGGGAGATGTTAGAGTGTCTCTCCCTGGAGATATTAAAAAGCCTTCTGGTCATGATCCAATGCAGTTAGGTCTTGGTGACCCTGGTTGATCAGGGGTATTGCGACTATGTGACCTCTGAGGTCCCTTCCAACCTCAGCCATTCTGTGATTCTTCAACATGATCAAAGGCAGTGTTCTCCAATATGCAAAAAAAAAAAAAAAAAAAGCATGAAATGGTGCTTCTGTAGCATTCTAGCTCTCAAGAATTGTACTGCAGGCTGCCACTGTTGTTTAAATGGGCAAAATAAAATGATAAAATATTACTACCAGGAATAAAATACCTTAATGCCTCTAAAGTCTAATTAATATTGTGAGTGTTCATTTGATTGCTTTTGAGGTAAATGAGTTGATATAAAAAAAAAAAGAAAAACAAGAAAATGGAGCAACTTCAGAAAAAAAATGGCACAAACACTTCAAAACTAATTACAGCTAGTCCTCAAGATGGAAATGAAGCTAGAATGACTTGTTCTGACAAGTTATTGCAATTCAGAAGAGGAAAATAAGACTGAGTGATTAATCAGAAAGGATCATGCTATAGAAACCATTCTGTTTTCAATCAAGAATGGCACAAAAGTTTTAAAATGAAGACATTTCAGAGGCAAAATCTTCATGTTTCCCTCTTCATTAAACTCTTGAGATATGTTGTCCATAATCTATATACATTTGTTGAGTGCTTCTATAATCTAGCAGGAAAATGTTTCATCAACAAGTACTTTGATGTCAGTAATGGAAATAACAGGTTTATTCATATGGATTCAGAAATCTGCCTTCAGATTCACCAAGGTGGAGATTTAGGATCATGTAGGATAGTTTGTGTTCAGTAAAGTGGGTGGCAGCACAGACTCTTCCTAACACAAGACCAGTTTCTCCTCGTTAACCTAAAACTTAGTTTAGCTCTGAGCATTTGGGGTCATTTGGAATAAAGCCCAGTTAAGATGCAGAAATATGTTTTTGTGTGAAGGAGAAAAAGATCCTTGTATGTGTCCCTCTGGCTGCAGTGGCTGCCTTTTCTGTAGATATATCCAGGAGACAATGATAAAATGCTGCACTTAGCCCAGAAATATGTTCTTATTGCAAAAGAACAGGATACTTTGGATTAGGTGGCTTGATGCAAGTGACTGCATTATTACAGTGTTAATTCCTTTTTTAGCCATGGCATATATTTTAGGAAAAAAGTCTAATATTTATTTTAAAATGTTGAGTGATGAACAACACAGAACAGACCACAGTAGGTTGCTCTCCTCGGTCATTAGATTTATGGAAAAAAGATGAAACAAAAATCTTGAACTTGTCAGGCATCCACCCTCATGGCTTCTGTCATTGCTGGACTGCAGTGCCACACTGTCAAATCTGTGTTCCATTTGCCTGGATTTAAGCTTCTATGTGTTTTTCTTCTTCACTTAGTATGTTAGTATGTTTTTGTGTCTTTCTCTACAAGACAGGTTTCCTTAACCTATAAACATTCTTCTCCTTCCTCCAAGACATTTTCAGTTTCAAAACAGATTTTGCAGTACTAATTATTGTTTAGGGGTGGTAAAAGGATCAGAAGTTCTCTGTCTCTACTCATTACTTTCCCTGTGGGCATAAAATGTCACTTTTTTCTTTTTTACAACAATATCACACTGACAATATCACACTGTGTTTAGATAATCAATAAATGTTACTCAAAATAACTTTTATATTCATTGTAGCTAACTTAGAGGCCTCCTTTTAACTAAAAATTTCCTTTATTCTTCCTATACATATATAAAATTTCACATATCCTTTTCAGAAAAAGAAATCTTTTCTTGACTGCATTCAGCTTCCCAGCTGGTTTGAGTCCTCTGGCTGCACAACTGTCTCATCTGTCCCCTCCATACATGCAATCATTCTTCAGTTTTTGTATCATACAACCTGTATGTCATTAGTTATGTAATGATTTTCTATATTCTTCTCAGTTATGAATTTTAATATTGAATTGCAGAGGGTCAATATTCACAATACCGAAGTCACTAGGTCATATGACTTACTCAAGTTACTAGATCAGCTTTTCTAGGTTTTTACCTCCTTTGTATATCAGCATATTTTTTCCTGCTGGGCCTCCTGAGCTCCTCTGATGATCAGATCCTGAAAACCAACAAGCAGCAATTCCTTGATTTTTCTGAACATGCTCAGGCATAACTAAGTTCCTTAAGTGGTATGGTCTATTTCTCATTTGCAGGCTATTTGTGTATTTAGAGAAATGATTTTAAGCAGTTCTATATGATTATTTCCTTTTTAATATTTGAACTCTCTCAGCTGATTCTCTCAGCTCTTTCCTGCTTTCTGTGACTGGCCCTTTAAAAGAAATATGCCTAAATACATCTCACATAGAGAGGTTATATATACATCTTTGGACTTTATTCTGTTTGCAACAATAAATCAGAGGAAGTTGTTAAAATGCGAGAATGTGTGATTTGTGGAACCAGATTAAACCGGTATATCATATTAGTTAATCCCATAGATTTGGTGTTATTTCAAAGTAAAGCTGGCCACCAACTAGCTCCCTGAACCTCCTCCATGAATCACTTAAACATGAACACATCTGGGCACTGACACAGCTTTAAAATTTCAAACAAGTGAAGCTCACTGCACAACTGACATTTAAAAATGTACTTTAAACATCTCACTGAACATGGGTTTAGACCAGCTGCACAGTGGTATGCAAGGAAGCATGATTCCTGACCATCACTGAAACACAGCTTGCCAAAAATGAAGGAAGAAAACAGTGAAGATGGGAATATGTTGTGTCTGGTAGGAGTAATAGGGGTTACTCTCACACACCAAATAAAGGGATGATCACAGAAGCAAATTTGCTATCAGATACAGAGCTTCACTGAAAAAGATGGTGTGTGATGGTCTATCAGCACCATGAGCTGACATCAAGAATTTTGTTTTTAATATCTTTCACCATAAGGAAACATTCTACAGGAAGGTGAAGAGAGAAAGTAAATTTGTACTGTGTCTTGTTTGGCAAAACTCCGAGTTGCATTTCTAGGACACAGGGAGCACAACTAGTCTTCTACTGACATTTAAATATATTTCAGCAGCTTGATTTGACTCCTATGATTACTCTCTGCTGTCTTCATATTCAGAGTGACAGTGATTTTTGGGGATTTATTTTTGTTAGCTGTTTAGCCAGAAGTTGTGCTGGAAGTCTGAGGAAATTTCCATTGTTTATATTATGACCAATTCTATTTCAATTATTTCTGAATGCATTTTGCTTATCTGCCAAAATTATCTGCTCAGATCTCAAAGTCTACACTATTGGGATCCACTGACAGACTCTTGCTACCATTTCATGCTTGTGTCTTTCCAAGAAAGGAGGTTTCAGTTGGAGTGCAAATGTTGACCCAAGACAGGCTTGGACAAAGCTTTTTTTCATATGAAACTGCTGAGCTGCTGAAGTCAATTTCCTGTAGGAAAAGGCTAGTTTCAACAACTGTTTGTTTACTGTTCAAATACAGGAAAAGACCATGCAGATAACTTTTATCTGAAGTTTTGGTATAAACAGCCAGGCTTAGTTTAACTGTTTGTTTTTGTGAAATAGAAACACAGCAAAACAGTTAAGAGCTACTTCACTGTTAATATTTCTGCTGAGATTTTGGCTTTCCATTCCAAATTAGGGCTAGAAGATTTTCACGTTCCTGGGGGACAGAAAACCAGTTTTTATCTCCCTCTTCCAGTCTTGTGCAATCACTGAAGTTTGGACAAATTACTTGATGAAGCATATTAAAATGAATGAATTTATATTGTTGACTTATTAATGATTGAGTGGAGATATAAAACTATTTGTAAGAAGGATAAAACCGCAAATAAATGACTGAGGGGAGTTGGAGGACTTGTCATAAAAAAGAATGGGATGGCATCAGAAAATTAAAACCAGCTTGATCATCAAGCTAATGTTTCTTGGTGAGACAGAGTAACTCACTATTAATTTTTTAACAGTTTCACATGAAATCTCTTGCCTGTCAGAGACAATAAACAGTCAAAGAAACTAGAAACTTCACATTTTTGAATCTCTTGACTGCATTTTACTAAACCTTGTTCAGCTGCCTTCATCTTTCAGGGAACTCTTGAAATGCAGCTGCCCTTCCTTGGCTGAAATGACCTTTTTTCAAATTTAAAGTTTCACTTCATACTGATGGATTGGTGTGTTATGCACTGCCTTGCTGACACTGCTGAAGCCCAAGGTACATGGAAAGTCCTTCCAGAGACTTTATAAGCTGCCGATTCTATTGTATCTGTCGAACAGTTAAGAAATTCTGGAAGTTAAATGAACAGAGATAATAGACAGTTGGCACTTTCAGCTGAAAGTGCTTTCTTTTGGAAAACTCCCTTAATTTGCCTGAAAGTCTTAGCAGAATTGTGCAGACTAGTCCACTTGGAAAGACCTTTCCAGCTAAATCTGAGGAGTCACAATTGCTAAGCGAGGATGTGGAAAACAGAAACCCTCCACTCTGAATTGGGTAGGGGGACGGTGAGATGAAATTCTCTTACAGTTCCAGGGAATCTCTGGCCCCCTGAATGATGCTTTTATTTCAGATTTCTGAAAAAAGGGACATACAAATAAATAGTCAAATTTTGAAAATATGGATCACCATATTTGTTTCTTCTCAAGCAAATATGGAGGTCAGAGCTCAGATCTTTGTGCAGCAACTGAAGTCATCACCCTCAGCATGTGCTGCCTGACACTACCAAGACATCAGATGTTCTGGCAAATGCAGCACAGAAAAGTGAAAATGAGCATGCAAAATAAGCTGACATCTGAGGGAAAGATCTCTTTATTCAAAGAGAGAAAACTGCAAAAATGACCAAGAAGATCAAAGGAAGTAAAACCAGTGATCCCTGGGAGGAACAACTGAAGTTATGAGTCTTACTGAGTCTTTATGACATAAAACTTCCTATCTTAGCTTAGCAGCTTAAAGGAAGTTTATTTGTCTGGTCTCAAACTCAGGTGACTGACTTTGAACTCATTTGAGTTTTGGATTAGACATCTGTTCATACAGGTTTTAGCAGAAAAGCGTGCAAGATTTTATGTAGAAGTTTTATTTCATAGATTGTTAGAGTACAGATAGAAAGGTAATAACAGCAGCATCTGATTGACAGTAACTTCATGGCATGTGCCTTTACTAAATGTTCTTTTCAAGCTTCTTTAGGAAGTCCAGGTAAAAGAGAAAATCTAAAACAATGTCATGACATGATAAGAACAGAAGCTCTTCTATCATTGTCCAGAAATCCATTTTGAAGGGAAAATATATAATAAACGGTAGATTTTGGATTCTTAGAGAAAAACCTGAACTGGAAGAACAGAAGGTCCTGTCAGTATTCATGCTGGGATTAACTTGGAGCAGTCCCCAAATTGTAACATATCACTCCAAGCACCCCCACCCTTCTGAAAACCCATTTGAAAAAGACAGTAAATGTCTTTCTCATGGAGCTGCTTATAACCCAGGCCATCTTATGAGGAAAAATGCACTGGCAAGTGATGGAAAGAATTTCATCTCATGACAGTTGAAATATTGGGAGAAAAATTTTTCTTGCTGTTTGCTCTCAGGAGATGTTTTACTGGAAGCTTCTCTCTGATCCCTAAGAGAAATTATGCAAGCAACCATTTCAAAAAATTTTATTTCCAAGATTGTCTTCTTATACTTAGTGTTGAAGTTATAGTTCCTTATTAAAAAAATTTCATAAGCCTCAGAACCCCCACATACAAAATGCTATCCTATCCATTCCCAAACTGAGTGTTTTTGTGTTTTTTTGCCTTGCTGAAAGGTCCCAGACTTTCATCCTAACCTGAATTGCAATTTCAGAGA
>PYHW01009964.1:2519213-2540288 GCA_013186435.1 Turdus rufiventris
GAGAAGAGAAGAGAAGAGAAGAGAAGAGAAGAGAAGAGAAGAGAAGAGAAGAGAAGAGAAGAGAAGAGAAGAGAAGAGAAGAGAAGAATCAATTCCAAAAGGGTTTTTCAGTGATCAGGTCAGCCTTGTTATGGTTACTGTAATCAGACAAATCCCAAAAAAATGGTAATTGGTTCCTATTTTGGACTTCAAAAAATACCCTCCAAATGGAAATTTAAAGTGGGTAGGGATGAAATAAACACAATTTTAAAAACTTATCTTAGTTTATTTTACTTATTAACAGTACAAGGAATATTTACTTCCCAGACCTGAATGACTTGTCTGGCACACTCTAGGGCGTGTGTTCACCCCACTTCAGAGATCACTGTTCTGAACCCTAGCTCACAGGAATGTAATTTTCTTCCCTTTTTCTCATCCCAAAGGAAATGAAGGACAATTTTCTCTTTTATTTTTAAATTTACTTAAACTGTGAATTAATGATCCTTTTTCTAGTGTTGAAAATCTACATAATTTATTGATTGTAGCAGTAAATAATAATAACAACCATATATAGTAATTTTACGACCATAAGGCGCACTGGACTATTAGGTGCACCTCCGGGAGCTGGCAAATTTTGCAACTTTGTACATTATATAAGGTGCACCGGACTATAAGGCGCACTTTTTTTTTTGCAGCGAGGATCCGCCCCCAGCTCCCCCCACACGGCTGATGGCCACAACCCCGCCTGCCCCTATCAGCGGCGGCCCTGCCGGCCCTGGCACCGCTGCCCTGCCTCCCCGTACCGGCTGCAGCCCCACAAGTCCTGCCTGTCCCTATCAGCTATGGCCCCTTTGGCCCCGGTACCGCAGCCCTGCGGGGCCGCCCTTGGCTCGAGGGCAGCGTGGGGCAGGGCCACCCTTGGCTTGGGTCGCCCTTGGCTTGGGGGCTGCACAGGGAGGGGCCACCCTCAGCTCGGGGTTAGCTCGGGGTGGGGCTGCCCTCGGTTCGGGGCGGCGTGGGGCCGCCTGCTCCCTCCCTCCCTGTGCGGCTCCTGCTGGCTGGGGGCTGCCTGCATCTGCCAGGTCCCGCCCCGCCTCGTGGCTCAGCTCATGGCTCACACTTCTGGGTTGGCAAGTTTCGCAACTTTGTACATTATATAAGGCACACCGGACTATAAAGTGCAATTCCAGGTTTGGATTAAAGTTTTACTCAAAAGGGTGCGCCTTATAGTCGTGAAATTACTGTATATTAACAGTGGAAAGAAACATTGCAATTAACTTGAAATTAAAATACCATAAGTTGTGAAGAAACTATCAGGACTCTGACATATCCTAAGACTCTGACCAACCTTGCCTGAGATTCCCACCCACACCCTCTTCCTAGGGGCCTGGGAACCTCACTTGCGAAAAAATGAAATATTTTCTATTTTAGTTAATTATTTATCTCATCACTTGTGAAAGAATGAAAGTATTTTCTATTTTAATTAATGATTTATCTCATCTGTTGCAACCTACTCCCAGACAGAGTAGCCCATTTTCTGGAAAGAATCTCTTGGAGGATTATGATGTGGTGCAGCAGGTATTTTGGACTGTATTCTGGCATAAACTGTCCAACAACTCCAGGACGATCTCCAGCATTTGTCTATTTTCAGGCTTGAGCATCCAGTAGACATAACAGTAAGATAGGACCTATGTAGCATCAAGGAAAATATGTTATGGAACATTATATAAAAATGTTTTTTAGTTTCCTAAAGTCTTCCTTGACTTCCCATATGACTAGGAAATAGACAGGGAAGTGCTTGCTTATTTTTCTTCCATTGCTCTGCTTTGATTTTCTCAAGTGGGCTGAGAGGCCAATAGGGAAATTTTTGTTCTTCCTATCTTCAGCTGATAGGGAAACCCAAAGGCTTGGATTGCAAGGCATGGAACCAGCTCTGACCATAAATATTATGAAAGTTATGTGATAGATGGAGACACTAGGAACTCCTCTAGGAAATAATTTAGGAAACCCCAATATTTCTGCTGTTGGCCCTATACAGCTCAATCTTCAGAGAGCAATTATCACCACTGCAAAATTATTTATAGAACTGTAACATGGTCTTTCCTTAGGAGAAGTTTCTGCCTTCCCAAAAGAGCTTTGAGTCTCATTTGAGCCTTTGCAAGCTGCATGCTCGTTAACTGTCACATTAACAGAAAACAATTGAAAACAGATTAATAGGCTCCCAAATAGCTTCACACCATGTTGAGGGCAAGAGATTGCGTTGAGAGCTTCTGATCAGTCTGAGGGACTGTTGCCTTCAGAGTGCAACTGAGGACAGATGTGCCAGCAGCTGTTAATGGCTTGCTAAGTAGTGCTGCTTAGGGTCCGAGTCCCACGGGGGAAGGAGAATGTCCCCACCTCTGACCTTCCTAATGCTGTTAATTTAATGGATCTGTCCTTGCAGTGCTTTGCTTTTTTGAGGGGAGACAGAATCAGGGTTCCCTGCACCCCTCCTGTCACTTTTTCTTTATTTACCTCCTCTCTTCTTATTTCTGGCCAGTACAACGAAATAATAACGACAACAACAATAATAAAACTCATGGGGATAGAGCCTGCATGACACTGTAAAATGTTCATCATGGTTATTGCACTTGCTAGAGCACTTCATAGATTCTTCTTGGTCCATTTAAAAAGTTTCCCACAGAGCTTCTGCAGACTCTCTCTTCTGCCTTCTGCATATAAATACAGCCCCTGGACCTATTGAATAAAACCAGTGATTGTTTTGCATAGTGCCTCCCATCCAACAGTGCCTACAGCCACAGTGCCTCAGCAGTTGGCAGAAACACCCTGCTTTGCTCAGGGATGAGTCTGCCAACTTGCAGGCAGAAATGTCTTTATATCTTTTAAAAAATACAACCTTGTGGGTTGAGCTTTGAAAGA
Source organism: Turdus rufiventris (assembly GCA_013186435.1). Taxonomy (NCBI): domain Eukaryota; kingdom Metazoa; phylum Chordata; class Aves; order Passeriformes; family Turdidae; genus Turdus; species Turdus rufiventris. The sequence goes on from PYHW01009964.1 coordinate 2,522,112, forward strand.
ATGTTGGGTGCAGGGACCACTCAAATGTGTACCAGTCTCATTAGGTGCTTTATGGGCATCCCTAATAATTTAAAAGGCTTTTGAAAACCTGACCATGCATAGTATAGAAATTCTATGAGCTTTGAGAACAGAAGTAATGCAGTAGTTCAAATATGTGGTGGAATGTAGGTGATTACCAGTATTTTCAAAGGCATGCATATGCCTGACTAGGCTCTGACAATGTAGATCTACAGAAATACTTGAGAAACTTTACAGCAGCTTTCCCTGAGAATATTTCCTCCACTAAATGGCTGATAGATTAATAATAGTAACTAGTGAATTACAGAATAAAGCTAGATACATTTCCATGAACACAGTGCAGAAATTGGATAAATAAAAATATGCATACAAATATTTTGGCCCCTGAAACTTTGATCAAATTGGTCACAAGATCTTAACCTTATCTTGGCATGAGCAGATGCCATTATGCTTGGAGTTGTTACTGAAGGCACGGAGGATTATATCCTGTCTCTGTTTATGTTTTCAATTTTGAGCCTTCTAGGATTGGCTCATCTATATGGTGTTTTGAAATGTATGATTACAAAATAAATAAAGTACAAACAAGTCATTATTGTATCTGGAAAGGGATGAGACTGCATACATAGGGAAAGCACAATCAGGACAGCTGTGCTAATACAAGTTCTGGCTCTAAATGCCTAATGAATCCCTTCTTTCTTCCAAGATATCTCCCTAGAACCTGCCAGCAGTGCTTTTACTGCACACATTAAAAAATAGTAGTTCTTTTTTTTTTCAACATAGCTAATAATTTATTGGTAACAGGGCACTGATGTCAGTTTCCAGAAGTTCCAGTTTTCCAGTTTTCTCTAGATGACTATTTCAAATTAGATAAGAATTTGGATATTTGCATGAACTTTTGAATGTTTACAGCATCTCTTTTTCTCTTCCATACACTGGGCCCTAAATCTGAACTGGTTGCATGTCTTTATTTTCCTAGGGAATGTGCAAATTTCCTGGAGAATGACACTGATTAAGTCCCCAGTTCCTTGGTGCTCTGGGTGTGTTTGACTGAACCTGGACAGTGCTCAGTGCTGCCAAATCCTGCAGGGCATGCTGCAGCCCTGCTGCCATCTCATCACTCTGAGCAGTGGTATCTTGTCTTTGTCTCTTGAGGTTTTGTCCTTGGATTGTTAGAGGTGTACAAGAAAAATTTTGGCATCCTGTACGTTTCAGCCTAGGACAGGCTGCTCTCTGCTCTCCATTGCTTCTCTTGCTTCTTCTGCTATCAGTGCCTTCCATCTCAACATGTGGACAGGCCAGAGGGGGTGGACTGACAGGAGCGGTTTGAAAGTCTGCAGTGACAGATGGAAAGTTCTACCCCTGGTATGCATGAACACCTTTCAGTCCCACAGTCTGAAGATAGCCTGTTTAGGGAGCAACTCTGTGGCAAAGACCTTGGTCTCCAGGTTGGAAGGGGCATAGGAATTTTCCTGTAAGGTGAGGCTGGGGGAGCTGGGCTTGTGCAGCCTGGAGAAGGTATAGCTTCATGGAATATGACAGCAGCACCCTGGGGCTATGGGGATGTCATAGAATAGGTGCAGCCAGGCTGATCACAGTGCTGCAGGGCAGGAGAATGTGAAATAGCAGGCATAAGTTGAAAGAAGAGAGTTTCATAGTGGATATAAGGAAATTTTTTTCCCACAAGGAGACACAGGCAGTGGAAGAGGTTGCTCTGAGATGTTGCATAATCTTTGTTCATAAAGGTTTTCCATATGCCAGTGGACAGAGCCTGGAGCAACCCAATCTGATCTCAGATGTGAGACTGCTGTGAGTAAAAGGATGGATGTGAGATCTTTCCAACCTGAAATTCTGTGTGATCATACGATTTTCTATTGTCATCTTATTTTGGGCAGTGGATTCCTGTAATCAGTGTTAGAAAAAGAGAGATGTTAAAATGTTATAAACCTAGGAATTATGACAACTTCAGAAAGGAGAAACGAAAGACTAAATACTGGGGTATTGAAAGGGGGTGATAGTGTTGGGGAATGAAGAAAAAATGAAGTGTAGGGACACATGGTCAAGGAGAAAGTAAATGGAGATGGTAAGAGCTAGGACGTAGAAATAAGTGATGGATAATGAGATGGGAAACAAAGTGGTTCAGGGAGACAGTAAAGGGAACAGGGAGATGCTAGACATCTTGAAACACTTCATATTCATATTTTAGAGATGAGTGCTCATTATCAGTTTTTCTTGGAGCTTTTCCATTTCTAAATATGTATAGCAAAAGTGTCCTATTAGTGCCACCAACAAAATTCAGATCCTGTGCTAATTGCTAATTTTGTTTATCCTTATAGAAAAAATATCATTAGTACTTTCACATTTTTCTCTCAGGGCTTTGGGCAGCACCATCCCAACTATTAGTAATGGGTGGCAATATCTCTGGCTCAGAAAACCTGGATTAGTTCCCAGCTTTGCTGTTATCACAGCATTGTATTGTTCGGGAAAAGATAAAGCTTTGTACAATACTTTATCTCTGAAAGCACAAAGTCTGGGAATGTGAAATGATTTTGTTTGATTTTGAAACATTAGAAAAAGAAAAAAAAATTGCTATATATTTTAAATTTCACTGTTTGTATTAATGTATTTATATTAAAACGATGGTACTGGATATTGCTCTAAAAAGCATCTAATATTAGCCTTAACTTTGGGTTATTTGTATGTCTGGATAAGGAAATCTGTCAGAAAAACTTTGTGGGAAGCTGCTTGTTCAAGGTCCAGGTTTGGTTTCAGTCACTCTTTCCTACTGATGCTGAGACACATAATCAGTGAGGTTTAGTGGTGGTGTAAAGTACCACTTTGTTTTTAGTATTTGTGAAAAAAAATCTGTCCTTTACTCACATTGCATTGACTTCTACTTTAAATATCAATGTCAATTTGAAGGCCTAGGCTAAAATTAAAAATAGCTGTATTTTAAACATTTCAGCTACTTTGGTTCTCAGGAATGTTACCATCTCACTATTTTCAGACCATTTTCACTGGTCTTGACATCTGCCATTCATACTATTTCTTCATGATACATCACTATCGTTAAGGGAAACGAAAACTGAAAAGGAAGAACAGATATGACCTTGTGTAAGAGCTATTAGCAACAGCCTCTGAAGCAGACAAAGGAACCTACTCGAGGGTGATACAATATTTCTTTGAAAATTTTAAAAACATACTAAATTTTTCAATGGCTGACAGTGAAGGTATCTTTCGGACATTTAGCAACAGAGATTTTTTTTTGTCATAAATTTTTGGTTTCTCATCTGTGGAGAGGGGAGTTTTCTATTTTGTTCCTCATATAACTTCTACTAAATTTAAAAAGTCACAAACAAATGCTTTATTTTTTATTGAGTATTCCTGTTTAGCCTAATTTAACTCTTTAACAATGTCTCAAATGCTGGAATTTCTATTTGTAGGTGAGAAAATCATCTTCCATCTTGAGGAAGACATCACGTAGATCTGGTATTGAGCACATAAAATCCATTACTCTCTGTAACTTTGAGAATTTGAAAAGGAAGTTAAAATATTATTTTAAAACTTCGCATTCCCAATACAGGAACTACCTGTAACTGTAAGTATCTGAATAACCTGGTGTGTGACCTTCTTAGTGTCTGCTGAGTACTTTGCAAAAGCAGTTTCATGCCAGAGATGCACCCAGCCACTGGGATGGATGCCACCCGTGAATCCTAGAGTGTCCATGTGAATTGAATCTTCTACCAGCTGCTCCTGCAGCCACCCTGCAGCCACACACTCAGGCTGGAGCTGTACGCCGTAGGGCACATGACAGAGAAGTGCTCTAGCATCCATTTGATGCTGGAATGTGGGTGCTCCCCTGCCTCCAAAAACAAGCTGCTGCGGGACCAGAGCTCATCCCTTCTACACACCACAACCTCTGCACTCATTCCTGTGCAAGGAGGAAATTTCCTGCTGGCACAAATTGCTGAGATCTGCTTGTCTCTGTTAGCCTTTAGTGACTCTGCTGGCATCTAAAGGTGCTGCCCTCCTCCAGTCTGCCCTCTGGGATGCAGATCTGTGTTGAGCTGGTTTCTGCCACACACCATGGCAGCCCAGACACATTCCTGATCCTTCAGCAGGCAGCCAGCAGCTTTCCCAGTGTGCCAGTTTGCTCTGGGGTACTTAATTTTCTTTCTTTCAGTGACTAAGATGAGCAGTTTCTATAGGTTTGAAGTCCTGAAGCTACAGAACAGTTTAGACGGGTTCGATAATTTGAGCATTTGAATTTGAGCATGTTGACTCTGTTGAGCCACACAATTTGTCTGTGGGCAAGCAAATAACAGAAGGTTAATCAAGCTGAACAAATGAACACGCATGGAAGGGGCTTTGACTAGACCACCAGGCGCCTAACCAGGCACCTGGTGCAGCTGGCAGGGAAGGGATGGCATCCACAGGGACCTTCGCAGGCTTGAGACGTCAGCCTGTTAAACCTCATGAAGTTCAATGAAAAGAAATGCCAGGTCCTGCACCTGGGCTGGGGCAATCCCAAGCACAAATACAGGCTGGATGGATAATGAATATTCCTGAGGAGAAGGACTTGGGAGAGTTTGTGGATGAAAAATTCAAAATTCAGAATCAACTTCATAGGAGGTATGCGAATTGCTTTTATAAGGCAAAGACAGTGAGATTTTTGTGAATCAAAAAGTAATATCAACAAATCTAGATAACAAGTGTGTACATTTTCTCAACAAATCTATCCCCTAAAATTGGTAAGTGAAACAATAAATCTGTGTTGTGCTGATCAAAAGCAAACCATATCCAGAGACTGCCCATTCCCTGCCTATATGACTGCAGCAGTTTGTTAGGCTACTAGATTTTTCCTTTTCCTCTTGCATCTTGAGAAAATACTCCAGGGCATCACTTCTTTTCTCAAGGCATGAGAGTCTACCTTTCTTGAATTCAGAAAAATTATCTGAAGAATAAACTGAAGAAATGCTTGAAGAATTACAGAGATTGAGGAAGGGATGCTCAGAAAGGGAGGTAGAAAATATTCTTAAAGAATGGCTGATTTGATGTGACTTTCTGACAGATGCTCGACAAGGTGGGAAAGAGATGGTGTTACACTGCAAAGAGGTGGTGGTTAAGAAGAAAGAAAAAATAGGAGCAATAGGGAAACACAGCAAATGCTTCTCTACCATATGTAATTGCTCCAAGGGCACTCAGACCTCTAACTCTCAGACCTCTACAAAACCTAGTGATATGATTAGCCCACAGTAGAAGTTTTCCATAAGGCACTCCCTTGCATAAATGTAGAAGATTGGATTTCAGGTGCAATCCCCATATTTGCATATTTTTTTGGCAGTAGCTTGTGAACATTTCTTCAGTTAAAATGCCTATAAAGTATTAACTGCCCTTTTGCTCAGGATGTTTTCTGATTTTTATCTGAAGTTTTGCCAATTTTTAGGAATGTAAGCCTGTGCTAATGTGGTATAATAATGAAACTCAAACAAACTCTAGTTAAAATGTGACATCAGATTAGGCAATATTTGATGTTCTGACCTCCTCATTCACCAGACAGCAAGAAAACCCTCCAGTGCTCTGTCTAGAATCTCACTTGTCCATACAGTGCAATAGGCTCTGCAGTAAGACCCAATGATCAGGGAACATGGAGGAATGCTAACCAAAGGTGCAGTCTAGCTACCACAAATGTAATGAACGTGGGATTGCCTGTTCTCTTTTTAACATGCACTAATATTTTAAATGTGTGTTTAAATGTGGCATTTTCACAGTGGCTCAAAATTATTCCACTAAACTCCAGGGATTTAAATGGAACAAATTAATGAAGTGCATTATTTCCTGATTTAAATGCTTAGTTTGGGACTTGGGGAGCAAGACTTTGTGCAGAATCTCAAGGAAATGACTTGATTTCAGTTTGCTGAAGTTCTCTGTGTATGGTATGAGCTACTGTGCCATTGTGGTGGGGCTGCAGATTCTGTGTGGTTTAAAGATCTCAATGTATCACGAGCCCAGACAAAAATACATATAAGAGATAAAGGATGGGAGATATTCAGTTTGAAATGATGATATAAACACTAATTAATAACATGATTATTTTGGTAATTTGAGCTCATATACATTTGTGTTTACAATAATCTAAGCAATTATCTATTTTCTCTCATCCTTTGTTTTCTGTAAAAATGCATATTCCTTGCCCCCTTAATGCCATTTGTCTGGGCATTCTCACTGTCTGCAATCACCCCTAATTGAAGAAGCAGTGCTGAGTGACTGAAGAAACAAACAATCTAAAGGACAGAAATATATGTGTATTTATATTTTAAGAGGGAAATGTTTCTCCTTCATCTCACTGTACATTAATTTCAAACTTCATCCTTTATCCTGTATACTATTCCCTATGTAACCTAAATATTGATGGAACAGCATCAACATTTTTCTTGCCTGGTCAGAGGAAATAGGCACTTTGATGTCATCCCTCAACCTCTGTTTTGTGTCATCAAGTTTGCTCTTAGAGATACTATCTGTCTGTCAAATTGTCTGAAAATGACATACAGTTTCAGATGTTTTCAGTGAGGCTGATGATTAGCAAAGTCTTGAAAAGGATTTATTATAATACTGGGATAACAAAAATATTTATGCATTTCAGACATAAAGCAGCCCAGTATTTATTACAATGTAATAATTTTTTGTATAGCTCATAGAGAGATAAATGCAACATTGAATCACTGGGGAATAGCAATCCTTCAAAATAGAATTGAGGTGTTTCTTGAAAGAATCATATGAACACTGGAAGGACACTGTGTTTTTAAATTAAAAACCATTAACTTAAAAAGTGAGAAATCTCATTATGTTCAGTAACAAAAGTGAACAAATCCTCAGAATAAACTCTAAGGAATAAAATTAATATTGATAGAAAGTCTGCCTTTTCAAAATGAACATCTCTCTTTCTTATGACCTAAGTTATATCTTATGCTTAATTTTCTATCATACATGATAAGAAACTCTCAAGGTCTGGTACAGAAATCATGGTAAGAAATTAACTTTTAAAATCAAAATTGCCAGTATTTCTATATGAATCACCTACTTATGTATATCTTGCAAATGCAAATTTTTGGTAGCACAATAGATAAATGTGTGTATTTTGAACAATTGGATTCAGTGGTAACTTTTAAGCCTCTAGCTTGGAATAGTACCTAAAATGTGACTGGGAATTATTCCCAGATTTAACAGCAAGAAGAAATATGGGAAAATAAATTAATGAAGACTAATGTGCATGAGCTGCCAGCTGTCTATTCAGTTTCGATAAAGGTACTTCTCTAAGGGATCTAAACTGTTGAATTTTTTCTTCTGGTCTAGAAATCTCAAAATATAAGACTTGTGAGATTTTCAGGAATAAATATTGTGATGAAACTGAGAAGATAAAAGGAAGATGAGGTTGTAGACCAAGGAAAGATCAGAACTTAAATTTTGCTATTGATTTTGTAAAAATGGGAAAACTGAGCAGTAGAGGAGAGCCACAAGACTGTTTTGAAACCCTGATGTTTTATGCCTTTGTCACTGCTGCTATGTGCATCATGATGTTGTACCTGAGATTCAGCCAAACTTCTGCTAAAAATCATGTGAAACTTTCCTCTTTTAGGTTTCTTAACAAACTTAACTGTGTTTGTTAAAAAGGTTGTTAGGGTTCACAAATGTTTTAAATTAACTTGGGTACACTCGGCTAAAAATCACATGAAATGGGTTATTAAAAAAGTTTGTTGCAAAGAAAAAAATAAAAACCTTTGCCTTTCTAGGCTGACTTTGTTCTGACTTTTTATTCACTGACCATCCATCTCCAGGGGGAGAGAGATAGATTCAAACTGCAGACATTGTTCTGGAATATCTGTGCAGTGAGAGAGAGCTCTGGTACCAGTTTCCCTGGTGTTCTGTCACTGGTGCTGTATAGAACACATCTGGGTCTCTGCATGCAGGCCCATCTGTGAAGAACTGGGCAGGATAATTACCTACCTGCCTGTTTTTAGTGTTCAGGAGTCCAAGAGGTGGAGATATTGCAAATAAAAGCTTAAGACAAATAGTTTTCATTTGTGAATTAAGCCCAGATGATTTCTATACTAAAAAGGAAAAGAAGGACCAAGAATTCTTTCAAAGATGACAAGTAGACTGAGCAGTGTGCAAACTGAATTTGAAGATTTGTCCAGAGCCATATCTCACTACAATGAGAAAAAAAACCCCTTGTTTCAGAATTCCTTTCTTTCCAGAGTTACTCAAGAGCACACATTATGTTATCCCAGTGATACCAGGGCTTGCTAACATGTCAGTATGTTTGGCCTTGAGGGTTATAATACTGGATGCTAATGCTACATCTTATGCTTTTTCCCATCATCTATCATTTCCCTAAGTTCAGAAGCTCTCCCAACTTCTTGCACAAAGCAATTAGCAGCTGTTGCCAACCTCAGCTCCTCCTATTCTATGTCCTCATCTCTTGCCAAAAGAGAAAGAAGTAATATTAATGCATTAATCTTTAGCTTGGAAGTATTGTTTGAGGAAAAGATGACCTTTACCACTCTATACTACCTTCACTTTTCCTTCTTAAAATCCACAGTTACTGTAGTAACATGTGGCTTTTTCTCAGTATCTTACTGAAGTAATTTCCATTCTTTCTGCCTACTGCAACCAAAACATTTAAGCTTATACTTCCTGATTTCTCTATCCCCAGTAGCTTTATTTATATGTATTTCTTTCACCAAGCATACAACATTTTTCCACTAGTTCTCAAGCAGGCTTCATTTTCTCCTCTTTCCAGATGTCAAATTTTCTGTTCTCAAGGTGCCCTGTTTCTCAAGATTTGTAACAGGAAGATGTGAAAAACAGAAAAAAAACTTACATAATTTGGACCTACATGTACTTCAGGGAATGTTTCTTTAACTTTCTTCAAGAAAATTTAATTTTTTTTCTGAATTTTCAGTGGAAGCTTTTCTTGTCAATAATTTCAAGTCTCTCTACTGAATATCTTTGCCACTATACTCCATTTAAAAGTTGAACTGATCTACTTATTCTAGAGTTGGACTCTTTATCACAGATGATAAGATGATTGAACCAGATGCAAAATCACTCAATTTGTGGCAGTCTATATTACTTACTAATTGTTACTATCTTTGCTTGAAATATGGCCCCCATGGTTTTCTTTCTGCAGTTTTCCTTTATCTTCTTTATCCAAAGCTGAATTTATCCAGACTTGGCACTAATGGATTTGACAGTCTCACTAAATCTGCAGGGAATTGCATTTGCTTATATCATGAAGAAATTAACTTTGCTGAATGGGGAAATTGGGCCCTGATGTTTGTAGTATGAAGAATGGTGTAATAAGTTAGGGTGAACTCCGAGTATTTTCAGGATCCACCTAGCAGGGGAAATGGATGAGGTAGAATACAGCTATCATTTTACCTTGTGAAGAACTGAAAGCAAAGTGATACTTTTAGTGGGGACAAAAGCCTCAATGACTGCATGATCAGAACATTCTCTTAAGAATAAAGTGGATTTCTTAGATGGTATCACATGAAATTTTAATTAGTTGCATTTATTTAGAATCTAAGATTATTCAGTGCTGGGATATAAAGGTTGGAAACAAATTAGGTGAAAAATGTGGGTGACTTTGGCACTGCTGAAAGGACAGTAGAGGGTGATGATACTGCCACTATGAAGCAGAGGGACTTGCAGGCACTGAAGGGATTTAATATGAATCCAACAGGATTTAGCTGAGGAGTAGTTGCCAAGAGTTGCACCCAGAGAATCAGCGACTGTGCTTTCTGGCACACTGGTCCCACTAGCACATGGGTCACTGAAGCACCAGATTTGAGCTAACAAGCTCTCACAGAGAACAGATCATAGTGCAGATGTTCTGAGAGGCTATGCTTACATAAAACCAGCAGTTGATGTGTTACAAAAAACTAGATTCAGACTTGCTGTGTGAAGAGCTGCTGCTGGTGTGAGGCAGGCGGAATGAAAAGCATCTCTCTTTCTGCATTTCTCGAAGGCATGTAGTCCCCTGCTCCTCATCCAAAGTGCCAGACTCATCAGCCTGTGGCTGCTCAGTTTAGGCTGTGCTGCTCATGGAACATTTGTACCACCACCTGACCTGAGGGCTGCCTGGCAGCCCTGTGCTCATGTTCACACTGCACCAGCTGGGACTCACCCTGGCTCTAGATCCACAGCACAGATCTGCCTGTGCACTGACTGACACTTGAGGTTGTTTCATCTAGAAGTGGATCTTTTCACTGCCTGTGTGCTGCATGTTTTTCAGCTGAAGTCTTCCAAGGCAGCTTTCTGCCTCAAATTACCTCCTCCTGACAGTGGGACAAAGAAGAATTTAGCTTGGTTGTTTCTTAAATTGAGATTGGACTAAAGCAAGCCTTGTTTTGCTATGTGGAAAGGGATAATAATTCTAAGTGTTTCTTCTGCCCAAGTTCACTAGAGTAGGAGTAGGAGCTTGAATTTAGGAAAAAAATCATATGATCCTGGTGTAGCTGTTAAAAATCTGACAGAAACACAGGTGCAGTGTTATACCGGTGTTCAGCAAAATTGTTCCATCCTCCCCGGGTGCTTCTGCAGCTGCCATAGAGCAAATTTTCTCTTTAACACAACAACTTAATCTGCAGCTGGCCTGGGAAGTACCTTCCTTGTAAATCCCTTCTCCACTTTTTGGGGACCTCCTGACATGGTGGAACTGCTTCTCCATGCTGTCAGGGTTACTCATGGACAGAGATAAGGGCTATCAGAGGAGGTTAGAGGATCTCAGAAAGACATGGGAGAGTTTAAAATTGGAGAAAAAAAAAAAGAACTCAGAGGAAGAACAACAGAGATGAAAGTGTTGAGGATAGAGAAGTTAATAAGGTTAGAAGACAGGGTAGAGGCCTCTGGGATAAGGTGATAAGAACATGAATCAGAGTCTAAAGTGGAAAATAAGGAGTAATTAGAAGAAGAGATGGAGTAATCAGAGAGAGTGGAGATTTTTGGAGTCATCACAGTGTTAGTACGTGGAAATGAAGCCAAGAACTGCACATCCTAATAATTTCTTTGCCATTTTTGCTGTGAGATCTCATGGCAAATTACAGTAATTTCATTACTATAAGGCACACCCTTTTGACAAAAATTTTTCCCTGAACCTGGAAGTGCGCCTTATAGTCCGGTGAGCCTTATATGATGGACAAAGTTGCAACATTTGCCACCCCGGAAGTGTGAGCTGACTTGTGGGGGGGGGGGGCACAGGCGAGAGCAGGCGGCCAAGGCTAGCAGGAGCCATGTGGGGAGGGAGGGAGGGGACACTGGTCCCAGACGTGGTGCAGGGAGAGAGGGAGGTCCCGTACGAGCCACGCAGGGAGAGAGCGGGGTGACGCTGGCCCCAACCGCTGCACGAGGAGAGAGGGAGGTGCTGCAGCTGGCCCGGTACAAGCTGCGTAGGGAAGGCGGGAGTGGGCGGCCACAGAAGCTGTGAGTCGTGGCCACCCCGAGCCAACCCAGACCACGGGCAGCCCCAAGGCACCCCGGACTGCCGCGAGCTGCTGCCACCCCAAGCCCCACCTTGCCAGCCAGTGCTGCGGGCAGGTGGGAGTGCCAAGGCAGATAGCACGGGGAGGGACTGCATTTAAAGGCTATGCCAATCTGTGAAAAATGCTTGCAAATTGAACACATGCCAGTAAACCTGCCATGGCACGATTCTGTTACTAATTTGTTACTTTGTTGTGTGCCACGCTACTCCTCGCTGCAAAAAATAAAGTGCGCTTCATAGTCCGGTGCACCTCATATGATCTACAAAGTTGTGAAATTTGCCGACTCCCAGGAGTGTGCCTTTTAGTCTGGTGTGCCTTATGGTCATGAAATTACTGTACATTCTTTGTCCAACACATGGGTCATCCACACCCCTTTACATATAGATTGCAGAGACAAAGTTGAAATTTTAAGACAGGTCAGCCACTCTGAATCCTCACAGTGCTCATATTTTTAGAGGAGAGCTTTTACAGAACTGTCAGGTGTGAGAGCTCAGAGCTCCCGCAGACCAGAAATAACAGCTAGGGAACCTGGACGACAAAGAGTTATCACCCAATGATCCAGCTTGGAAGGGCATTGTGAAAGTGGCTAGCTTGGTGCTTGCTGAAAACTGGGGACAGTATTTCTGAACTGCTTTTAAAATGAGACTATTCTGAATCCTATCACCCATTCCGCTGGTTTTTGCAGTTCTATATATCAAAAAAAACACCAATCGGCAGAAACAGCTTTGTTCAGTCTATAGCCCAGATATTGTCTCAGGGCACGAAACAGTCTGTCCTGTAGGAAACTCTAAATATAGCTTATTATTAAGCTTACAATATCTTGTAAGTCAGTTGTCACTGAATATAATACTGGATATTTTTCTAATTGTAGGAATGTATTTTTGTGTGCTTGCACATGGCAGTATGAATGAAGCATGACTTTTCTACAGGTGTCTGTATCATATCCTCCTTGCTATTTTAGAGTTTGGGTGCCAAATTTCCATCTAACAAATTTTGGTCATAGCTTTTAGTATTTAGTGCTATTGCTTCTTTTGTGGGTCATTAAAGTGGAATAGGAGGATGTATGTGTAACTAGGCTTTTATATTTCTAGAATTAATGGTGTTTGAGAGGAAAAGAGATGCTTTACAAGAAACTGTTCCAACCAGAATATATTCTACTGTGTGCTAGCAAACTGCTATTCATTACACATTGCATGGATGAAAAGATGTAAAGTAAAATGCTTTTGGGGAACAGAAATAAATTCCCCTCAATAGAGAAGACTTACTTTCATAGCAGTGTTTGTTTGGATCAAAAATGTATGCTAAGTCAGTACTATAGCTTAGATATTTAATAAACATACAAACACACATATGCAAATGTAGATATTTATAGATTACCACCCTCAATTTGCAAAATCTCCTGTGTAAAGCCATGTTTGAGGTGGAGCAGCTTCTTGGATATGTAATATAATTAAAAAATAGTTCAAAGATGTCATTTCAATTATATCTTTATTTTCTTTAGCTCAAAGACAGTTGAGAAATTTAATAATGAGTATTTGTATGTGTTGGTAGTCCTCTGATCTGGAAGCCCTTAAAAATTTGCATGATTTTAGTCAGAGAAGAAGCTGCCTGAAGAATAGGAAAGTTAAGCTACAAGTGTCTGATCATTATTAGGTTCATCAGCATTTGACAAGATATGGAAATTCCTGATTGTTGAATAAATTTTATAATAGAAACCTTTGTTTTTAAATAATCATTTGAATACTGTTAACATTTCTCAAGCTCATTGAGAAATATAAATTATTTTTTAGCGGTTTTGAGATATTATAACAAATCTCACTCTGTCTACTAAGCTCCTAAGTGGGCAGAAATCTATTCAATGATGAATATATTCTTTTAAAAATCGCTTAATTAGGAAAGGAAGCATGCATTTGTATTTAGCAATAAAGATAGTTAGAATAATAAAGATATTTAGAATAAAGATATTTGGAACATACTTTTATGAAATTGTACTTGATTTTTTCAAATAATGGTGTCACTAAATGAAGAAAAAGTTTGATTAGCAACCAGTTAAGGATTTATAAGATTTTCCCCTTTCAGTCATAGGCTGGGTTTTTCTCCATTTTGCCCATCACTGTAACAAATACAAAACACATTCAAGGTTATTGTGATGAAATATATTTCCATTCCTTTACCTAAAATCCATTGTAGGACAGCCCAGATTTTAGCTGTTCAAACAAAACTTTTAGTCTGAAGTAAGCTTCTCTCTGTCCTGCACATTGCAGACCAACCAAAATAAGCTGACAACACATCATGGCCCTTAGGAGGTGCTGTAAGTGAACAGATTTATTATATTTTTCTTTTTGAAAATATGGTTTTAAAAACATTTACAGTAATTGAATGGGATGTGGGATGGTAGCTTGAAAACTGTAAAGCACAATGAGGTTACTCAGTGTTTATAAAGAATACAACAGACTGTAGATATTTCAAAAATCACAAAAAATAGTTGTTTTTGGTATTATTTGTGATGTTTTCTTTTAAGGATGCACACATCTAGCTCTCCACTCTTTCTTTTTTTCCTTTTCTTCTACCTAATTAGCAAAACTGCTGTCTTTGTAAGTAACAGGTCCTGGAGGTAGGTGTGGATCTGTCACTTTATTCAGATCAGAGTTCGAGGGTGCTGGTCTTCGAGAGAGGACAGTTACAGTAATTTCAGGATTATAAACTGCACCAAGTATAAGCCGCACTTCTGGGTGCCAGCAACTTTTCATTCTTTGTCCACATATCAGCCACACCTGATTACAAGCTGCACTTCGGGTTCAGACCAAAATTTTAGTCAAAATGGTGCGGCTTGTAATCGTGAAATTACTGCACTGTTGACTATCAAATAAGGTTTCTTTCAGTTTCAGAGCTTTCATATGCTCCCTTCTTCAGAATAACTATCTCTTTATGCTCTATTTCCTTTCTAAAGATGACAATAACTGTTATACATTTTGTTAGGATGGTTTATTTCCTTGGGGTGACAAGTATATATTACATGTTCTTCCCCTTTTTCCTTTGGGAAGCAATTTTCTTTCTAGTAGAGGGTTTTGAGTCCCAAACTAAGGTCTGAATGCCAGACTCCTTAGTTTGGACTTTGAAAGCTGTGACAGACACTGCCTCTGCCCTTGGCTATGCGTTAGAAAGACCATGTGGGTTACTTGGCCCTTTTTCACAGTGACTCCTTGCCTTTGTAATGGGATTACCAAAAAGGCAGTGGATTAATACCACAAATGAAGATCAGACCTGTTTCTTGGACTGCTGCTGGTGAGTGTTGGCTTTCACTCTGCAGGGAGAAATTGCTGAGACAAATTCATGTTCTCATTATGGCAACAGTTATCAAATGGAGCAGTTGCCTGCTTTGTTGAGGAAAATGCAAAAGCACATACATCATTCAAATATACATTTGCAAAATATATGCACACTGTTTCAAACACATGCAGTGATTATGCAATGGTAAAACAGATTTGCCCCAGAAAGGCTAAATTCAGAACAGCCTCGTGTCTAGGTTGCCTCTAGGTCAGACCAAGTGGCAACAAGAATGAAAGTGAAAATACAAATGTGTCATTGGATTTAAAGCCTGTGTTATTCTGGGTTACATTTGAGGGAACTTTACTGATTTAAGGATATTTATATAATACTCCCTCAGAAACAGAAAAAAATCAGTGTTCTTGCCATGACACATTTCAACTATAAATTCTAACTACATTTTTATAGTACAGTGTTTGGATAGCTGTCCTAAACAATAAAACTGGTACATATATCAGGAACAGATGCTGTCCTGGGATACACTGTAAAATAAATAAACAGTTTTATCATTCTCCTAAAGCTCTGAATGACCTTCCTGAACAGAAAGACAAAACTGGGTAGCAAATACAAATCTTATCAGACTGCTGGCAGGCTGAATGCATTTTAACTGACTCATAATTCTGGCTTAACTCTCTTATCTATGCTGATTTATGTCCACAAAAAATACAGAATAAAAGAGTATCAATGTAGACAAAAATAGGCGTATATGAAATAATTGAAAGAGGAGATAGAGTAAGTTTACAAAATGAAGTTGTAGAAAAGAAGAATCACATTTCACGAAGTAAGCATTAAATCAGAGTGGAACCTAGTTCATCCTATCTACAAGAAGTAGTGCACCATGAAGACAGTGGTTTGGAATTTACTCTGAAAACATAGTCCTAGGAGCAAATCCTGCTTCTTTGGGAAGTTTATTCTTTCAGTTCAACAGAATTAACTTTTGGCACATAACAAAAAGCCTCTAGATTTCTTTCACAGCTTATTGTGCTCACTAAGTCTTTCAATCAATGAAAAGACAAATTTATTTTTATGGCTGGTTTTGGATGTGGCTATGAACTATAGTCAAGTTTAAGTATATTTCCCTTTCCTTTTATAGATTTATGCTGAAAGTCTTTGTTTTTTCTCATGAGGATGGTTTTTATTGTCATGACTAGCCTACCAAATAATGTCAGTGGCAGAGTACATGGAAATTACACTAGAAGTGTTACTAGCAATGGATTTCTTTGAAGTTTTTTCCTCTCACCAATCCCTAAACCTTTAATGCTGGAGAGTGAAGCGTACACTTGTACTGCCAGGAATAAGATCCCAGGACTTTAGGATGGATTATCTGTATCTCTCTGGCAAGCAGTGACAGATGAAAACTACTTAGCTGTCTCACAGCTTTTATTCTTCTGCTGTCTTCTTTCAGTGAGCTTAAAAGCACACAACAAACCCATACTTCTTCACAATTCTCAACATTTGTGCCTGCAGAACTGCTTCAAAGAATGCTTAATGCTTGGATGGGCAAAACCAAGATGAAACTATACTTGAGTGAGACGATTTTGTAAACAGAACTCTGCTTAGGAATCTGGGTTGTTACTTAGTGCAATATGTTTTGGCTGAAAGGACATCTTGAAATATTTTATTTGACTCCATAGTTCTCAAGAGAACTCAGGAATTCTTATTGCACATCCATTCACCCAAAGAATAACTCCTGTTGTCTGTCGTAGAGACACCATCACCACCAAGTGAATGACAGTCTCGACATCAAATTCCATTTTCTGCGAAACATTTTAAATAACCCTCTGTCAGAAAATGAAATCATCTCCTCAACCTGATGAGTGACTGCAGCTACTGCCTCCTCTCTGTAAATGGTTTGTTCTCAGTGCAGTGAGAGGATGTGTTGCAGCATGCTTTGTCATGGGATGTAGCAGAGCAATGTAAAAGAAAAGATTTTGCTGGCCTTGCTGTGGTTTCTGTGTGCCCGAATCAGCAGGAATCATTGAAGAAAGAGGAGGACCCCAGGATCATGACAAGCAAGGATAGTATTGATTCCTAATATTATATTTTACTTTTCCCAAAAGATCAAAGTACCCTTTCTTTTGAAGGGTTATCACATTGGCATGTCTAGTCAGAGAAACTGGAGTTCCCTATCACTCTTGGTGGGGTTCAGCATGGGAAGAGGCAAGTAACTGAAAATAAAGCTTTTGGCTGACTTGCAGCTACTTCACTCTTAGCTAAATGCTTTTAAATATGCAGTAATTCATGTTTTATTCTTCTATTAGAATACAGAAGCAACGGGTAAGAGTATAAATGACATAATTTTCCTTGTGGTTGGGTCTTCTTAAGCCGTGCTTTTTTCAACATATATGGAAGAGATGACATTGGTGTAATCCACAAATGCTGGGTAGGAGTGCCAGGAAAAGCAGAGTTGTGCACAGGAACGAGGAAGGACTTTTTCAAATGTGACCCTGCATGTCTTGAGAATGACTAGCCAAATTATTACCCATATTTTTTTGGGTCAGTGTTGGGCAGGAATGGAAATGAAGACAGTTAACACATGTTTCTAATTTAATTGAAAACATCTTCCAAGATGATGCTTCTCACTGCCTGAAGGGGTTGAATGTGAGTAAGAATGATCACTGAGAATACCTGGGTAGATAAAGAGGTTGAAGAGCATTAACTGCACTTTGCAATATTCATTTGGTGCTCCTTTCTGGAAAGCATTTCCAGTTGTCTTGATATTATTGAAATCTGGATTTATAAATCCAGTGCAAGCATCTTAGCCAGGTATAGTGCCAGAAGAAGCTCTATTTGTTATGTGTTTTTTCTTTTTGTTTCCCTTGTGAATTAACATTCTCAAATATCTGAGAGATAAGAGTGCAGAATATGACAGTATTAGAAGATGTAAAAAAAATATGAGAACTCCATAAAATATTGCAAAGATTATTCTTCCAGCACAAGCTGCTAAAAGAATGCAAATTTTTTAATTGTTTGAATTATGAAGTGATTGGGGAGAATGGGAAAGCATGATGTAGGAAGAGCTAAAGAACAGATAGATGAGTGTCAGGAAAGGCAGAGGCAGCAGGTGGAATGTCCCTTGTGATCATTGTGCAGTGGGGGTACCCTTTGGATCACCAATCAGGTGAGTAAGGGGTGTGTCCTACTTTGGAGGACAGGTGTCTGCTGAGAAAGGCAGGAGCTTCTCTTTGAAATGGAGAGTATAAACCCCTCCCTCCAAATTATTTTAATTTTGAAATCAAGGGGCTTTCAGGCAAAGATATGGGAATTAGGAATAACAGTTCTTTACTAGGGA
>PYHW01009964.1:2540951-2556820 GCA_013186435.1 Turdus rufiventris
ACGGGTTGTGAAAAGATAAAGAACAATGCTCCGCCTGGTTTCAATGGATGGCCCGTTAGCAGAATATCTCCCACGGAGATAAGGATCACTGCCCCCACCTTTAACTAATGGTGATAGAATAGATACCTTTTACCACACTCTGTATTGTAACCCAAGACAAGGTGGAATACAGATGGTGATGTTTACAGTATGTCCTGAGGCCTTTCTCTGCTAAAACACTCTGTGAAGCCTTGGTTTGAAGGGTGGGATCAAGGAACACTGATCTTTTTGGAAACTACATGAACCTTGAATGCATCTGGCCTGTGTTAGGAACAATGGGTAAATTGAAAGGGCCATGATAGCTCTACCTGACAAATGCAATATTGGAGCTGTGTGGGGAAATTGGGCTGCTCTGATTTTAAATTTGTGATTAAACACATGCTCTTAGTTATAGTGTATTTGTAGAAATAATTTAATAATTTGCTGGGAGAAAAAGTATTTCCCATTAATTGCTGATATAGGTATATCATCCTTCGGTACTTACAGAGACATTTATAAGCCTGCAAGCAGAGAGCATAGACTTGTCTTGCTGTGGTGTGACATCAGGCTGAAAGAAATTTTATTTCTCTATGGGTTTGCTGCAGGGGGAGGAACATTGAGCAAAAGTTCCCCCTATGGAATGGCTTAAAAGAGAAAAAATAAAAGGGTGAAGTTCATGAAGTTTGAGATCCCTATGAGTAAGAAGGAGCCCTGATGACCCCTGCTGCAGGGCCTCACACAAGTTTCAGAGCAGTTTAGTGGCCACCAACTGAACAGCAGTTACTAGGATGTCCACTTCAATATATCCATGAAAAGAAACACCAGGAGAGATTTTTAGACAGAAGGATTAAAAAGTTAACTCTCATTTTTAGGAGAAGTCATGACTGTCTTTTCTGAATTCATTTCTGGCAGCTGAATATGAAAACTTGACAGTAAATTCTGTCATATTGTCCTCCTGCAAATAGGATTTATGACAATTTCACTGACTATACTAGTACTCAGCAGTGGAAATAGCAAAAAACCCAATTATTGTTAAAAGTAAAAACCAGATAAAATCATTTTACTAACTATATGGTCTGTGTAGTATTAAGCAAGGCTTTAAAAATGACTAGTGTTGCATGTTGTGTTTCAGTTTGTTTAGTAATTAATTACGTGATTTGTCCCAAAATGTTAACATCAGGTTGAGTCCAGAACTTACCCAAGACTAACATATTGAAATGTAATGCCACCTATAAAACATGCTGTTTATCTATTCTTTGGTTTATGTTTTCCAGCTTGTACACGTACCCTATTTCACGGAGTCACAGAATACCAGGTTGGAAGGAAATCTCAAGGATCATCTGCTCCAACTTTACTTGTAAAAAGCATGGTCTAGATATGATGAATTACTTTGTCCAGCTTAATTTGAAAAGATTCCAATGTTGAAGAATCCACCATTTCTGGAGGGGGTTACTCCAATGGCTGATTTTCTAATAGTGAAAAATCATAACTTTTGTCATTGCTGCTTTGAGACTCCTGTGAAGAGTGTGGCTTTTCCTATTATTATTTCAGGTTGATTCTCATAACCTTTTTGGAAGTCCGGGGAATGTGATAATTTTGTCTAACAGATCTGCCAGATGTGGGCAATGAGCTTGCTCTGAAATGAAGACAAGCATTAAAGACTTCTCAGTTCAGAGTTCAACTCATAATTTATTCTCATCACTTTGCTCCTTTGCATGTTAGATCTGATGAAAGTTAACTAGAGGCAACAGCTGCAAAATACACTAGGAAGATTTATTCCTTTGTTTAAATGAACTTACATTCCTCATTTGTATATTTTTTTGCATCTTCTGTTTATTTAAGTGCTTAGGTTTTGTTGACATGTCTGTTCTTGAGAATGAATTCCTAAGCACCAGCCTACTCTGGCTCAACAGGCTCAACTCTGCACCAGCAATTTCTTGTCAGGTACATTCATTCTTTCTGTTATGGTAACGTCATTGAAGTATCCACCTTACACTGAAAATTTAAATGGAGATCAAAAACAAGTTCACCACTTCCAGAAAATCAGTGAATGGACAGCTCAGGTATTGTAGGCTTCAGTATTTATTTTATACAGTTAAAACATAGTGACAATAGAGGGCAGTGGGCAAGGAACCATGCAGTAAAGCATTATTTTTCTAGTCTGTTCTCATAAGATGTGATAGTGATTAGTAATGCCAGTGAAGATGAGGTAACAAAAACCTTTTTTTCAGTTTGTTTCACAAGCTTTGTTCTTTATCTGGTATTTATTGTGACTCCAAAGCACCTCTAAACTGACAGTTCTGACAACCTCTGATAGCAAGAAAGTAACATAATGGAAAAAAACCTCTGAGTGAACTTGCTTGCTTTCTTTCTTTGTGTTGCTTTCTCCTTGGAGGAGAAGAGGGACAAACAAATGTGGCTTGCTATTTAGACTAAGCCAAAATTAATATTTGCACTATTTAGAGACAGACTGTGGAAAATACATTCCAAATGTTTAACACCAGAGGTGAAGAGGCATCTTTCTGCTTCTGAGAAGCCTGTAAGTATTTCTGGAGAGGGACAAGTGCAAGAAGAAGGTATCTGACACAGATGCATAAAAAATTGCCTACATATTCTGAGTCTCAATTTGTTTGATGGGGACCCTTCCTATGGGCAAGTTGATTTGTAGAGATACATAGAGAAAAGCCAAAGTCTCCCTGATGTTCACCTTACTGAATGCAGCAGGCTGGGATCTGAAATCAAGGAGCAGACCCATTCCCACAGTGAACTTTCATGGGCTTTTTGTCTGTTTGAATATGCACATGAGAGGTCAGACCTGAGAAACGATGAGTTTTTCCTTTGTGGCTGTGCTGGCTGGAAGATAGGGCTGGCATGAGACTTTGTGGTCCCCAAGAAAACAGTGTCCCCACCAGGCCTTCTGAGGGCAAGGACTGTGGTCCTGTCACAGCTGGGAATGATGCCTGTCCAAGTTGGATTTGAAAGGATCCAGGTAGCTACTGCACATTATAGCTCAAAAAAGTGTTTGAGTTATGACTAAAAAGATGAAGAAGCTGTCTGAAGTGAAAAAGTAAGTCTTCCAGCTGCTGTTAAGTAATTTTTCCCCTTTGGAAAGTGTTTTGAGGGAAAAAGACCTGCAAAATTCAGCATGTGTATTTTGCTACTGTATAAAAAAGAAGGCAATGATAAAAGATTATTCATAGTAAAGAAAGAAATTTTCACTCTAAAATGCTGTGCTTCAGGAAAAAAAAAACAAACAAAACATTGATAACATTGAAGAGTAGTCAAAGAAAAGTGTTTACTGATGACTGAATGAACAGAAACAAGATCCTACAATTTTCTCTGCACAATACTTGGAAATGCATTTAAAATTGAAAAGCACTTTAGCGAATTAGGTTAATCATTGGAGCATCATCTGAGCAAATTTTTATCTTGGACCGGTTTAGTGAAACCCTTTAGACTGCCATGAAATGAAATTGTAAGAGAAACTATCCAAAAATAATGTCAAAGAAGTGCATTCTTGATTATTTTGCAGAGCTTTATGAGATAAAATTTTTATTTCCTGTTAAATAAAATATGGGAACAGTACTTGATTCCTGCTTTCTGAAAATGCACAGAAGTTACAAATATACATATACCATGAGAAAATCGCATACATACATACATATATATATATATATATATATATATATATAAGAAGAGATTGCTCCTCCTTTTCAGGCAGAAAGCACAGCCGATGGAAGGTTTCAGAATACCTCTGTTTCACTTGCTTGCCAGAAAGCCAGGTGGGTTGTGCATAAAAGGAATTCACTTAGCACTCAATGGTGAATAGATTTAATTGTATACATATTCCTGTTCCTAACCTCTTTTAAATGAGTAGCATCAGGGGAGAACACTTGGCTGAAACACTGTTGTAATCTTCACTAATCCAGTGGGATACAAGCTAGAGCCCTTTCAAGACTGCCTGCCAGCCTTGATGTGAGAGAATATCTTTTTCTGAACAAGTCCTATCTTGTGCAGCTCAGCTTGACCTGGAATCTATGTCCAGCTACAGTTATTGCTTAATGGCCAATTAACTATTCTGAACTGTTGCATTTGTTTGCCATATTTGATCAATAGTCAAGACAAACACTTTCCAGACATGTTTAAGTCGTTCCAGCTGTTCCATATTATGCTGATTGGTCATGTAACTCACAGCACCCCTTCTGCTCTTTAATACTATGACAAAAACATTTAAATCAGACAAAAAGCTCTAGTATGTAACTAAAAATGGCATTTATTTAGTCACATAATCATTGTTTTGCCAAACATTTAGTGTTTAACCACATTTGTGTAATAAAAGATCCTATAAAAATTCCTGATCTTCCATTTCATTTGTAAGCATGTAAATTTAACAGTTTTCTTTGCTTCTAGAGGAAGTAAGTATAATAATCAATTTGGCTTTGCTTCTGCTGGGATTGAAAGATGTGTTTTAGTTTTGCTGGAAACAAAATTAAACATGAGATTTCTCAACTTTTTATTTTTTTTTAAGTAGAGCAATGAAATAGGTAAGAAAATTTTAAAGATAAGCTTAAAGTGGACTCTCTTACTTTAGGTTGCTGAAAGTTAAGAATGAAACAGCTAACTATAGCATCTGTGTTCTGCTAAATAATTCACTTGGTACTGATGTTAGAATATTTCTTTCTTCATGCTCAATGGAATTGGTATTCAATGTCACACTTAAAAACATTTCCTTGAGTAAGATATTCAATTGATATCCAACATCATGAATCAAGTAATAATTTGTGAAATTTCTATGGAAGTTCACTATGAATTTGGGAAACAAATTGACCTTAATGCTATTTACAGATTGGGAGTTTAATGAATGAAAGGGAACAACAATAAATTGCTTGATTTTTATGGTACCTGAGTTTTGACTTATTTTCATTTTAACAGTGTCTGGTGAAGAAGATACCGTATTTTATTGTTCTTCATGTTTTCATGTTCTTCATACTGTATATGAGCTTTCAATGACAACCCTAAGGGAATAGGAAACGTGTAGATAGATGCTTTGAGGAGACAAAGCAGAAGCTAGTAGAAAGAGAACATGAAATTAATCCTAGGACAAAGGAAGTTAACATTTTAGTTGCAAAGATGAATAGCTCCTTCCTCTGGAAATGTTTGCCTGCAGAGGACAGACTTTTGTTTAATTAAAATGTCTTTTTAATGTTGAGCTATGGCAATCCTGAAACTCAAGTAGCAGGGTGTGTACACCCCTGTAGTTTCTAGAAAGGCTGGACAGCTGTTTATCTCTACAGTTGGTATTAATAGAACGTCATGATAAAGTGACTGGGAGCAGGTTGTTCCCTATCTCTAGACAAGATGAAGCAGGATTAAAATCCCATTACTAGAGGTAAACATGGCTGGATTTTGCATGGCATGCTGAATTGACCTAAGGTGCAATGACCAATCTTCCACCCAGTTTCAGGTGTGCAGAGAAGATAAGAACTGAAAATAGAAACAGCTGGACAAGTGGAAAGATGTGGGCAAGATGCAGCTATGGTAAGGGACCTGAAGCAGCAGTACCATCTCTATGATTTCTTTTTACAGATATTAAATTCATTCAACTTGTAGCACCTGCCAACATTGCTAAATTGACCTAAGATCTTCCACTGAAACTACCTATGTAATATAGTTTAATTACAATGAAGAAGAAAGTTAGACCTAGTGGCATTCTATGATGGAGTGACTATGTCAGTGGGCAAAGGGAGGGCTGTGGATGTCATTTATCTGGACTTCTGTAAAGCACTTGACATGTTTTTCTACGGCACCCTTCTCTCTAAATTGGAGAGAGATGGATTTGATGAGTGGACTGTCAGATGGATAAGAAAGTGGCTGTATGGCCACATGCAGAGGGTAGTGGTCAGTGGCTCAGAGTCCCAATGGACATCAGCGACAAGTGTGTCCCTCTGGATCCAAATTAGGAACAGTGTTATTTAATGTCTTTATTAATGGTATAGACGAAGGAATTATGTGCACCTTCAGGAAATTTGAAGATGACACCAAGATGAGAGGTGTGGTTGCCAGACCTGAAGGATGGGATGCCATCCTGAGGGACATGGGCAAGCTTGAGAAGAGGGCCCATGGGAATCTCATGAGGTTTTGCCAGACCAAATGCAAGCTGTTGCACATGAATTGGGGCAACTCCTGCTGTAAGTACAGGCTGGGGGATGAGCAGAAATTTGCAAGAGCAGCCCTGCCAAGAAGCACATGGGGTTGCTGGCAGATGAGAAATTGAATATGAGCCATTGGTATGTGCTCATAGCTCAGAAAGACAGTCACATCCTGGGCTGCATCAAAAGCAGTGTGGGCAGCAGGGCAAGGGAGGTGATTCACCTACTTTCCCCTGGTGGGATCCCACCTGCAGCACTCCATCCAGCTCTGGGTCCTCAACACCAGCTGTCCAGTACCTGGAGGGAGACTAGAGGAAAGATATAGAGGGACTTTTTAGAAGGGCATGTAGTGGCAGGACAAGGGGAAATGGCTCTAAACTGACAGAAAGTAGCTTTAGATTAGATATTAGTAGAAATTCTTTGCTAAGAAGGTGGTGAGGTACTGGAACAGATTGCTTGGAGAAGCTGTGGATGTGGCCCTGGTGGTCAAGGCCAGGCTTAATGGAGCTCTGAGCAACCTGGTCTATTGAAAGTTGTCCCTGTAATTGGCAGGGGAATTGGAACCAGATGATCTTTAAAGTAACTTCCAACTCAGGCCATTCTATGATCCTATGATTTTATGTATAACTAGATAAAGAAAACAGTGAAATACTCAATTTTTTCCAAAAGTCTGGAATATTTTTGTTATTTTACAGTGAAACAATATTTATTTTTAAGAGGCATCCTTGGTGTATGCTTTTTTATGGTACTTGAATTCAAACAAAACAATCAGTCTGGATTTTTTCTACAGAAAACGTGAAGATCCTGAAGCAGATTTCTCAGCTTCTCTAATTATTACAGGATACTTCATTGCGAATTTCATGCTCAAAGTAGGATAGGTTAAGGTGTGCAGTGTGAGACATTGGCCGTGACAAAGGTCTTAAAGGAAGAGCTCTATTACAAAAAGGACTTTCAACCAAAAAGCCCTATTTTTCCACTGTGAGGGAAGATTTTATAACCCTTTGACAGCACTGGTGAACAAACCAGGTGCCAACTTTTAAACTCAGTTTTGAATGTCTGATCGCTGTCAGAACACAATAGTTCTTGATTTACATTGACAGCAGTGGGATTGCAGTCAGGGCCTGGCAGAAGAGTTCAGTGTTAACTTCCCTGCTAATTCTTTTTATTCTTGAAGTCTCGTCAGCAAAGGAAGCAATTTTTGTGTTTTCCTTCCTGCAAATTGCGACAGTGTCTGCTTCTCTTCAGCCCACCACCTCCAGGTTCCATTGCCAGATAAGGAGTGACTATCAGATCTGTCACTAAGCCATGATCTATCTCTGGGAAATCTCATGGTACTTTCTAGTGGTCAAATAGTACAGCAGAGACGTCAACAGAAACAGTGCCACTATCCAGGAACCCTTCCTCTTTTGTTTTGTTTGAACTCTGTGGGAATCTATTTACTTTGCACGTGGCTTTGGTCACAAGGGAATTGCTTTTTTGCCTGTCTTGGTACAGTTCCCACAGTGATCTGACTTCTCAGTGTGCCACATAGGCCAGATGCCTGAAATTTTCACCTGTACTTAATGATATTTAGCATCTTCTAAATTAAGAAAAAAAAAATACAGTAAGGTTAGTGAAAAATAATTCTCATAGTGTACAGCAAGGAGACTGTTAATTGGGGGTTACCATTAATTTTGGAGGGCAAATAAGGGTCACTTTAGATGGCTAGGTCCTAAAAGAGAAATACACATCAGATGAAAAACTGCAGAACTCCTGATTTTGCAGTGTCTTTGGATGAATCTTTCACTGATTTTTGCTTTGTGATTGCATATACTCTTAAAATACACATAAATGTATGCATATATTATGCAGGCCACATGAGACTCAGACCTAGAGGATGATATATTAACCTGAGCATTCTTTATTCAAAGCTCCAGTAATACAGAAAGCAAATAACTATTTGAAAATACCAGAAACCTTGGATAGAATGATGATGAATTTATATTGGCTTAGTTCCACTGGTTTCAGACACTCTTGACATTTTGTGGATAAAGTTGGTAACACTCATTCTGAGTTATCTGGTCCCATTAAACCTCACATATCTTGCAGGAGAGAAAATATGTCATCTACTGAATCTCTTGGTTCTCTGAGTCCTTGCAATAACACTCTGCCACTGATGTTTCACCCAAATATAGGGTGAGTTCACCTGTCAAGGGGAGGTGATAATCCCCACCAGGAAGGCAAAGGTGTAATTAATCTTTAAAACCTGTCAGTCTTTGCTCAAGAAATCCAGAATATAAAGATTTTAGCCAATAGACATTGCCAACAACTGTTCTTTCACTGAGTAATAGGCTATCATAAACTGTGGCTACTACCTGGGGTCTTGAAAATCTTCCACTCTGGTTTGTGTAAGTGCCAGATGATAGAATATCTGAATTTTCAGTGGTGTGAGAAAAGGTAATTGTAGGCATTAGGGATTTTTCTTGTCTTGGGGAACTGGGTAGGAAAAAAGAATGCCTGCTTTTGTGATTTGGAGCCAAAATTTAGCTCCTATGTGATCTCCAGCATTGCAGACAAGTACTTTTTCACTGAAAGGTGAAGCATTGATTTCCACATCAACATTTATGGATGGTTTGTCATTGTAAAAGGTCACTTCCCTTCCTGTATTTTCCTTCCATTCTATAGATTTTTACAGGGATTATTCTGATCTGGAATCATATGTACCTTGTGAGGTACAGGAACCACACAGAATTATTTTTGCAAGAGAGGGACAGGGTTTCAGCACTTGTCTCTGTGGTTCAAAGCAGCTTGTGATGTACAACACTGGGCTAAAGGGTAAAGTCCTCAGGTTATGACTGTGACCACAGAGAAAAGGATGCAGGTTCAAAAATAAGGCAGCTTTGTTTGGGTGTTTCCTGTCTTGTTTTCTGCCTCACTCTGTACCTACCAGTGTGGTTGTTTCGCATGTAAATAGGTTAAAAAAACACAGGAATTTACATGGACACTATTTTGTTCTCAAAATCAAAGCGTATAAACAGGACACTTTAAATGTAGTAGTTTCTGTCAAGGGAGATACAGAGTATGTTTATACTGGGTCAATAATGATAGCCTTTAGAGGGAAAATACTTTGAGAACGGTCTATTGGGCTGTGCTCTTATATTTTGTATTTAGTATAACCTTTAGTAGCCAGGATGTTAAGAGTCATTAGGAAAGAACCAAGCACTCAGAGTTTGGCCAAACAATTTGAATCATGTATTCCTTAAAGCATTAGAAATACTTGCATTTAAGAGGCTAAATTAAAGGACTTACAAAAAGCAGAAATATGAAAAAAGTAGTTTGGTAAATAACTTCCTTATATGAAAGTGCTTTAATTAGTGTCATTTGCTTGATTTGCGAACACATTTGGATATAAAAATAATTAGGTCTATTAATAGATGTTGTATTAGGAGACACAAGAGCTAATTTTACAGCTGTTTCCTGATATCAGTCACGTTGACCTTGACATGTAGTGCAACAATTTCACAGAGTTTTTTTGTTGCCATGAAGATGAGGAAATTTTTCAAAAGTCACAGGGAAGGAAAGAGGGACAAAGAAATGGAGTTTCTCTCTATATAAATGTTTCACCTTTTAGTCATGTACTGTCAGGTGTTTACTGCCTTGTCATGATGGAGCAGGATCAATAATTGTGTTAGAGTAGGGTAAACATCAATTAAGTTTGAAAAAGAAACAAAATCAAAGTAACCAGGAAAGCAGATGATCCAGGGTGATGGTTTAGATTGGAACCTGAAGATAAAGGAGGAGAGAATAAAGGCAAAACAGAAGGGCTTGTGAAGCACAGGAGAGAGAGAAAAAGAGAAAGGAACAGTACAAAAAAACCTCTGAGAAATCCTTTGATCACATGATGTGGATTTTTATTCACAGAACAGGACAATCAGCTACCTTAGGCTCAGTCTGAAATAAAGCATGGATATCAGTTTTAATGGAGCACAGACTATACTGAGAGAGAGTCAGAGACTCTGAGATTCAGAAGTGGTAAGGAAATGTCCAGGAGAGATTGAAGGAGTGCAAGAGGGTCTCATGTATTTGGTTGTTAGAGAGTGCCCCCATCATGTAAGCATGCTAAGTGTTTGAAATGTTGTGTGGCACAACCATGAAAATACTGGGAGGATGTTGGAGGCTAGTAGGTCTTGCAACATGAAAGAAAACACATCCAGAGTTGATAAGCAGTTGGAGTTCTTACAGCTTGGTCTGCAGCCAGGACCCCTCCTTGTCCTTGAAAGTGTGTAATGAGAAAAACCTGACCTCTGTGAATTGTGTACAAGGAACATCTGTTCTAAGGAGATGCTGTTGAGCAGACAGCCAGCTTATGCTACAAAGTTGTTAGGGCTGTTGACAATATTCCTCTCTCCATTTGTGAATCTTGATCTCAGTATATCAGATTGCCTCTGTAAAATTATTCTTGCCTTGACTTTGTCACTGGAGTCATAAACAAAAACTCACTGAAGTTCTATGGAACACTTATTTAGTAATTGCATTAAGTAATTAAGAGTATAGTAATAAAAACACCTCTGTATTGTTCTTGTAGCATATGAACAGTGAGAGCAAGGAAGATAGTGACATTAAAATCTCTCAAATGTGGTTCATAACTTAAAACAAGAAAACCTCATGAACAGAGCTTGCAATTGGAATTGAATCAAGTTTCAGTGTTTTCTATAAACCTTGGTTAGAGAGACTTGGTCAGTGTTTGTTTCTTTGAGAGCAAAGGGAGTGCTCTTTTCACCCCAAGGACAGATTTCCTAAATCAGCCTCAGAAATGAGAGAACAAGCAGAGCATGAGAGTGCAACCCTCTTCAACAAAACTCTATCCAACTCAAACATACAATTAATTCCTCTTTGCATTGGTTTTGTGTTCTGCCTGTGTACTATCCTCCTGCAGTAACAGGATCAGTTGGGAGCACTGGTTTATATTCCCAGCTGCTGCCTGCTGAGAACATTTTTCCCTTGCATATTCTTTATTTTATTTGTTCCAACCATGGAGCATGATCCTCCTGCCTCCAAAGGTAACTTGAAGGTACAGAAGAGCATAAACATGAATCCATCTTTCCATCCAGGTCCCACCAAATAGATGCACAACTTGTGGGAGAAATACAGAGTTCATCACCAGGGCTGGGGAGACACTTATTCAATCAGACCACTACACAGCTAATTGCATGGTTTTTTGAACAATGCCTCTTACAACATATAATTTTTAAGGAAGAAAACTCTGAAATGTTGACTCTCTTGATAGAGGATGTAGGCTTCCATGCTGTTTCTCTGCTTGGCAACACATGATATTCTGCACACATGCTTGTTTTGGCACAAAACAATGTGCAAGTGCATATTTAAGGATCGAATCAAACACCACAGCTTTAGTTCTGGAGCAAGACTTTTTTTTACTAAAAAAGCTTATGGTCACTTAATTGCACTTTAATGTTTTATAACAAATTCAATGCTGTAAAAACAATATTGAAAAACTTGGCAGATTTGTTAGGAAAAAAAGAAGTGGTAAAAAGTCAGTTTAGGGAGGGATGATTCAAGTTCCCGTTATTTTCAAATTTGAGAACAATTAAACTTTTTTTTATAGCTCTCCAAGTCACCCACCCTCATAAACTCAGAAATGTGATTTAAATTCAGCTGTGAAGCAGGGAGGTAATTTTGCTGATTTATTGAGGAATGCCACCATCCATTTCAGCACAGGAACATTAATTACGGAGACAAAGGATAATAAGGATAATAAGCAAAAGAAAAGGAACCAGCTAATTTAGTGATTTCAAGTTTCTACAAGGAACACTGGCAGGTGAAGGAGCTTCCCGAATGAAGCATGAGGGAACCTCATCCCCATCTTGAGCACTGGAAGGCTTTTGCAGCTGAAATGTCAATAGCAACAAGTGGCGATTGCTGAGGGGGATAATTTTCTGTCTCATAAGGTTTGGCTGAAGCTGGGGTGGCATGAGGCTTTTAATTAAATTCAGTTTCACAAAACCATGTCGACTTCTTTGGGTTCTCAGTCCTCCTCCATTACACGTCCTGCTGCTCTCCCCCTCCCTCAGTCCCTTCATCTCTTGTCTTTCTTGCTCAGGTCCATGTGAATTCTGTAACACCTCCCTGCAGTTTCAGCAGTACAGAGACAAGATTCCAAAGAGATGAGCAGAACAGATGAGGCCACACTCCTCAGCCCCTGGGAGTTGTTAAGCACTTGGGTAGTGGTCTCCCAATTTTTTTTTTTTTTCTCAGACTGAGCATGTACACATTGCCAGATGGCTGATGGAGGCAATGAAAAGCGTTTCTGTTCTCCTCTGGATGTTCTTCTGGCAACTTCGGCTAATAGAATAAATCATATTTTCTTTCAGTGCATAAGATTTTGAATGAATATGTAAAAAGCTTCCAACATTTGTCTGAGTTCCTGAGAAAGAAAGTATTAGATCTAAATACTTACCAGAAAGAGAAGTGCTTAGATTTGGGACCTTCCCTGTGTTCAATTTGCAGTACACTCTCATGTCTCTTAAATTTGACATGGTGTAGAAAAGATGATCAAAGACATTTAGCGGTTTCAGCACAGATACTCTGGGCTGGAGAATTTAGCTAAATCAGTCATTTAACACCTCCTCTTGGCTTCAGTCTTGCTCTTAGCAAAGGTGGTTTTTAAGGGTAATTGTGGGCTGTCTGCCAGCACAGAGCACTGTTTTGAGTGTTATTGCCACCTCTGCGGCACTGGTTAACTCAGGAGCAGAATCTTTGAAGATATGTATGTGCTGCCCTGTTTCTTGTATCTCTATATTCAAAGATTTGGTTCTGGCTGCCTTGCTTGTGCAAGGCATGTGAAATGAACCAAGGATGTCTATGTGCATCCAGTATAAGGACTTAAAATGTGTCTATTTGTCCACAAAATAAAAGGAGAAAATAAACCTTATTATGGCTGGGTTTTTTGTGTGGTGGATTTGTTTTTGTGGGTTTTTTGGAGGGGTTTTTTGGTTGTTTGTTTGGGTTGTTTGTTCTGATTTTCATCAGAGCATTCTAAGTTGAAAACGAAAATTATATGTGCATTATTTAAGAGCTAGATATTTTGTGACCAAAAAAAGACTTTTTCTAGTCAAATTACCATCATTCATGTTCATGGGTACGTTCCCTAGAACACTGTTTTAGTACAAGATAAAGTACAGGAAAACATTACAGCATTTTTCAGTCATGATTATACTTTGATAAATTTATCAAAAATTCTCATTATTTCAATGTACACTTTATAACATGTTTCCATTCTACCGTGTAGTAATATTTCAAGAAGTAGAAAGGAGGGCTATTTCAGAAAGTAAAAGGAAAGGATGACTTTTAGTTCATTGTTTGAAAGCTGGTCAACAAGCTTTTAATCTCTAGATAAAATTCAGGAAGGTAATGATTACAAGGAATTCATATAGTGTTCCTACAGAAACTAATCTAATATTCCAGCTGTAAGCCAGGTTATGGCAAGAGTAGGAACAAGGCAGTTTAACTTCCATTATCTGTGTGGAAAATAATGATCCATTTTTATCTCTGATCTATCCTCTTATATGCAGAGATGTAAGTGTCATTAAAAATAAACTATTCTAAATACAAAGCTTACAAAGTTCAATTCTGTCTCCCCATCTGCAAACAGTGTCCACAGCAACTCAGTCAAAGATGGACAAATTTCAGTAGTTACTGAAAGCAGGAGAAAGCACAGGAGTTTAGAGCCCAGAAAAAGTGACATGTATCCAGGACCAAAGTGCTTTGCTGTCTATGGGCAGGGAATATACTCTTGTCTTGCAGAAGAAAATAAAATAATAGTTCTCAAGGTTGCTATGCAATTGAAATCACCATAAGATTGCGAAACTTTGTATCTCCCATCTCATGCTAGGCTGTGTGCTTGAGAATGCATGGCCACAGCTACAAGATAGAGTTGAGTTTTTTACCTACAGTAGTAAAACCCTATATATTCTGGAAATTTTCCTTTACAAAATATTTTAATGCTTAATATATCCCAGCTTTGCCTTCTGTGAGTTCTGTGCTGTTTGCATCTCCCACCAGGTAAAAGCAGAAGTCAGTTGGGCCACAGAATATCTAATGCCCACCCTCATTTTGTTCTTCAGATGGTCAATAACCATGAGACATTGTTGCTATCACATGGATCTAGTGATCCCCATTCTCTATAATGTGAAGAAAATTAAATTAAATATTTTAAAATAAATTAAATTGTTACAGTTTTAGGATATTCTATATCAGTGATTCCAAACAAAGCCTACTCTCAGTCTACTTCAGTCTGAGCTACAAGGCTCCCTAAGTTCCCATTTTTCCCCACTTTGTTCATGTGTCAGAACTGTGCAGACTGATCCACTTTTATCTCTAACATCTACTGTGACTGACCTCTGCAGATATCCTCCTAGGTCATGTGCAGGATGTAACTGTCATAAAAATAAACCATTCTAAACACAGAAGGTCTATAAACCATGCACTGGTAACAATTCCTTGCCCATTTATTTATGAATTGTTTTCTTGAGTTATAGTACCAAGTTTCAGCAGTTTTTCAGTACAAAATAATCTAAGTTATTAACCCTTTGGTGCAGAAGTGAAACTTGAAGCTGCCTGTACAGTAACATTGCTTTAACTGATGTCATTCTCTGCTGGAGATAAAGCTCTTAAGTCACAGCTAGCCCTTTGTTTACACTACTTGAAAAGCCAAATACATAAACATTTGTTCAGGATGGATTTCTTGTGGCAAAGAGAAGTTCTGCTTTGTGCAAGATATTCTGTCTAGAAAGGAAGGGTGTTTTCTGGTCGTGTTGGCAAAGCCTGTAAGGAATGTGATTCATCCTCTCTGTCATGCTGCCTGGGAAAATAAGGAGCCGCAGGAAAGCAGGTTAGGTAAATTTCTATCTTGTGTATGAGGTAGTTTCCAAACACAAATAACGCTCTTATCTGATGAAGCTGTGTGCCAGTTGCTTATTTAGGATAAACTAAACTCTCAACAAGGATCACAGCTTGTTTTATTATTTATAAATTTACAGAATGAGATCTTAATATATAAAGAACTGTTGAGTCAGATGATCTTAGCCTAAATAAAAGGGAAAATGTTGTTGTAAATAAATGTCAAATCACAAGAATATACGTAATTAGGTCTGTCAGACCTAAGATAAACTGTTTTATTGGAAAATAAAAAAATAACATTATGCATATTTCGCCTCCAGAGCATCTGCAAAAGGGGCCTGTTCTCTCAAAGACTGAGAGAGACAGCTATGTTGTGTCACACAGCATGACTTTGTGTAGAGACTAAGGCGCTACACATTTTCTTTTCCACTATTGTTGCCCTCATTGTTAGTGGTGCTAAACAAGAATAAAGTTTTTATGCCAAAATTTTCTATTGTCCTAGTAATATTACTGGATGTTAACCATGAGACTATGTTACACAACCAAACTATATCATAAATTAGCTCTTGTCATGTATCTTTTTTGCAAAACATTAGAGATTTTTAGTAACAACCCCCCTACTTGATTAAAGGAAAACGTTGTACAAAATGATTCATAGAGTTGCTATCTGACCAAAAATAAATGGTTAAACCCATGCTTAAATCCACAGACTTTCAGGAAGTCTGAAGTACCACTTGCACTTTATCATTGGAACTAATCTTTAGCCCAAACACTTAGCTATTTTTTCAGCTTTAGTACGTAAAGACT